>CM032453.1:25688429-25969309 GCA_019049505.1 Pachyrhynchus sulphureomaculatus | reverse complement strand
TAGAGTTTTGCAGAGAATTCGGGGTGATCTGTGCTACTTCATATTGAATTCTTTGTTGTAAATCTTCTACAGGTTCAGGTCGACTTCGGTACAATTTGGTATTCAAATGACCCCATAAAAAAAATCGAGTGGCGTAAGGTAGGGACTCCTTGCAGACCATTCTACAGCACCTCTCTTCTGCCTATCCATCGATTAGGAAAAATCGCATCCAAATATCTACGAACATTGATTTCATAGTGAGGAGGTGCTCCGTCCTGTTATAACCACCTGTTAGGGATATCCAAATTATTTTCATCGGGAAAAAGACCTGCACAAGTTGGAATAACTTGCTCTCGGAGTAACTGTAAATACCGCTGTCCTGTAAGATTTCCATCGATAAAAAAGAGACCAATAATATGACGCCCACAAATCCCTGCCCACACGTTTATCTTTTGTGGTCTTTGAGAATAACTGTCGATTATCCAGTGGTGATTCTCAATAGACCAGTACCGACAGTTATGCCTGTTAACTCTTCCGTTAAGACAAAATGTGGCCTCGTCAGAAAAAATAATATTATGAATTAGGTTAGGATCATTATTCATTCGTTCCATCATGATCTCGCAAAATTCAACGCATCTATCGTATTCATATTCAGATAATTCTTGCAATAGAATAGGTTTGTATGGATGCAATTTTTCTTCATTCAGTATACGACTTAAGGTACCTTTAGTTATGTTGTGAGCTAGGCAAAGCTCACGAGTGGCTGCATGGGGATTTTCTGTAATTTCCAATAAAACATCTTTTTTTCATCGTTTGTTTTAACTTTGGGAGGTCCAGATTTAGAACGATCCTTAACATGACCTGATTGTCTAAATCGTTTTAATGTTTTGCTAACTACAGATTGGGTAATAGGTTCTCGATTCGGATATACTGCGTTAAAAAGATCACACACTTCCTGTTGTGTTTTCCTACGGTCTTCGTAACCAACCATCATTAACAAAGTGATTCTTTCATTTTCTGTTAATGTACCATTATGATATTACGGTCAAATTGCAGTTTCACAAAATGCAGCAATAAACGTATTCGCCAGTAAATCATTTTTGACGCATTAAGTCGTTACCTGACAGTAAATGTTTGTCACAAGCCAGCTTAATTTTTTTTTTAAATTTAATCTCCTTAATTTTAAATATCAATAATTCCAAAACAGTTCAACTTAGACATATGGTATGTTAGACAAATAATAGCTAGAATTTTAAGTAGGACTCAAAAATAAAATGACATACCATTTAAAAACAATTAAGATCGCGTAATTTCTTCAAATTGACAGTTTAAAAACATTTTATTGTCAAAGTCAGTATGTATATATAAACTCCTGGACAAAATTAACGCAACAATCTGAAAATTAATTTATCTTTTTCTGATGTCAGTTTTAAAGTTTATCGAGTATTTAAATAGTAGGCTATGCAGTAGGAGATCAGCCACTGCGCCCTTGCTTACTCGAGAGAACAGAGTTGCCAGGTTACGTTTTGCTCGAAATCACGAAAACTGGTCTGTGGATGATTGGAAACAAGTTTTCTTCACAGATGAAGCTAGGGTTAGTCTAAAACATCCAGATGGTCGTGAGCGAGTATGGCGAAGACCAGGAGAGAGGTTTGCTCCTTGCAATATCTCTGCAAGGATTCCATTCGGCTCTGTTATGTTCTGGGGTGGCATCTGCTTTGATGCTCGCACAGAGTTAGTTCCTGTCCGTACGAGATCCATGAATGCTGACTACTATCTTGAGAATATTGTAATAGAAACATGTGATGCCTTTCGGTCATTTTGTGGAGCCCAATTTCCTGTTTATTTAAGACAACGCTCGACCTTACGTGGCTAGGGAGGTACTCGATTATCTTAATCAAGTCGATATACCGATTATGCAATGGCCACCAAAAAGCCCGGATCTGAATCCGATAGAACATGTATGGGATCACCTTAAAGAAAAATGTGAAACGTCATACACCTGAACCTAGAAACCTGAGGGAACTTGAAAATGCAGTTATCGCAGAATGGGAGCAAATTCCTCAAGATTTTATCCAAAATTTAATTAGAAGCATGCCTAGGCGCATAAACGCTGTCATCCGAAGTAGAAGAGGCAACACACGATACTAATGTCCCAGTTACACCATTAATTTTGCTACTAGTGTCCCAGTTTATTTTTTTCATTATTACATAATTTCAACGATTTTGTTATTAGGTCTTAAGAATAATTTTAATTCGAATCTTATAGAGAAATTTGGTAGCTAAATCACTTTTTAAAGTATCCGAATAGGTTTTTGCTAACTTTTAGTGTAACCAATGTTCATAAAAAATTATTAAAATTAATTCATTATAGAGATTTGTATGATCTAATATATTGTTGCGTTAATTTTGTCCAGGAGTGTGTGTGTGTGTATATATATATATATATATATATATATATATATATATATATATATATATATATATATATATATATATATATATATATGCGAGGCTGGTTTGAAAAGTCCGTGCAAAGTCCGAGAGATGGGACCACCGGCGCGTATCGAGGTCATGTTTAGTTAGTAGCATCTCTTGAATGAACGCACACCAAGTTTCAGCCATATTGGTCTATTTCTTTGTGTTTGGCATTCGTGTGAATCAAGGAAGTCAAGTGATTTTCAAGAAATGGACGAAAAAGAATTTCGTGTGGTGATTAAACATTACTCTATGAAAGGCAAAACGCCTCAGGAGACTAAAGAGAAGCTTGATAAACATTATGGTGACTCTGCACCTTCGATTAGAATAGTTTATAAGTGGTTTCAAAATTTTTGGACTGGCCATATGGGTACAAGTGACGCTGAACGTTCTGGACGGCCTGTGGAGGTTACGACTCCAGAAATCGTTGATCAAATCCATGATATGGTGATGGATGACAGAAGAGTTAAGGTGCGTGAGACTGCTAGTGCTGTGGGCATCTCGACTGAACGGGTACATAATATTTTGCATAAACATTTGGACATGAGAAAGCTATCCGCAAGATGGGTGCCGCGATTGCTCACGCTTGACCAAAAACGGAATCGTGTGAAGTGTTGCAAGGATGGTTTTGCAGCTGTTCCAGAAGAATCCGGAGGACTTTAAGCGTCGTTTCGTCACTGTGGATGAAACATGGATACATTACTATACTCCTGAGACCAAACAACAATCGAAACAATGGGTTACCAAGGGGAAATCTGCACCAAAAAAGGCGAAGACCGTTCCTTCGGCCGGAAAGGTTATGGCGACTGTCTTTTGGGATTCGCAAGGGATAATCCTCATCGACTATCTGGAAAAGGGTAATTTTTTTTAAAACTATTACAGGTGAATATTATTCATCGTTATTGGACCGTTTGAAAACCGAGCTGCAAGAAAAAAACGTCCGCAATTGGCCCACAAGAAAGTCCTTTTCCATCACGACAACGCACCAGCACACACCTCAGCAGTTGTGGTCGCAAAATTAATGGAAATAGGATTCCAACTCGTTTCACATCCCCCCTATTCTCCAGATTTGGCTCCCTCGGACTACTATTTGTTCCCCAATTTGAAGAAATGGCTGGCGGGACAAAAATTTTATCCAAACGAGGAGGTGATTGCAGACACTAATGGATATTTTGTAGACTTGGACAAATCCTATTCTTCGGAAGGGATCAACAAACTAGAACATCGTTGGACGAAGTGTATAAGCCTAAAAGGAGACTATGTCGAAAAATAAAAAAGGTTTACCCCAAACACATAAGTAGTTTTTATTTTTGCACGGACTTTTCAAACCAGCCTCGTATATATATATATATATATATATATATATATATATATATATATATATATATTTATATATAATAACTTTGATCAAAAAATAATAGGATTATAATATAATGGAAATATTTCTAGTTTGGTTGCGTCGGTTAAGTATTTATGCATTAATCCCACATTTTTGATTTTTATACATATTTTTGCCTAGTAAAATTATCTGCAGCCATACAAATAATTCAGAACAATTAATTAATAACTTATAAATAAATGTGCATCATTTTATTACATTAAATTGTTAACCGTATGGAGATTGCACCTTTGGCGAGTGTAGTTGACGTATAGGGTTGAGTATTGGGAGGTCGCTATGATTCAAAATAAGTAGTTTTAGAAGCACACAGTATGAACTTTATCAATTTCTTGTTAACAGTGAATGTTCCAATTTGCATACAAAGTCGTGTGTCTCATTTGATTTTAAAACTTTAATCCAATTGTACTAAATACTCTGCAAGTAACTAAGCCTCTTGCAGTTTGCATTGTAATAATTTCTGTAATCAGATGTGAGAGAGTAATTTCTGAATGGATTCGTTTTTTGGCAGAAAAAATGCAATCGAAATCATCCTAGCCGATCCCTAAGCCAACAATTGGGTTGTAGCATATTGCAAGGGTTTATTTAATTTATTTGAAGAAATATATTCTTAATAATTAAAGAGTTGATTGATTGGTCCGTTACTTTGTGGCAGTACATTTTAACAATAAAACTACTTAATTACTTTGTTAACTGTCACTAAATATTTTTGATTTGTAAAGATTTTACAATTGCGTTATCGCGATTTCGTAGTACAACTACATTGTCTAACGCTTAACTAAGACTAAAACAGATTTTTGGTATTTTATGTTTTTATGATGAACAGATGTGGGTCTATTATATGTTAAAACAGTTGAAACAAAACAGAATTTGCTACGTCTAATTGACTATTCAGTAAATTTATATTATGGTCCTTTGAATGTCTGTAAATTTTTATCGATTCTAAGAAATTGAGTTTTGGCCCTTTAGGTGCCATATGGAGAATTTGTAAACAATTGATATTGGGAAAAGTATGGTCTGTTTCTAAGAAATGTTTAGCAAAGTGTGATTTTTCATTTTTTAACCTATAAGAGGCATTGTGTTCTGCGAATCTTGTTTTGAAATTCCGTCCCGTTTGGCCTACGTAACAGCTATTGCACTCTTGACAATCAAGTTTATAAACTCCTGATTTATTGTATTTATTAGTTTTATCTTTGGCATTAAAAAATATATTGGATAATTTTTTTTGAGCGGGTTTTAAAGCTATTCTTGTTTTTTCGGTCGTGAGAACTTGGGATATTTTATCCGAGAAGGGACCAAAATATGTCAGAGGTATGAATGTTTTCTTTTCTCGGTATTCTTTTACGGGGTAGATTAAGCTGAAAGTGATTTGTTTTTGTTTACGGCTTATTAAGGTATTAATTATTTTAGGTTGGAAACCGCTATTGAGTGCTATATTTTTGATTGTGTCCAGTTCTTTTTTTAAATTATTTTTACTAAGAGGGACATTGAAGGCTCTATGGATCATAGATCTATAGGCTGCCAGTTTATGGGAGTTAGGGTGTATTGAGTCAGCTGGGAGGGTGACATCTGAAAAGGTTGGTTTGCGGAAGATATCGAATTCTAGTCTATTTCTTTTTTTCAAAATTGTAACATCTAAGAAATTTATTTTTTATTATCTGTTTCCTTTTCAAGTGTGAATTTTATGTTGGGGTGTAAATTATTTAGGTGATTTAAAGTGGAATTTAGCTCAATATCATTTCCAAGGAAACATATTAAGATGTCGTCCACATATCTAAACCAAAAGAGAATATTTTTTGCGTGTTGAGTTTTTAGAAAACTATTTTCCAATTCTGACATAAAAATTTTGGCTAGCAAAGGACTAAGTGGAGATCCCATGGTAAGACCATCTCTTTATTTGAAAAATTGATTATTGAACTGAAAATAATTTCCGGTTATACAAAATTCGAATAGTTTCAATATATCTTGTTGTATTGTTATATTGACGTTGTTTTTTTTGTAACATAGATTTTATAATTTCTAAACAATCTTTATTTGGGATATTGGAGAACATATTTGTTACTTCGAATGAAACTAGAAGGGCGTTATTTGGGATGGAGATATTTTTAAGTTTATTTGTGAGGTCTATAGAGTTTTTTTGTGTTGTATTTTGGATTGAATTGTGTAATTTCTTTAAAAGATGGTGTTGAGATGTGTTTAATGCCAAAGATAAAACTAATAAATACAATAAATCAGGAGTTTATAAACTTAATTGTCAAGAGTGCAATAGCTGTTACGTAGGCCAAACGGAACGGAATTTCAAAACAAGATTCGCAGAACACAATGCCTCTTATAGGTTAAAAAATGAAAAATCACACTTAGCTAAACATTTCTTAGAAACAGACCATACTTTTCCCAATATCAATTACTCAGTATATATCACCACTAAACCAAACACTTTATTTTTGCACTCGACGCGCGTTTCGCTAACCATGTTAGCTTCATCAGGAGCGATGATTGACTAAAGCTAAACTACCAAATCTACCCTATTTATACTTAGCCTAACCCTTGAATTACTCAAGCAGAACTAATGACATAGGCAAGACTATCAGTTCCGGTCAAGTAACCAGCAGAGGGGACTATAAGGAATAGGCCCTCTGTCTTTATTTAAACTACTTTTACATTTTATGATTTCCATACTTTCGTATGCGTTCAACAATCTCCTATCAGATACATTTTTTATTAATCTTAGATTATCTAATGTTACAGTATGATCAGCTTCAAGAGCATGTTCGGCAATGCTAGACTTTTCTGTTCTGTTGTATTTTAAGTGTGCTAAATGTTCTTTTAATCGTGTTCTAATTGACCTTTTAGTTTGCCCAACATACTTTTTGTCACAATCATTACAACTAATTTCATAAATTCCACTTTTCTCACAATTAGGAATCTTATCTTTGGGATTTCCTAAGATATTCCTCAGATTGTCTGATGACTTATAGACTAAGGTGAGGCCTACCTTATTAAATACCTTATTGAGTCCCTTGCTATATTTCGGATTACATGGTATGGAGACAAACTTGGTGTTATTTTCTTCGCGTGTAAAAAAGGTGGAATTCTGAATATTAGACCTAAACTTATGCCTATTTATTAGCTTATTTACTAAGTCATCGTCATAACCATTAACTCTAGTTATATTTCTAATACGATTCCTTTCTTTATTAAAGTTTACTCTATTCAGAGGGAAAGTGACCAAACGATGAACTAAAAAATCTAATGAGGCTAATTTATGTTGTTTGCAATGAAATGAATCATTAGGAATATATCTATCTGTTACTGTGTCCTTCCTATAGATATCAAATTCTAATCTATTATTATTTTTAATAATTAAAATATCTAGAAAAGGCAATTGTCCTTTGTTCTCAACTTCGTAAGTGAATTTAATGGAATCATACCGGCTATTTAATTTGGAAACAAAATCATCAATATTTGCTTTCTTTGTATCAAAAATCGCGAAAATATCATCCACATACCTATACCATACCCTTGGGAAATATTCGAATCCTTGACTGGCTTCGATTTCAAACTTACTCATGAATAAATTAGCTATGAAAGGTGACAAGCAATTACCCATAGCTGTTCCTTCTTTCTGAACATAAAATTGATTGTTATATTGGAAATAATTTTGTTCCATACAGAGTTTAGATAATATCAAGTATTCACGAATAATTTCGTCTTCAAAGTCATTCATTCTAAGTAATTCTTCGAGATATTGTAAAGTTTGTGGAATTGGCACACTTGGGAACAAAGAACTAACATCAAAAGAAATTAAGACTTCACCTTCATTAAGAACTAGATTTTTTGTTTTATTAATGAATTCTAACGAATTCTTCACTGCGAAAGTATTTAATGGTAATTTCTCAAGTTCTTTTGATAACCATTTGGATATTAAATATGTGGGTGATCCGACCGATGAAACAATGGGTCGCATTGCTTTTCCAGGTTTGTGAATTTTGGGTAAGCAATACAATTTTGGTATGGTCGGATTACTCACATTTAATTTAAATTTTAGCGAATCGGAGACAAGGTTCTTACATTTTTTTAAAGAATTTTTAACCTCTGATATCATTCTCGGTAATGGATTTCTTATTACTTTTTCATAAGGGCCAGATTCGATAAGATTATCTACGCGTTCAAGGTAATCTTTCTTATCCAATATAACAACCTTATTTCCTTTATCCGCTTTTAAGTAGAAGACATCTTTCTTTTTCAATCCTTTAACTACTTTTATGTTTTTTCGTGAATTAGAGTTTGTGTTGTTAACTATGTTTTTCGATATTTGATTGCGACATGCTTCCCTAACAAATGATTTACTATTTTCTGGAAGTGTACTAATGGAACTTTCAATGTGAGCAACTATTTCTGATAAATTATCTCTAGGAGGGGGTACTGCAAAGTTAAGACCTTTGTTTAAGATGTGAATTTCATTTCGTGTAAAGATTCCTAATTGTGAGAAAAGTGGAATTTATGAAATTAGTTGTAATGATTGTGACAAAAAGTATGTTGGGCAAACTAAAAGGTCAATTAGAACACGATTTAAAGAACATTTAGCACACTTAAAATACAACAGAACAGAAAAGTCTAGCATTGCCGAACATGCTCTTGAAGCTGATCATACTGTAACATTAGATAATCTAAGATTAATAAAAAATGTATCTGATAGGAGATTGTTGAACGCATACGAAAGTATGGAAATCATAAAATGTAAAAGTAGTTTAAACAAAGACAGAGGGCCTATTCCTTATAGTCCCCTCTACTGGTTACTTGACCGGAACTGATAGTCTTGCCTATGTCATTAGTTCTGCTTGAGTAATTCAAGGGTTAGGCTAAGTATAAATAGGGTAGATTTGGTAGTTTAGCTTTAGTCAATCATCGCTCCTGATGAAGCTAACATGGTTAGCGAAACGCGCGTCGAGTGCAAAAATAAAGTATTTGGTTTAGTGGTGATATATACTGAGTAGTATCATTGTGCCAAAGATTCCACATTCCCAACTTAGCCAATATCAATTGTTTACAAATACATACAAATGGCACCTAAAGGGTCAAAACTCAATTTCTTAGAATCCATAGAAATTTACAGACATTCAAAGGACCATAATATAAATTTACTGAATAGTCAATTAGACGTAGCAAATTCTGTTTTGTTTCAACTGTTTTAACATATAATAGACCCACACCTGTTCATCATAAAAACATAAAAAACCAAAAATCTGTTTTAGTCTTAGTTAAGCGTTTGACAATGTAGTTGTACTACGAAATCGCGATAACGCAATTGTAAAATCTTTAGAAATGTATTTAGTGACAGTTAACAAAGTAATTAAGTAGTTTTATTGATATTCTTAATAATTTATCATTCTGTATACAAATTGAAGTCTAACCTTTGTTAGAAGATACAAGGGAGTAAACGGGTTCTGGGAGACACATGATGCTGAAAACATAGTAATGAATACCTTATTTCTCTTTATTTATATCTTTAAACGCGGAAAAAAATATATGAGGCTGGTTTGAAAAGTCCGTGCAAAGTCCGAGAGATGGCACCACCGGCGCGTATCGAGGTCATGTTTAGTTAGTAGCATCTCTTGAATGAACGCACACCAAGTTTCAGCCATATTGGTCTATTTCTTTGTGTTTGGCATTCGTGTGAATCAAGGAAGTCGAGTGATTTTCAAGAAATGGACGAAAAAAGAATTTCGTGTGGTGATTAAACATTACTTTATGAAAGGCAAAACGCCTCAGGAGACTAAAGAGAAGCTTGATAAACATTATGGTGACTCTGCACCTTCGATTAGAACAGTTTTATAAGTGGTTTCAAAATTTTCGGACTGGCCATATGGGCACAAGTGACGCTGAACGTTCTGGACGGCCTGTGGAGGTTACGACTCCAGAAATGGTGATGGTGGATGACAGAAGAGTTAAGGTGCGTGAGATTGCTAGTACTGTGGGCATCTCGACTGAACGGGTACATAATATTTTGCATAAACATTTGGACATGAGAAAGCTATCCGCAAGATGGGTGCCGCGATTGCTCACGCTTGACCAAAAACGGAATCGTGTGAAGTGTTGCAAGGATGGTTTGCAGCTGTTCCAGAAGAATCCGGAGGACTTTAAGCGTCGTTTCGTCACTGTGGATGAAACATGGATACATTACTATACTCCTGAGACCAAACAACAATCTAAACAATGGGTTACCAAGGGGAATCTGCACCAAAAAAGGCGAAGACCGTTCCTTCGGCCGGAAAGGTTATGGCGACTGTCTTTTGGGATTCGCAAGGGATAATCCTCATCGACTATCTGGAAAAGGGTAAAACTATTACAGGTCAATATTATTCATCGTTATTGTACCGTTTGAAAACCGAGCTGCAAGAAAAACGCCCACGATTGGCCCACAAGAAAGTCCTTTTCCATCACGACAACGCACCAGCACACACCTCAGCAGTTGTGGTCGCAAAATTAATGGAAATAGGATTCCAACTCGTTTCACATCCCCCCTATTCTCCAGATTTGGCTCCCTCGGACTACTATTTGTTCCCCAATTTGAAGAAATGGCTGGCGGGACAAAGATTTTATTCAAACGAGGAGGTGATTGCAGACACTAATGGATATTTTGCAGACTTGGACAAATCCTATTATTCGGAAGGGATCAACAAACTAGAACATCGTTGGACGAAGTATATAAGCCTAAAAGGAGACTATGTCGAAAAATAAAAAAGGTTTACCCCAAACACATAAGTAGTTTTTATTGTTGCACGGACTTTTCAAACCAGCCTCGTACAACGCACAAAAATTAAAATGCCTATAGAATTCCGAGTTCAATATCTGCAGAAAATTATACATTCATAAAGTTATAAGAACTATACAATTACATTCTACCCCTAAACGGGCATTTTTTACGACCTGCCACATGCTGACGACCACCACAAGTCATTTGCTTGTATAGTAGAGAAAAAATTAGAGGGAAGAAGAAAAATGTCTATATATGGCTGTAATATATATGTTACGTTACTTTTGCTATATACCATATGTTGAGAGAATCTCGAACTTATTTTTTTCCTTTTATCTGACTAAAAAATTGAGAAAAGGACAGAGAAAAGAAGATAATGGGCTTTTTTAAAACACTCCTCGGATTCTGTTAGTATAAGGTTTTAATTTAGGCTTTTCATCATATATTATATAAATTTCGAACTAATTTTAGAATAAACGATCAATATTTTACTACTTATGGCGACACCTAGTCTCTAAAGAAGAAACTTTAGTAAGTACGAGGAAACAATCAAACAAGAGGGCACTTTAAGAAAGAAACTCGTATCGTCATTGAAGGGTAGTTTTGTATACGGTTAACCACTAAGAAAAAGGAAACTGGGTGGTACCGATGGAAACTTTAACCATTTGAAAATCTTAAGAATTTAGTTCGTTTTTAGATCTGTTTCAGTTTAGTCGATTTTCGTTTAGTGTTTCTAAAGCTTTTGCTAATTTAAATAATTTTCTCTCTATTCTCATTATTTTCGGACTTTTACTTAAATTTTATTTGGGATCAGGCGATTATCCTATACTAAAGACTTTCTCATTATTAAAATTTAAAACGGATTTTAAATGTTAATTTTCTTTCTTTTGACTTTCAGTTTCTTTCCGATTCTTTTGTTTCTTCCAATTTACGATATATAATTTGCCCTTTAATTTAAATTCTTAGAATTATTATGAATATTAGTCATTAATTTCTACTGTTTCTAATTTGTTAAACTTTCTTTTTTTGTTATTAAGTTTTGTAATAAATAGTTTTAAGTGTTGTTTAAAACAGTTGGTTCTTTTTTCTCTATTTAAAATATGGGCAAAAGCTCTTTTATAGGAATTTCGCCTTTACACCGAGCCGCGTCTCAGCAGTAGCCACAAAAGAAGTTCAGATAGGCAGCGAAGCTCCAGTATTTTGGTAGCCAGAGTGTGATAGAATAAAATTTACTTACACATTTCAGATTCAGCAGTGATCCTCAACTCAGAGTGCTTCTGTTTGCAATAATATTTTATTTAGTTCTTATGGAAAAGCTAAATATACAAACGTGGCAATACTTCTAGAATCATATACGCTACCACTGTCAAAGATTAAGAATTTTAGATGTATTCTGTCATAGTACAATCGACGCAATAAACGAAGTACATTATGCGATCTTAAAAATAAACTGCTTGTTTGTCCTAACAGTTCAAAGGTTTTTTATGTGAATCGTTACTTTCGTGCACGTGCCATCCTTGCAGCGATTTTCCTATAGAACGTGTACTGTTCCTATGAAAAGAATTTTCTACCATATTACGCCACTGCTTCTTGCATGAAGCCGGGAAACGGGCTTAAAAAAGAATCTAGCGATAAAACTCCCATGCCTTTCCGCAGCATATGTACGTATAATCCTGTAATTTCGCAAGATATTTTTTGCAGGAAATAAAGGAGACTCCATTACAAAACATGTGGTGTGGCGATATCATTTTCCTAATCTCTATCGGCATTGCTGTTGGAATACTAAAAAAGACACGTTTAGAAACTTTTTTAAAAAGTTTACTAAAGTGGAATCTCTTGTGCTTTTAACGGAGTTGCGAGATTTCAAGGAGAAGATTAGGAAAAGTGTATAAAAACTTTGGAAATAGCCGACTAATTTTAAAACTTTATAAGATTTGCGATAAATGTATAAAGGATCTTTAGTTTTTCATGGCTTTTTAGTTAATTTGAGCTTTTTTTTAATAAACAAATTTGGAAACTATTGTCGGGGTAGAGTCTGATTTAATTTAATGCGAGAACGATTAGCAAGGAATTAAATGTGTCCGCCATGAATTTCGCACATATTATTTTCTAACGTTTCACCTATGGTTGTACGAGGCATTTTTAGGTATTTTTACTCCTGAAGATTGGAACACGTAATGCGGTCGAAGGAGTACGAGTAAGTACAGTTGTTCACAAAACTGTGACCAAGCCTAATGATCATGTTCCACGTGCCATGCACACAATAGCTCGAGTTTTTATTAATGTTGTTAATGTGTGTTTGTAAGTTTCAATTTATTTCCTATACTTTCGTTTCTAGAAATTGGAGACATCTTGTAAAGCCTGAATGCTCAACTCCAGCTGATTGCACAGTTTGTTTCTTTTTAATATATCATTCATATTCGTTAATTCTACTCGATATTGATCTGTTGTCCCTTTTTTTTTATGGGTCTAGCACACGTGCTACAGGGAAGTCCCTAAAGTGCTACGGGAGCGACACGTGTGCGGAGAAAGCGATTCATGTTGTTCTTGAATCGCTGCAAACTGTACTCGGTGGGAAACACAGTCCTGGGCAAATAATTCCAAAAGGATAATGTTCTTCATATAAAAGACTGCTTGAAAAGCGTTGTACGAGGAGTAACAAGCTGAACCTAATACGGATGTAAAATATTAGCGCGACGTGTACTTCTAACATGAACCGCTCTGGGAGGAATTAAGCGGGCCACATCCTTCGAAACACTTTCCATGAAAATACTTGTAGAATAGGCTCAAGTTGCCCGTTCTTCTATGTTCCAGCGAATCAAGGCCGCCGGTCAGTTCCGGGTCCCCAATCAGACGAACAGCTCTTCTCTGAATTGAATCCAACAAATCTAGTGTATGTTTCGGAGCGGAGCTCCAAACATGGGAGCAGTATTCCATAGTTGGTCGAATTTGAGCTTTGTAAAGAATTAACAGTTGTTGTGGAGTGTAAAGCTTTCTGGTTCGAAATAATATTCCCAACTTTTGAGAAGCTCTCCTTGCTATGCCTGCAACATGTTCGTGCCAGGATATATTTGCTCCCAAATTAATGCCCAACAAATTGAGTGACGATGAGATGAGAGGAATGGAGTGCTCCAACATAACTATGTCGGGTTCAACAACTTTTTTAGAAAAAAAAACTGCCGCCTGGGTTTTTGTAGCGTTAAATTCCACTTGGTTACTGTCATCTCAAGATAGAATTTCTTCCAGGTCTTTGTTAAGTTGAATGACTTCCTGCACTCTGCGGATATTCGTCTGAGTAGTCGATGTCCGAGCGTTCACAGTGAATGAAGAGATAAGCGTACTGTCATCTGCAAAGCTGTAGATTGGATTCTCGGTCTTTTCCAGCAGATCGTTAATATAAATGAGAAAGAGAGTAGGAGACAGTATGGAGCTTTGGGGTACACCGGTGTTAGAAAGAAATATGTCGACTGCCACTCGTAAAGAACGCTCTCTGAGGAAACATGAGAGCCACAAACAGAACTTTTGAAACATACCATAAGAACGTAGCTTAGCCAATAGCCCATCGTGCCAAACACGGTCGAATGCCTTGGATATGTCAAGAGCAACCGCTCGAGATTCTCTAAAGTGTTCAATTGCGTTGTTCCAACCATGTGTTACATAAGTCAGAAGATCTCCTGTTGATCTATTTTTACGAAAGCCTTATTGGTGATCGCTAATAATGTTGAATCCTTCAAGATATTTTAGAAGATGCTGATTGATAGCCTTTTCCATGACTTTCGATATTATTGGAAGCAGTGCGATTGGTCGGTAGTTATTTGGCAAGGTCTTTTTGTTTTTTTTTTTAGGTATCGGCTGAACTGTGGCACATTTCCAGCAGGAAAGAAATATTCCCTTTCTGTAGGATAGGTTGAACAGTCTACAAAAAACTGGTGTAAGTTCCCTCGCCCAGTTTTTGAGAACTATCGCAGGTATTCCGTCAGCGCCAGAAGCCTTTTTGGTGTCTAGCTTCATCAAAATACATTTTATGATACGCTGTCTGAAGACAATATTGGGCATCCTTGACTGCACTATGGGAATAGTAGGTGGTGTTTTTCCTTGGAAATCAACAGTAGAATGTGAAGCAAAGAGTTCAGCCAACAAGTTCGCTTTCTCAACAGGTGTCGTTGCAATAGAATTATCAGGCCGTGTGAGTGGTGGTATGGTAGATTTGGTGAAATTTTGACTAACTGCCTTAGCGACTGACCAAAAGGGCCTCGAATTGTTGGGACAAGCGAGAAGTTTCCTTCTAATCCGTTGATTGTGTGGCTCCTTGGTTTCATCGATAATTTCTTTGCATCTGTTCCTGGCACGAACAAAATTTTTTTTAATTTGTATAGAGTACCACACTAATAGAGAATTTTAGAGACATCTACAGTTTGTTAAGGAATTGTATCTTTTAGTGACCTCAAGTATTGTCCAATTTGGTTACAACTGTTGTCGATTGTGTCAATGTTGGATCTTTTATGACTTTGGCTTATCTACGGGACAAAGTTTAGAATTTGCGCAAAAATCTGGTAACATCAATTTGAGCAGTTTTCGTGATTCTTTTAAAACTGTTGTCGGCAATTTAAATTTTAGTAAATTAAGTCTTCCTGACGTGAGGATGTTTTCTGCCTCTGTTATTAGATATAAGTATTACGACGATCTACTAAATTTATGTTAGATGCAGCAACGTTTGTATTTACTTATATTTGTTGGATTCCGTTCAGAGAAGAGCTGTTCGTTTGATTGGAGACCCGGAACTGACCGTCGGCCTTGATTCGCTGGAATATCGAAGAACGGTTGTTGAGTCGTTTCTACAAGTATTTTCATGGAAAGCGTTCGAAGGATGTAGCCCGCTTAATTTCTCCCAGAGCGGTGCATGTTAGAAATACACGTCGCGCTAATACTTCACATCTGTATGAGGTTCAGCTTGTTACTCCACGTACAACGCTTTTTCAAGCAGTCCTTTATATAGAGAACATCATCCCTTTGGAATAATTTGCCCAGGGCTGTGTTTCCCACCGAGTACGATTTAGAGCGATTCAAGAACAACGTGAATCGCTTTTTACGCACACATGCCGCTCCTGGAGCGCTTTAGGGACTTCGCTGCAGCACGTAAGCTAGACCCATAAAACAAAAAAAAAGCAGTATCGTCTCGCTAATTTGTCTATTTTAACCAGCTTGTTGTGTGTAGTTGGTCCTATAATTGAAAAGTGGCATCTATATATATTTAGGATAAAATTAAATGATGAAACAGAATTGCTACTGTCTCCAGGAAAAAAAATCTGTAAACTATGGTTTATTTTACTTCTTGGATGCCCTGAGGATATAAAAATTATATTTTTTTAGAATGTATATATTGATCGAATGTTCAACCAATTGCTATTCTTTTTGCTTTGTGGTCTATTTTTAAGTTGTTTACTTTATTTACGCACAGTTACCCGACGCTCACCAGCTTTAGGTCAGCGTACTGTGGCGTGCTTTCAGCACGCCTTAGACACGCTTTAGATACTTTATCAGCTGGGCCTCGAATCCCTGAACGTAAGTTTTTTTTATTTGGCTTCTCTAAATTCTTTCAATTTGCACTAGTTGCGAAGCAGTTATGGAGATTCTAAGTAAATTAATGATTTATGATACGATGGTTTGTGTGTCGGGTTATGTTCTGTTCTGGTTTGTGTCAGGTCTTGCATCAGAGTCTATACCTGAGTTTTATGTCTGTAGAATTTCTCTGTCGTTTCGTCTAAGTAGTGTTTTACTGTTTGCACATTCGTCATGTGTTATAAGTCTCTAATTCTTATGTACCTGTCGCTCGATGTTACGCGTCTTAATATTTTGTGTGTCCAATATACCACACCAAACTGGTGCAGCATACATTAGTACCAAATAAAGTGATGTACTTCTGATAATATCACAGCCCACAAAAAAAGAAGTGGGGTATACTTTTCATGCGATATATCAGATCCGTAGTATTTTTGCCCTCTGATCACGAATCTGACGTCAGAATATCGCCATCACATCTCAATTTTTTTTCTAACCTCAAAAAATAGGTAAAAATTAGTAAAAATTAAGAAAAATATACTCCTAAAAAATTGATTCAAGCTTTTTTTCATGAATCCAAAGATGTATTAATATGTATTCGGATAAGCTAAGCTAATATTCATCGGTTGGATTAAGCCATACAGTTCTGTTTTCTTTCTAACCTCAATAAATCAGACAGATATAATGCTTCTCGAATGCAAAAACGAATTCAAATTAAAATTCAACCGATTCTTACCAAATTTGGTATACGGGGGTTTTTTGGGTTGCTGATCATGAATCTGAGGTCGGATTTGCAAAATTCAAAATGGCGGATCCAAGATGGCGGACAAAATTTTTGAAAACCAACCATTTTCTACCAAATTTGGTATACAGTTGGGGAATCCTCAAACCTGATACTCTTAAACCCTAAACCCTGAAACCTTAGACTCCCACACCCTGTAACCTCAAAAAATAGACCTCAATAACCCTGTAACTTTAAAAATGAGACCCAATAAACTCAAAACCAGGACTTTTAAACCATATACTCTCAAATAGTAGACCCTTAAGCCCTAGAATTGCGAAGGTTAGAACCGCGCCTAACTTTCCTTTTTTTGGCTGTATCTTGTTCTTTTTTCCGTGAATGACCTATTCAAAGGCTTTCTGCCCAAACGCTTTTGAGGACTTGTTTCTCTTTTTAGCGACCAGCAATAGTCCGCTAGCATATGGTCATCCCATCGTCCTTGATACCGATTTTCTATGATTTTCAGATCTTGGTGAAAACGTTCCCCTTGCTCCTCACTGTAGTCACCAAGATTATCTGGGAAATCATCGATGTGGGAGTCCAGGAAATGTAATTTTAGATTCATCAAGCAACCTAATGTTTGAAAATTTTTTACCATTTTCTCGACTATTTCTTTGTACTTAGGACTTTTATTATTTCCCAAAAAGTTTGTTGCGACTTCTTTAAAACTAAGCCAAGCAGCTTTTTCAACTTTATTCATTTTAGTAACAAATAATGAATCTTGAAACAATTTTCTTATTTGTGGCCCGTCAAATACGCCTGCCTTAATTTTAGCTTCAGAAAATTTCGGAAAATTTTTTATGCAAATATTTGAAACATGGGCCGTTTGTATCTAATGCTCTCGTGAATTGCTTCATAAGTCCAAGCTTAATGTGAAGCTGGGGAATAAGAACTTTTCCTGGATCTACCAATGGTGGAAACAATACATTATTTTCACCAGGAGTGAACGATTCTCTTGTTGGCCAAATTTTTTTCTTATAATGACGTTCCCTGTCTCTGCTATTCCACAGACATTTATAACAGGGATAAAGTGTAAACCCTGACTGTTGGCCAAGCAATATTGTTACAATTTTCAGATCTCCACAAATTTTCCAGTTATGATCAGCATATTTTATTTTTATCAAAAGCTGCTTCATTTTTTCATATTGCTCTTCCATAACTGTGGAATGAGCAATCGGAATGGGAGCGCAAACGTTGGTATTATGCAGCAAAACTGCCTTAATGCTCCGTTTAGAAGAATCAATGAACAGTCTCCATTCTTCAGGATCGTATGAGTTATTTTGAAATTCATCCATTAGACCTTTTACATCGGTACAATATGAAAGTGACAATTCCTCGTCCATTGTGAAATATTTTCGAAATTCTTCATCTCTGTTTTTATAATAAGAAATCGTAGCTTCTGGCTTAAGTAAATGTCTTTTCTTTAAAAAGGAAGCAAGATGCTCTGAACCATCTTTGGATAAGCCTAAATCTCTGACTAGATCACTAAGTTCTGACTGTGATACGAGTATTGGTTCTGGTTTACGGTTGTATGGTAGAAATTCTTTATCTGTGTCACTAGTATATGATAGGTTGTCACTAGAACATTCATTAGTAACAGTGTTTGAATCTTTTTCGACAGTCTCAATGTTTTCGCATGAACTGATAAGGTGAAATCATTTGTTTCCATAACATCAGCATCAAGTGGTTCAGGAGGCGGAATTAGTTTAGTTGGTCTTGTTACTGTCGAAACATCGTTATAAGTAATAGTGCTTTTATTTTTTCGGTTATGCCTAGATACAACATTCATACAAAAGTAGCAATCATTTTCACTGTATGGTCTATTCCATATTGCTGGTCTGGAATATTTAATCGCCTTCTTATTGACGTACAACATTATTTTGCAAGAACTGCAAATGATGTGGGGAACCCAATCTGTATCCTGGTGCTGTATTTCAATGTTAAAACAATCCTTATATAAGGTTTTAATCTTATCCGTTATCCGTGACCCCATTTTACTCAATACGTGTTGACAGCAAATATAACAAAATGAATCACTGTTTTTATCGCACTTATGAAAAGTCCTTGTACCGTGAGACCGTTTTCTTGTAGCATTATACTCTACATGAGCCAAGTCACCCACACATGAAGAGCTACGGTCGCTGGATGACGAGGCTGCGGGCCCGCTTTCCCACCCTGACCAACCGCCCGATACTGGGTTTCCGAGTCCCTGCATCGTAATTCTCTTTCTTCTACCTGCCATGACGGCATCTAAGCCGTTATCCAGGGACTCTGCCGGCTAGTGGAGTAACACCGTTGCCCACCGTCACCACGTGGAGGTGCCCTGGATGCAGGTAGAAGAATAAAAAATCGACCGATAAATTTTCTCGGCGTTCAAAATGGCGCGAAAACATCTGCCATCTTGAATTTTGCAAATCCCACCTCAGATTCGTGATCAGCGACCCAAAAAATCCCCGTGTACCAAATTTGGTAAGGATCGGTTGAATTTTAATTTGAATTCGTTTTTGCGTTCGAGAAGCACTATATCTGTCTGATTTATTGAGGTTAGAAAGAAAACAGAACTGTATGGCTCAATCCCACCGATGAATATTAGCTTAGCGTGTCCGAATACATATTAATACATCTTTGGATTCATGAAAAAGCTTGAATCAATTTTTTAGGAGTATATTTTTCTTAATTTTTACTAATTTTTACCTATTTTTTGAGGTTGATTGAGGTGATCAGCGGGCAAAAATACTACGGATCTGATATATCGCATCAAAAGTATACCCCATTTTTTTTTTTTTTGTGGGGCTGTGTATTCAATAAAACGCTTTTAATCCTTAATAAATTGATACACTTTTAGATATATCCCAAGAGTTTTTAGAATGTAACGGATCTCATCGGGATGATATATATGTATCAAATAATATTCGAATAACTCTATTTTGGTATGAAATAAAAGTTTTATGGGACGCCTTTGTATTGTGCATTTAGTAGATTGTTTATTACCTATATTAATAAAACGTAGGTAATAACAGCAATATTATTTGCTCATAACATAGGGTGTTATAACTTTTGGAAACTAATAATAGTTTACAATCTACACAAAACTTCCGTTTAACTGAACCCACACAAAACAATTGCATCGATCCCGGCTGTGTTATTCACCAAACTTGTATAACTTTAATCCTAACATGAATTCAAAATTAGCAGTATGTCCGCATGACCAAAGTTTGCAGTTTGATTTAAAAAAAAAAGGGAAGTTTGAAAAACCACTTCCGTTATTTACCGTTTAATATTGTTCAATATAACTTTTCAACAAGTACGGAAAAATTTATTACTGTTGAACAAACCCAAAAGGGGTGAACAATTGATTCTAAAAATAAAAATTCCAGGCAAATTTTATAAATAAATAAATAAATAAACTTTTATTTCATGAGACCTGATACAAAGTATGGAAAAAGTCAAGTCAAGTCACAGAATGTATACATCCTGTGAAAATAGGGCTTTAAAAAGCTTTACAGATGCACGTACTGTAGCTTACATACAAATATTTATAATATAAAGATCCAAAAGTTACAATTACACGTACTTTAGATTACATACAAACATTTGTAATATAAAGTCCTCAATCTGAAAAAAATCCTGAGTGCTATAAGGGACATTCTCAATTAGCAATCTTGATATTAGTGTCTTATACGTACTTAAATTTAAAGATTTAATACTAGTCGGCAGACTATTAAAAAGCTTTATGCCGCTGTAATAGGGACTCCTTTCAAATAGAGATAATGTGTGTTCTGGTATAACTAAATTTTTTTGTTATATCTTGTATCGTAATTATGCATGTCGGCCATGGCTACAAATTTATTCAAATTACTCTTAACCGAGCAATTGATTTATTATTTCCCAATGATCATCATCATGTTGCCTGCTCCTGTATCCTGAACGATCAATTCGATAATAATATTAAATACGACGTAACATATTTAGATTTTAAGAACACTGATATGTCACAGTTAAACTCTTATCTTGCATCATTTGATTGGGGTTCTTTATTGAGCAAGGACAATGTTGACCCTGCCGTTGAGCAATTCTACGATATACTGTACCATGGTATTAGCCTGTATGTGCCTATAAAGCGTTTTAAAAGTTCCAATTTTCCTGTGTGGTTCACTCGCGAGTTACAACATTTAACGATCCAAAAGAAGGTTGCTCATAAACGTTTTAAGGAAACTGGTTCTACGGCTGACTATGACATTTTTGCTCCCCTTCGGGCTTCGTGCAAAGCTTTATCCGCCACATGTTATTCAAATTATCTCACGTTGGTTGAAAACGGCATCTCATTCAAACCCAGATTGTTTTGGAAACATGTGAATAACATGAAACAGTCTCAGGGTTATCCCAACACTATGTGCTACCGTGATAGAATAAGCAATTCTGGTGCAGAATGTGTGAATCGTTTTGCTGACTTTTTTGGGGAAGTTTATTGTGACAGTCAGGCTACGATTCCAGGCTATTATAGTAACATAGTTGAATGTACTAATTTAAATGTTAACTCAATATCAGTCAGTTTGTCTGAGGTCTATGAGGGGATAGATAATCTTAAAAATACATTCTCAGTTGGCCCAGATGGAATACCTGCGGCAGTATTGAAGGCTTGCATATGCTCTATTGTAACTCCTCTAAAATTAGTTTTCAATTTATCCTGTGCTTAAGTACATTCTCTATGTACTGGAAAAACTCATTTGTTACCCCTATTCATAAGTCTGGTGATAGGAGTGATATATCTAACTACAGGGGCGTGTGCATTCAATCCGCAATACCCAAATTGTTCGATAGTCTAGTTGCGGGATTTTTGTCATGGAGCTGTAATAGCATAATAATTGACGAGCAGCATGGTTTTAGACCTGGTCGGTCAACTGTCACAAACCTGTTTGCCTATCATGATTGTCTGTTGAGCGCCCTTGGGAATCGCCAGTGTGTTGATAGTGTATATACTGACTTTTCGAAGGCGTTCGACAGAGTTAATCATACGCTCTTGTTAGGCAAGTTGCGGAAAATAGGACTAAGTAGTGAAGTTCTTGGGTGGATTGGCAGTTTTCTGGAGAGTCGTATATAGTATGTCCGTATTAATAATTGTATTTCTAAAGAAATAAAAGTTCTTTCAGGTGTACCTCAGGGGTGTCACTGTGGTCCTTTACCGTTTCTACTTTTTGTTAATGACATCGGCAAGTTTATACAACATTCCAAATTTCTCATGTTTGCAGATGATCTAAAAATGTTTAAAAACGGTTAACACGTTGCAAGATTGTCACTCTCTTTAAGAGGATGTTTATGGCCTCTATAGATGGAGTACCCTGAATGAGTTGAACTTGAATATTAAAAAGTGTGTTAGCATTAGTTTTGGTAGAGCCAGACGTAACTTTACTTTTGAAATATAACATTAATGGCAGCAAGCTGAGGCATGTTAGTGAAATTAATGATCTGGGAGTTCTTCTTGACCAGAAACTTACTCTCAATAGGCACATTTTGTCAATTGTTCAGAAAGGTTATAAAAATCTGGGGTTCATCACGAGATACTGTACGGATTTTTCCTGCTCTACATTTAAACTGTTGTATTGTTCAATTGTGAGATCGGGGCTTGAGTATGCCGCTGTGGTATGGTCTCCTCATTACAATGTATATGTAGAAGCGATTGAGGCGGCGCAGCGGTGGTTTCTGCGGACTTGTGCTTTTAAATTGGCGATACCCCCAGATCGTTACCATATAGACCACGACAACCTTAGAGGCATTTTGGGTATTTCGACCCTGGAGACTAGAAGACTGCATTGTGACCTGCTTCTGGCTTTTAAGTTAATAAATGGGCTGGTTGATTGTCCCTATTTCTTGGATAAGTTAACATTTAATATTTCTCGTCGCACTAGAGGCAGAGACCTGTTTGGTAATCCCTTTCATGTGACTAATTATGGCTATTATGGTCCCATGTCCAGAATAATGAGGCATTTCAATCAGTTCGATCTCAGGATTCATGGCTCCATTGATAGTTTTAAATTGATCGTTAAAAAGTTGTGATATTGGCTTGCTGTGAAACTAGTTTTAATGATCTTGTGATGTTAGACTCTATGTAAGTTTATGATTTTTATTATGTTTAGTTGTTTTAATTATGTTTATAATTGTGTAAATTAGCGCAACGCCGTTAATAAATAAATAAATAAATAAATAAACATAAATCAGAACCTCCAGTATGTACATAGCAGGTAGAGTAAGTATAGCAAATTTTTTCAAAAGTTCACGGCATGAATGTTTTGATCTGACACCTGCAATATTTCGAACTGCTCTTTTTTGCATTCTAAATACCCATATTAGGGGAAGCACCCCAAAATATTAGGCCATATTTCAATCGAGACACAAAGTGTGCATAGTAATAAGACATTATTGTATTAAAGTTAACGACACTTTTTAATCGAAAAATGGCAGAACACACCGACGAAAGCCTTTTGCATAATTTATTTATATGTCATCCCCAATTTAAACTGTTGTCTATATAGACACCTAACAATTTAGTCTCCGTTACCTGAGCAATAGAATGTCCGGTTACGTCAGTCCTAATCAAAAAACTTTCAACAAATTGGTATGCCCTAGGCACAAAATTTATAACAGTTTTTCAGCATTAAGACTTAACATATTAGTTTTGAACCATTGTTCAAAAACTCTTAACATATTCTGCAGTTTATTTAGAGCCAAAGCTCACACTGTAAGCTAAATTAAAGTTATTTGTCAATGGCTTTTCATATTCTTTAACTATTTACAGCCACCGTTTGGCAGTCGATACTGAGGGTTTTAATGAGTCTGTACACCGGCCTTTACAGGCTCAGGCATCTTAAGCAAAGGCTGGCGTAAATAACCTAATGCACCTATGCATGGAAGATGATGAAACGGCTAAGCACGTGCTACGCGAAAGCCTTCTTGTAAATCTGGAGCATTTCTTTAACGTTCAAATTGTGGGTAAAGATAAAGAGCCTCTCAAAACCTTTCTCCGAAAAAAAACATCCCCAAACATGGAGTTTCACAGAGTGTTTCACGGTGCGCTGAATTTTACCAGGCTCGTGAAGCTTCAGTGGAAAAAATTCCGTTGCTCCAGTCTCAATCTATGTTTTCTTTTGCCCATGCGAGTCGTTTTCTTCTGCGTTTTTTTCGCTCAGCAATGGCTTCTTAATTGTACTCCGCCACTTCAACTCGTTAGTTCGAACACGATTCGTTTTCTACGATATATTCTGCTTTAGTTTTTGCGGAAAGTTAATTGAGGATGTCACTTGAGGTAGAAAGCTTTCCAGCCAGGAATTTTTTCAGATTTAGAATCAGATAATAGTCAGAGGAAGCCTAATCTGATGAATACGATGGATGTTCAAGCAATTCCTCCTTTAATTCGTTAAATTTTGCCATCGTCAAAACACTTGCGTGAATACGTGCATTTTCTTGATGAAAAATGATTCTTTTCTTCTTTAAAACAGGTCTTTTCTCATGAATTTTTGCATCCAATTGCTTTAAAAGGTTACAATAATATATTAGAGTTAGTTGGTTTATCTTTCTGAAGATAATCGATCAACAAAACACCTATGTAATCCCAAAAAACTGTTGTCATAAGCTTCCTTGCTGATGGACCCGTCTTTGCCTTCTTTGGTGCACTTCCACTGGCTTTAGTCCATTGTTTCGACTGTTGTTTTTACTCTGGTGTATAGTGGTGGGTCCAAGTTTCATCAACAGTTATGAAGCGACGCTTGAAATCCATTTTATTTTGCTTAAAATGATCCAAAATTTTACATGTGTTTATATAAAGAATGGGACTTTCCTTCCAATACAATTAGAGTATCACAGTTTGTAACTGCATCTATATGTCAGACCGAGAACTTTTTAGACAGCCTATATATATATATATATATATATATATATATATATATATATATATATATATATATATATATATTCTAAAGTAAATACTTATCGTCCATCAAAAATATAGAAGTACGATCTTTTCCGGGATATATATATATATATATATATATATATATATATATATATATATATATATATATATATATATACACAGTACAATCCCGATTATCTGAATCGCGATTATCTGAAATCCGGCTTATTCGAAACAAACTGTTGAAAAGAAAATTGTATTTCCATTAAAAGGAAAAAATCCCCATTATTGGAAACAGACGATGAGTGGTTTCCTTAACGCGTCGGGGACTCCCCGACGTATAGAGTTTCACTGCTGTCTATGTTTTGGTTAGTCGACGAGTATTATAAATTACTCATTACATTTATTATTATCGCAGAGGTAATAGTTTCGTTTTAATAGATATTTTACAAAATGGAGCGTCATAATAATAAACGTAAACGTGTTGTTATTACCTTAAAAGAGAAACTTTCAACGTTTAGATAATAGTGAACTTCATAAAAATATAGCGAAGGATTTAGGTGTAGCCGTGAGCACTGTTTCAGAGTGGAAAAAAATAGGGAAAAACTTGAAAAATGGTGTAGTGTTTTGTCATCGCCCACACAGGCATGAAAAAGTATGAATAGCGGTGAATACCAAAAAGTGGATGATTCTTTATTTTTATGGTTTACACAGAATCGAGAACGTGGAATACCAATTTCAGGAACAATTTTAAAACATAAGGCAGTGAGTTTAAGCGAAGAGTTGCCGGTTATTGGAGCGCCTGTGAATTTTTCTGCAAGTGATGGATGGCTAGACAGGTGGAAAAAAAGACATTGTGTACGTCAACTGAAAGTTTGTGGAGAAAGATTGTCGGCTGATGTATCTGCTGCAAAAAAATTTGCAGAGAATTTTGAGGAGCTTATGAAAGAACATGGTTTAAAACCAGACCAAATCTATAATTGTGATGAAACAGGCTTGAACTACAAAATGTTGCCTTCAAATACCTTAGCTTCAAAAACGGAATCTGGAGCACCTGGTTACAAACGTAGCAAAGAACGTATTACTGTTCTTGCATGGAGTAATGCTTCTGGAAGTCACAAACTCCCATTATTATATATTGGGTAAGTCAGCAAATCCACGAACCTTTAAGAATATTCGTCGCAATGCTTTTCCTGTTTTGTATAAAAATCAAAACAATGCCTAAATAAACGCGACTCTATTTAAAGACTGTTTTTTTTGGAGATTTTGTTTCCAAAGTGGAACTTTTTTTAAAAGAACATGGATATCCTAGAAAATGTATTCTGTTACTAGATAACGCCCCCACTCACCCAAGTGCGGAGCAACTTGAAAGTGGGGAAATAAAAGCAATGTTTTTGCCTCCTGCTGTAACTTCTCTTATTCAGCCTATGGATCAGGGTGTACTGGAAAATTTAAAAAAGTTTGTTATTGGAGCATATTTTAGAAGAAGTAGATGAAGGTGGCAATTTTACTGATTGTCTAGAAAAGATAAATTTGAAAAATGTTATATATTGGATAGTTTCAGCCTGGAATCAAGTAAAGAGTAGTACTCTGGAGAAAATCTTAGTCAAAATTGATTCCACAAGAGGAGAGACATTACTCAGAGGCAGAAACAGAAGATAATGAAAGTTTACATCAAATTATTACAAGGATATCAGGATGTGAAAGTGTTACGGAAACCGATGTTCGTGAATGGTTAAACAGTGATAGTGTGGAAGATGAAATGACTGACCAAGAATTAATTAAAAGTGTATGTAAAAATGCTAATAAAATAGATAGTGATGACTATGATGATAACGAAGTAGAAGCCACTGACAATATTCCAGTAAAAATGTCACATTCAGAAGGACTAGAGGCCCTAGAAAAAGCGTTAACTTATGTAGAACAACAAGACAATGGAACCCCCGCGGACGTTTATCAAACGTTGGCGAGACATTGGAGCCAAAAACAGAACTAACGCAAAACCAGTGCAGTTAAAAATGATCTCATTTTTTAGACATTAAAGTTAAGAATGAAACTGTTTTATTTTCGGTTTTGCGGACATACACATAAAAAAAAGTAAACTAATTGTTCTATTCTTTGTTTTAATAAATACGTATGTACGTAATAGCATATCGTATGAATGCTTTTAAGTCAATCTGCAATGTTGTGTTCATTCTAAACTTCTATTTTATAAAAAAATTCGGATTAACCAAAATTTCGATTATCTGAAATCACTTTGGTCCATATTATTTCGGATAATTGAGATTCTACTGTATGTATATATATATATATATATATATATATATATATATATATATATATATATATATTCTAAAGTAAATATTTATCGTCCATCAAAAATATAGAAGTACGATCTTTTCAGGGGCTTGTTATTTCTGAATATTTTCAATCTGAATAAAAACATTATAAAAAGGGACGTGACCTCAAAAAAATATATTGACTTTTTAACTTATGTTTTCAAGAGATATGATGGGTAAATAACTTTGCTAACTTTTTAAATATGTAGATCATCTAAATATGAATTGTGGTAACTGATATTTTGTAGGACATCGAAAAACTAATTATTTGAATATATATTTTAACAAAACTCCATAATTATAAAAAAATAAAAAATAAACGCATTAAGACATTAAAGTTGAAATTTCACATACAACACACACACATACATACACACAAAATGTTATCAGAATCGAAGACGTTGACTGCAAAACTATGTCGAGCTTCGGTGAAATAACTCAAGACAGATATGAAATACTGATGAAATATTTCATTCCCTTCGCAACGTTATACCATCTTCTGGTAAGATTGCAGATGCGATCAGTAGTCAGGAGAGTTACCTTTTACACTGATCCTTCTTTTTTAGAGTTACCCCTAAACATATATTACTATCCTATTTTTATAGTTTCTGTTATTCAGTTAATAGCGATATTGGTATCCTATTCGCATATACGAGTAATGATAAAAGTACTAAATTTCATTTTACCTATGCGTGTTACTCTTGAATTAAAAGTTTTTACTGTTTCACACAGGATGCGGTGCCTTCTAAATATCTCCTGCTGACACTAGGTGTTTGGTATTTGCCTCTTCACCTAGACTAACTGACAAGTTCTAAAATGGAGCGAAATATGTATGTCCTAGCTTTGGACGTCTATACTTGTAATGACAGAGCAAAAATACGGGGTTCGTCGGCTAGAGCCGATATATATATATATATATATATATATATATATATATATATATATATATATAATATGGACCAAAATGATTTCAGATAATCGAAATTTCGGTTAATCCGAATTTTTTTTATAAAATAGAAGTTTAGAATGAATACAACATTGCAGATTGACTTAAAAACATTTATACGATATGCTATTACGTACACAGGTATTTATTAAAACAAAGAATAGAACAATTAGTTTACTTATTTTATGTATATGTACGGAAAATCGAAAATAAAACAGTTTTATTCTCAACTTTATTGTCTTAAAAATGATTTTTAATGCACTCGTTTTGCGTTAGTTCTGTTTTTGGCTGCAATGTCTTTCCAACGTTTGATAAGCAAAACGTCCGCGGCGGTTGCATTTTTTTGTTGTTCTACATTCTGAATGTGACATTTTAACTGGAATATTGTCAGTGGCTTCTACTTTGTTATCATCATCGTCATCACAGTCTATTTTATTAGCACTTTTGCATACACTTTTAATTAATTCTTGGTCAGTCATTTCATCTTCCACACTATCACTGTTTAACCATTCACAAACATCGTTTTCTGTAACACTTTCACATCCTGATATTCTTGTAATAATTTGATGTAAACGTTCATTATCTTCTGTTTCTGCCCTGAGTAATGTCTCTCCTCTTGTGGAATCAATTTTAACCAAGATTTTTCCAGAGTACTACTCTTTACTTGATTCCAGGCTGGAGCTATCCATCCATATATAACATTTTTCAAATTTATCTTTTTTAGACAATCATTAAGATTGCTACCTTCATCTACTTCTTCTAAAATATGCTCCAATAACAAACGCCTGTAATTGCGTTTTAAATTTTCCAGTACACCCTGATTCATAGGCTGAATGAGAAAAATGAGAGAAGTTACAGCAGGAGGCAAAAACATTGCTTTTATTTCCCCACTTTCAAGTTGCTCCGCACTTGGGTGAGTGAGGGGCGTTATCTAGTAACAGAATACATTTTCTAGGTTAACCATGTTCTTTTAAAAAAGTTCCACTTTGGGAACAAAATCTCCAAAAAACCAGTCTTTAAATTGGGTCGCGTTTATCCAGGCATTGTTTTGATTTTTATACAAAACAGGAAAAGCATTCCGACGAATATTTTTAAAGGTTCGTGGATTTGCTGACTTAGCAATACATAATACTGGGAGTTTGTGCCTTCCAGAAGCATTACTGCATGCAAGAACAGTAATACGTTCTTTGCTATGTTTGTAACCAGGTGCTCCAGCTTCCGCTTTTGAAGCTAAGTTATTTAACGGCAACATTTTGTAGTTTAAGCCTGTTTTATCACAAATATAGATTTGGTCTGGTTCTAAACCATGTTCTTTCATAAGCTGCTCAAAATTTTCTGCAAATTTTTTTGCAGCAGAGACATTAGCCGACAATCTTTTTCCACAAAATTTCAGTTGACGTACATCATGTCTTTTTTTTACCTGTCTAGCTATCCATCACTTGCAGAAAAATTTACAGGCGCTTCAATAACCGGCAACTCTTCGTTTAAACTCACTGCCTTATGTTTTAAAATTGTTCTTGAAATTAGTATTCCACGTTCTCGATTCTGTGTAAACTATAAAAATAAAGAATCATCCACTTTTTAGTATTCACCGCTTTTCATACTTTTTTGTGCCTGTGTGGGCGGTGACAAAAAACACTACACGATTTTTCAAGTTTTTCGCGATTTTTTCTCGACTCTGAAACAGTACTCACGGCTACACCTAAATCCTTCGCTATATTTTTAAGAAGTTCACCATTATCTAAACGTTGAATTGCTTTAAGTTTCGCTTATTATTATGACGCTCCATTTTGTAAAATATCTATTAAACTATTACCTTTGCGATAATAATAGACGTAATGAGTAACTTATAACACTCGTCGATTAACCAAAACATAGACAGCGGTGAAATTCTAGACGTCGGGGAGCCCCCGATGCGTTAAGGAAGCCACTCATCGTCTGTTTCGAATAATGGGGATTTTTTGTTTAATGGGAATACAATTTGTTTTTTAACAGTGTGTTTCGGATAAGCCGGATTTCATATAATCGCGATTGTACTGTATATAATATATATATGTATATATATATATATATATATATATATATATATATATATATATATATATATATATATATATATTATATATATATATATATATATATATATATATATATATATATATATATATATATATATATATATATATTGTTTATAGTTTTCACGGACGATAGATACGTATATATAATGGCTGGTTGCAAAAGTTCGTGCTCGATTAGAAACCAGATTAAATACAACACATTTTCATGAAAAATAGTATGTATTAATTTATAATGTCATCTTCATCGTTTCACAAGTTTTTGAATTCCTTCTTTGTAAAAACTGCTGGTGTCTCTTCCATAGAATCAATTGTTTTGCCAACGCATATGCGAATTTGACAATGTAATTAAAAAATGGAAACAAAAATCCCATTATCTCAGAAACTGTTGCTCGGAGCAACATTTAGCAAGAAAGCTTTTTTTAGACAGGAGAAGGCGAAAAATACGAATATTTAATTAAAAATATCATACAGATTGATATAAAAAAGTTATGACAATTTAAAAGTATACACAGTGCAATAGGTGGTGTCTCCTACAATTTACAACCAAACTGTGAGCTGATTTCGATTTGTCATCTCAAAAAAACCCCTTGGCACCGAATCTTGCACAAATAGTGTAATTATTAAGAAAGCTACTTAAGAAAAACTAAAATAAAAGTATAACTTTGACACCTTGTATCTCAAAAATTACGAATTTTTGGACTAAGGTAAGTTGGGTTAAATGGTCTCATCCCAAAAATCCACAGTAACTATATGTACACGGATTACTGGGACACCTTGTATATATATATATATATATATATATATATATATATATATATATATATATATATATATATATCTTACTTTATTTTTGTTGGCTTTTTTAACCTTAGGGTATGCCCAATCGTACCGAAAAAACTATTTTTGTTTTAAATTTAAACGAATGAATGCTAATACTAGACAGTTTAATGGGGAAATTTAAAAACAAAATGAAAAACATTCATAAAAAATTAATTTATACAGAAAAGAACATCTAATAACTTTGCCAATATATTATATAGAAACGATATCGGTTCTTTTTTGAAAGTAAGTTATTATTTATGTCACGTCATTTTAGGCAAATATAATATAAATTTCCTTAGAACAGCGCATGTTACCTACTAAATATTTATTACCATTTTAATATTTTTAATGTTGTTTTTCTTCTGTCATAAATGATGATTTTAGATATTTTTTTTTTATGATATTGAGGCATTTTTCTCAAATTGAAATGAATATGAGGCTTTTAATTCTTAAGCATAGTTTTTCATAAATTATTGCACCTATATCCATATCCCAATTCCCTTTACCGACTATCTTAACGTGGTTCTCAAACTTTTTTTACATCAGGAACTCTGAAAAAAGCATGTAATATGATATATTGAAAGCTCACCCTTCTTAAACCCCGGTAAACGAAAATTTCGCTTTCAATATCAATTGGTATAAGTGGAGCTCTTGGTATTCATCTGATTAAAATGTGGGTGTAGAAGTTTGTAAAAAAAACTGGTTAGACTTCCAGTAAACCTCGAAGAGGGCAAGCAAACATATCAAGAAGAAATACAAATGTAGAGTGTGTCCGATTGTCAATTGACGAGAATCCCAACTTCTTATGATGTAAATGATTATGTGTTGTATATATGCCCAGGAATTCCATACAACGCTTTTTTCGTAGAGTTTTTTATATCTGTGCTTCTACAAGAAACATCCGGTGCAAAAATTGAAGCTACCTAATGCTTACCCTCGTTACGTACTTTACTTGCAGTGTCGGGACATATCTCTAGTCTGTCTTTATACAAAATTCAACAGCTTTGACAGCTTTGTCGACGGTTACAAAAATGTCCTGCGCTGTATAAACTTAGAATACATTTGGGGATATGTAACAATACCTCTTGAGAAAGCGAAGACAGTTTGTCAGCTAGACTCTTTACTTTTCACTCTATTCCGAATTTTTAGAGAGAAACACCACCCATGGTTCCTAATATACAGTCAAAGATGTCCGATATTGTCTTGAGACAGTGTATCATAAAACATATTTTAATGAAACTAAACACTAAAAAACTTCTAGCGTTGATAAACTTTTTAGCGTAAAGAAAAGGAATATTTCTCGTCTGCTGGAAATGCGTCAGTCTATACCCTAACTAAAAAAGGCAAAAAAAGCTTGCTAAATCCCTACCGACCGCTCGTATTACTTTCAGCAACATGAAAAGTTACGGAAAAGGCATCTTTTGAAGTACTTGGAAGGATTTAATATTTTTCGCAACCATTAATACGACCTTCGTAAGCAGAGATCAACAGAAGATCTTTTAATCTATATCACATATATTTACAATAACGTAACTGAACATTTTGAAGAATCTCGTGTGGTTGCACTTGATATATTCTTCTTGCCTGCCCTAATAGTAATATGGTATAAATGAAGTATGGAAAGTTCACAGAATAAGTAAAATTACTAAAAAAAGGCTTATCAGTTTACTAATAATCCCTATAGCCACATACGGAGCCGAAATATGGACTATTAACGCAGAATGTCATAAAGAAATAGAGGCTTCCGAAACTATATGTTATAGGCGGATGCTCAGAATTTCCTGGATAGCTCATAGGACAAATGCGTCTGTTCTGAGCGATCTTAACATCCAAACTAGTGACCGGCTGTTAATGAGGGAAAGATAGCAAGTTGCTGATTCAGGACAAAGTTGACGATAGAAGAAAAATAGGTAGATCTCCCAACAGATACATTGATCAAATCATGTGTACAAAGTACTTGGAGTTACCGGAGATATTGGGTGAAATTTTGACTAACGATCTTAGCGACCGACGAAAAGGACCTGAAATTGTTGGGGTAAGCATGAAATTTGTTTCTAATTCGTTGATTGTGTACCTTATTGGTTTTAACGATAATTTCTTTGCGTCTGTTCGGGGCACGAACAAAGATTTATCACGTTAGGATTTTCACGCCATTCTCGGTAGGCAAGATGTTTAGAAGCAACAGCTTCTTTACATTTTCTATCGAATCAAGTCTTCCTGTTGGAAGGGCGTAAGTGTAAGGGATGTAAGTGTCCATATCAGCCAAAATAACATCGGAAACGTCGACGATAGAGAAACCTGGAGGGCTGTTATAAATTCTGTGTAACAATGCAATAGAGGTTACGACGCTCGGAGGTGAGCAACAATGCGAGAGGGAGTCCCAATAATTTCAGGTCGCCAAGGCCACTACACCACTACTCGAACGGTCAGACAATACGATTGCGACATACCTCCTGAGAAAGCTAACTTGTTAACTGAACTTTTTGCTCCACAGTTTATTGTGGATTTCCAGGGAAAAATACCATCCACTGCCGCCAATCTGCAGTCCAGCCTGATATTGTCTTCAAACAGTGTGACACAAAACTATTCCCATGGTGTAGTCAAGGATGCCCGATATTGTATTCAGGCAGCGTATCATAAAACTTATTTTAATGTAGATATAGTACTCACAAAATCCGCGAGCGAACTAACACCAATTTTCTGTAGACTTTTTAACCTATTCTATAGAAAACCAATATTTCCTTTCTGCTAGAAATGCGATACAGTTCAACTGATACCCAAAAAAGTCAAGAAGATGTTGCCAAACAACTACCGACCAGATGCAATGCTTTCAGTAATATTGAAAGTTATGGAAAAAGCTATCAATTAGCACATTATTAGCGACTATTAATATGGCTTTCATAAGCAAAGATTAACAGGCGATCTTGTAACCTATGTCACACATGTTAGGAACAATGTAACTGAATATTTTGGAGAATCTCGATAGGTTGCACATGATGTATCCGAGGAATTTGACCGTGTTTGGCATGGAGGATTGCTAAGTTATCCTCTTATGGTATTTCTAAACGGTTTTATTTATGGCTCTCATGTTTCCTCAGAGAGTGTTGTTTACGAGTGGCAGTGACGGTTTTCTTTCTAACATTTTCATTATTAACGCTGGTTTGCCCCAAAGCCCCTACTCGGTTTCGCCGTTACCCTAACAATCTGCTGGAAAGGACCAGGAATCCAATCTATAGCTTCATAGGTGACAGTACGCTTATTTCTTCATTTTCTTTGACTAGTCATACATCAGCTAATGTCTTGAGGTGTAGCAATCAATAGCGAATTATTTTTCAATTATAAAATTTATTTTTACAAGCACCATAATTTTTAAAATAAAATTATGTTTTATGATAGCTGCTATAAGTTTATTTTATATGGTACTTCTCTCTAAACTTAATGACCTCGACGTAAAATTTAATTAATATGATTGAAAGGGAATGCAGCTGTTATTTATTTCTCCATTTTTTCACTGTTTCCTTTGACAGCAAATTATAATATTCTGTTTGGTAATTAATTTATAATTTACATAATATTATCCTTAACTTTTATACAAAACCTTAATTACATGAGAAATCATGATTCTTAAGATTAGACGTGTTAAACTGCAGTCACTTTCCGACGTCTCACCTTCGTTTGTATAAGGCGTCTTTAGATATTTATATTAAGGGGTATCAACAAGGTGAAAATCTAAAAAAAAAAAATCAATTTTTTTTACCTAATTCAGGAGTATAAATCTTCGGGAATATTATCTTAAGATATTATGTTAAAATTTGTTAAAGTAACTAAGTTTCAGCGTATTTTAGACGGGTTCGGTGCATGGAATGTTGGGACAGGTAATGCATTATCGGCAGGTATAAATAGGTTTCTATGAAAGAACATTAACTGAAAGATTAAACAGAATTGTATACTGACCCTTCATTGTGCTGGTAACCATAAAACTGCAAAAAAAAATTTAAAATGGCGCCCTTTCATGCTTTTTAAATAAAACTTTTTTCTGTTCTCTAAGAATAAAGATACTTGAATATGCCCCGTGTAATCGTAGGTAGAATGTCAAAAAATTACCTTGATTTGACATGATCTAACTAATGCAAATCTTGTCTTAATTTTGCGTTCTACTAAAGTCGTGAACGCATCGTTTATATTTCACTACATATATGATAGTTCATTTATTTTCAGTTCATAATTAAATTAGGTATGAGAGACACTTGTCTAATGCATGAGTATATATTTCTATTATACATCAATCAAGCGTGTCAAAATTTAAACTGTGTAAACTAAAGTTCTTTAAATAATAACATTATCCGGGACTAACAGCTACATAGAGATTTGGAAGTGGAAACCCTAAAGTAATTTACTACAAGAACTGGAAATTCCTGAACGCGAAATAGCACTCACTTCAATCCTATAGTCAGAGCTCTATACTCTGCAGTCAACTCCAACAGAGTATGGGATAGAATCTAGTCAATAACAGACTCTATACCAACATTAACCCTATGAATTCACATTTATTGTTAAGGTAGTAAGAGGGCCTAGCTGTGAATAAGAAAGTAATGAGAAAGTAATAATAAATAATCTGATAAAAGAATCTGAGGGATGTCTTCGTTAGGTCTGAAGATTAAGGTGCCGTTTACGGAATTCCGTTATTTATTCTGATGAATCAAAAGCTGTTCCCATAGACTGAAGAATTATGTTATTATTTCCTCTAATGCTAATAGTTCCGTGTAAATTTTAGACATCCAAAAGAGTGGGCTAGGAGCTTGGGCAGTAGAGGTATCCCCGGGTGAACAGAGGCGGTACTGACATGATTTAATATATAGTAGGTAAAACATATGCCAATAAAATTCTTGTTGCCGATGTCTGCTTACAAGCAACATAACTTTTAAACTTTAGCGTATTAACTATCTATAATATATATAATGCAACGTCTCTCTCTGTCTGTCTGTCTGTCCGTCCGTTAGTGCGCTTATCACTGAAGAACCACTTATCCGATTTAAGTACTTTTTTTTTAAACATATACTCTGGCCAGGTTATAAGCTATATTTCATTACGATAGGTAGCATAAGAAATGAGCAGTGACGATAATAGTGAATGAAGTCGGAAAAAGGTTGCCGTTAGCGCCACAGCCTAAACCATTAAATATGGAACAATATTATGTAACAGAGAATATCTATAATCAATAATATATATAAAATGCAACGTCTCTCTGTCTGTTTGTCTGTCCGTTAATGCGCTTATCCCACGAGAACCACTTATCCGATTTACGTGATTTTTTAAATTCATACATATGTTCTCTGACCAGGTTGGAGATATATATTTTATTACATCTATAATATATATAAATGCAACGCATATCGGTCTGTCTGTCTGTTAGTGCGCTTATCACTGGAGAACCACTTATTCGAATTACGTACTTTTTTTTAAACATATATATGTTCTCTGGCCAGGTTATAAGCTATATTTTATTACGATAGGTAACATAAGGAATGAGCAGTGACGATAATAGTGAATGAAGTCGGAAAAAAGTTTGCTGCTAGCGCGTTCTCTTGTAATACACAGCCTAAACCATTAAATATGGAACAATATTATGTAGCAGAGAATATCTATAATCTATAATATATATAAAATGCGTTGTCTCTCTGTCTGTGTGTCTGTCCATTAGTGTGTTTATCACTCGAGAACCACTTATCCGATTTAGGTGTTTTATTTTCAAAATTCATACATATCTTCTTTGGCCAAGTTATATAATAATAATAATAATCTATGTCTATAATATATATAAAATGCAACCTCTCTCTGTCTGTCTGTCTGTCCGTTAGTGCGCTTATCACTGGAGAACCACTTATCCGATAAATATGGAACAATATCATGTAGCAAAGGATATCTATAATAATAAAAATATAATTGCTACATTTGTTCTCTGGCTAGGTTATCTATAATATATATAAAATGCAACGTCCCTCTATCTTTCTGCCTGTCTCTCTGCCTGTCTGTCTGTCTGTCAGTTAGTGCGCCTATCACTGGAGAGCCACTTATCCGATTTACGTTCTTTTTTTTTAAACATACCTATGTTCTCTGGCCATGTTATAGGATATATTTTATTGCATTAGGTAACATAAAAAATAAGCAGTGACGATAATAGTGAATCAAGTCGGAAAAAAGGTTACCGTTAGCGCGTTCTCTTGCAATACACTGCCTAAACCATTAAATATGGAACAATATCATGTTGCAAAGAATATAATATATATAAAATGCAACGTCTCTGTGCCTGTCTGTCTGTCCGTTAGTGCGCTTATCACTTGAGAACCCCTTATCCGATTTACATGTTTTTATAAGTTTATACATATGTTTTATATAATTCGATATAAGCCTAGATAATGGGAGATAAGGCGAGATAATGAGAGATAAGTATAAATAATGGGAGATAAGGAGAAATAATGGGAGATAAGGTGAGATAATGGGAGAGAAGGAGAAATAATGGGAGAAAAGGAGAAATAATGGGAGATGAGTAGAGATAAGCCTAGATAATGGAAATTATGTAGAGATAATCGGAGATAAGGAGGAATAATGGGAGATAAGGGGAACTAATGGCAGATATTTTATTACGTTAGGTAACATAAGGAATAAGCAGTCACGATATTAGTGAATCAAGTCTACGCGAGCGGAGCCGCGGGCACGGCTAGTTACATATATAAATTAATTACATGAAGATCGTCGTTTCGAATGCTGCTATCGGCTGGACGTTTAAGTGTATAGGTAGTAGTTGTAGAAATACAGTAACGCCATGCCTTTATTTGTTACCTCTTATTATACGAGTATATCTCAGATCATCCAGAGTAATTCGGGTCGAATATATTGTTTCATAACTTATATTTGCAAATATATTCTCAGTAAACAACTTTACCGACTTTACAAGTACATGTAAATCGTATTTATATTATATACATGTATTTCAGGTAAATATATTACGCAATTTTCTTGGGCTTATTCTAACGTTATAATTTCATTTACAGTAATGTACATTTATAAATAACAGAAACCCGTTTTAAGTTGCTCAAGCAATCAAATATTAATTAAAGTTAGACAATTACCATGCAAATTCAGATAAGTTCAATCATTCTGTGTAATCAATGCAACGTGAAACAGCTGACTTTAACTACTATATAGTTGTTAAGTGTTTATTAAAATGAAGGCCTGTATTAAACTATTCGTTAGCACAGCATTTAATTTATTTATTTAATTATATATTGTACCCTCTTCGTATCGCCCGCAAAGTTGAGGCGCAAGTTTGTAACGTCTTCAGATGTGGCTTTTTATACGGCCACGCGTTGACGGCGTCATTTTGTTGCCTCTTACGTTATCTTAATTTCTGAGAATGGATTGAGTGGATATTAATACTGAAGGAACTAAAGAAATTAGACATAAACTAGCTCAGTTTTTTGGTAGAGAAATATGGATAAGAGATAATTTTTGTACGTCTTTTGAAAATAGTCTCTATAGTTGTTTAAAATTTTGGTTGTACAGATTTTGGGCACCATTCATTTTAAAATAAAAAGAATCAGCTCAAAAAAATGAAAAAGAACTGAAAGGTTATGTAGTTGTTAAAAAAATTTAATATGGTACAAACCGTTGTGTCTTGAAAGATAAAACGGGTGATTCAGTGAAACGCTAGATTTAAATAAAGAAAAGGGTTTATTAATGACAAAATTAAAAGTTCTAACTTCGCTACGCTTTAAAATTACTACTACTAAATAGAATCCCTTAATCTATTAGATGGTACGATTATATAGAGTCTTTAAATCAGGATTCTAATTAAAGGCTTAGCTAAACACGATGTTAAAAGTTCGTGGAATTAACTTCACGAGTTACACGTTCTAAATAGACGATGTAAACGCACTTGTCCGCAGGAAACTAGGTCTACGGATTGATATACTGATGGCTTACGGTTTTTCTATGTGTTTTTTTTTGGCCTGTCCTGGTGAGATATTCATAACACTGTCTTCATCTTGGCTACCCCAGTTCCCTTTGGGCTGCTAAACATTTCTTGACAACTAAAGGTCTGGGAATAAGCAGGATATTTCAAGGAAAAGGCCTTGAACTTGAAAACTAAAACCGTTTCTGCACTACTACATCACTAATAAACCAATACGGCAGCGTGATAAAAAAGCCTACTGGGCGGCTTACTGAACGAAAAGCCCTCTCTGGCTACATGATCAAAAGGAGAGCTCCCTTCGGCTCTATGATGAAAAAAAAAGCCCATACTCATGCCATCCGGACCCTTAAATATTTTTCTCCCTTCTTTAAAATCACGTCTTCAAAATGGCTACTTCCCGGATACAAATCTTTAGCCAATCGGACGCATTCGATGCAAATTGAATAGGTCCAGTAGGTAACCCCCAATGCACACTGTAAAATAAACAGTTCAAAAATTCAAAACACTGTTTTAAACTATACTGCTTAAAAATTAGTAAATAAGTAAAGTAAAGTAAAAAAAAATATAAATTATAAGTGGAAACAGTGTCGTAACATGATCTTAAAATCTAGGAAAAAATGAATGTTACAATATAGTAGATGTTTCCTCCAGCAATATATTTGTAATATTAAAATAAAAATACTAGTACACGTGATACGTCATGTGCTTAATATCAATAAGTAAAAAAAATATATTTTTAACTGAAATATCAGGTCCGTTATTTTGAACCACTGGCTATTTGAATTTGAATTGAATTAGCTTCCCCTTTATTGACAGTAAAAACTATAGAATGAAAGAAAATGGATCGGTATCCGCTTCAACGACACATTAAAATAATGAAAATTTGCTACAAAAATTGTGAGAGAGTGAACTAAAGGTTTTACAAATTCGGAGATCTAAAACACGTTAGTGATGTGAAGACTCGTGCTTTTTCAGCAACTTTAAGTTAGTCGCTGTACCTGTCGGTGTGGCAGAAAATTTTAGTTATTCAATTTCACGACGTACGACGTTCACAGCAATAGGGCATATCACAAACAAATTTGTATCGCACTTTGTAGAAAAATCTTAGCTTGCACGCTTACTAAGTCCATCTGACACAAGAATTTAAGCCGGTAGATCATTCCCAACGCCATACATGTGTCGATTGGATACTGGAAGTGCAGGGGATGTATTCTCGTTTTTTCAAGAAAATCAATCTGCAACAAGGCTCACTTTCACATTGGTAGGTACGGTATTAAGTAAATTTAACACATTTAGGTAAGAGTTTTGTGCGGTTCTTCGACTGGTGGCGTCATTGGTGCGTATTATCAACCTTTTTCAACCAAACGGTTGTAATGATCTGTTAAAACGACCATAGATGCAGTATGAAATACCACACCGTAGTCGTCATAGTATGTGTTTTTAAACTGATATTACCTTACTGGGTTTTGATTAACCTATGGAAAAATAATGGTGAGTTTTAGAATATGTTTTATTATTGAAGTTTATTTCTAATATTCATCAGTTTAAAGTATTAGTGCTCAAAATGTTACTGTAGTTATAGTAAAGCAGGCTGAATCAGCAGCTACAGACGGGTTTTTGATGTTGTCTTAAACTACGCTTTGCAACCTAGTATATAAAAAAATTATATGTTTTCATTTTAACTTGTAAATGTATATATAGGTTTTAAGACAATCCTAGTGGATTCCACTTTATATTTTTATGAAACGATCGAGAACAGGTTTAGGCTGCATCAGTTGAAAATGTCAGTTTGTTACCTGAACTTTTGCTTTACACTTCACTGTCAATTGCCAGAGAAAACTGCACGCAATAATCTTAATGTGTAGCAAAACATTCCTGATATTATTTTTAAATAGCGTATCCACAACGAGGGTGGAGAGCACAATTGCTTCTGACACTGATTAACAATCTGTCATCGTGTCAAACGGATGTCAGTGAACCAGCACAGTTTTTTTTAAGTCTTTCAATTTATCCTGCGAATACAAAATATTTCCCTTCTGCTGGAAATACGTTATTATGATAACTAGAAAAGGCCAAACAATAACCGACCAGTTAGATTGTTTTCAGTCATATTGAAGGTTTGGAAAATACTATCAATCCGCATCTGGTTAAAACTTCGTTTCGCAGACTTACGAGAAAATATCGGTGGGAGGCTGTTTTTGCATGTTTTTTTTTTTGCATATAAACATTGATACGTAAGCTTACGAAAGTCTACTATGCTATTGACAACCACTGATCGAAACTGCTCGAGAGAACTCAGTTGGTTTATGCGCATATGCCGAGATGATTATTCTACAGTTACAGTCATAGTAAAATTTCAACCAATAAGGAACTTTGCTGTGAAATTTTCTTTGCGGAAAACAACACGAAAAGAACAAATCACAAGGATTTTTTTGGAATAGGCTTAAAATGGTCTAATTTTGAGAGATTGACGAGAAAAAATCGAGGTAAGGCTGTTTTTGCTAACCTGAACTAACTCTGGTCTCCAGTCCCTAATATAGCATGTATATCATTTTTTACATTACGGTAGGACTTTTTTTTAATTTTTAGGGTATTTTGTAATTGCTGATTATTTAATTCAGGGTAGTTTCAGTTAGTTCAGGTTAACAAAATCGGTTACCTTCCGATTTTTTCCTATTTTAAGCCTATTAGAAAAAAAAATCTTCCTTTTTCTGAAAAGCTCGCGTACCGAAATTTTACCAAAAAAAATGACAATAAACAATTTTGTGATAAGATTAGATTATAAGCGAAAAAAATTTATTAATTTTTTGAAAAGATTAGGCTGACCTCTACATTCCACCCATTAGTGTGAACGGAGCCTACTCTTCCGAAAAACAAACAAAACAACTGACAGTTTCGATCAGTGGTTATCAACAGTTGTCAGTAACATAGGTTAATTTTTATTTACCAAAAAAAAGAGCAAAAACGTCTTCCCTCCGGTATTTTCTCGTAAGTCTTTCAAAATTAGACCATTTTAGGCCCATTCCAAAAAAAAACCTCCTTTTCTGAAAAGCCCGAGTAACGAAGTTTAAGTTTTTTAAAAAAATCAGGATTTTTTTTATGGGCATAGTATACGTGTTGCAGGAAAATCGCCCAAAGGATCAGGTGTATTTCCTCTTCGTCTTTTTCTGTTGTTTTCAGAATTTCTATCAGTTTATGATATTTGACAAAATCGAAGGCTTTTTTCTAGTCAAGAAAACAGATGAATACATTGACATTTATGTCCTTGGATCTTTGAGGTAGTACATTCGGGGGGGGAAAACAATGCCTCGCGAGCACCGAAACCATTTCGGAATTTAAATTGTGTGTCATCCAGGGAGTATTGGCACTTCTTGTAAATTGGAGTGTGAATGTTTTGAATTTAAGCTATAGAAAATTCAACTTTCCCGCCAAACGACAAGTGACAATGTGCATTGCAAAATCAGGTGTTGCAGAATTCACCTATAACTTTACTTTTTTTTTCTAAATTTACTCTTCTTCTTCTTCATGTGCCATATCCGGTCGCCCGGACGTTGGCGATCACTATGGAGAGTGCCTGTCTGTCTTCGGCCAATCTAAAAAGATCTCCAGCGCTTTGGATTCCTGTCCACTCTCTGATGTTCTTTAGCCAGGACATTTGTTTTCTACTAACTCCGCGCCTTCCCTCAATTTTTCCTTTCATGATGAGCTGGAGAAGACCGTACTTTTCTCCACGTAGTATATGTCCGAGATAAGCAATTTTGCGACACTTTATAGTATTGATCAACAGTCTTTCAGAGTTTGCTCTACGCAAGACTTCCTCATTTGTCAGCAAGTCAGTCCACGGTATTCGAAGCATTCTACGGTGGATCCACATTTCAAAAGCTTCCAGTCGGTTCAATGTGCTTATTTTTATGGTCCAGCACTCCACTTCATACAACAACCCTGACCAGATATAGCATTTGGACATCCGTTGCCTCAGTTTGAGGTTCAAATTGTCATTGCATAGAAGAGTGCTCATTTTTCTGAAAGTTGTACGAGCTGTTTCAATTCTGCATCTTATCTCTACGTCGGGATCCAAGTCATCTGTTATTATACTTCCAAGATATTTAAATTTATGAACCCGCTCTATCGGTGAGTTGTTGAGTGTCAGCCTCGCATCATCATATTGGCTTCGACTAATCACCATAAACTTGGTTTTGCCAACGTTGACATTCAGGCCCAGACCCCGTCCAGCCTCATCAATTCTGTTTACCATAGTTTGCAGACCGTCCAGTCTATCGCACATAATGAGGGTGTCATGAGCATATCTTATTGTGCTCAGCACAACCCCATTAACCTCAACACCCAGCTCCACATCCTCTAATGCTTCCTTGAAAATCCTGTCCGAGTATAGGTTGAACAAGAGTGGAGACAGGACACAGCCCTGTCGGACCCCGCGCTTAATTTTTATGTTATTTGTTTTCAACTCTCCTATGCGGACTTCGGCTGTTTGTCCCTAGTATAGGTTTTCAATTATTCGAATGTCCCTGTCATCCAGCTGTAGTTGTTGTAGTATTGATATTAGTTTGTCGTGTCTAACCTTATCGAAAGCCTTCTCATAGTCGACAAAGCAAACGAACACATCCTTACGCTGATCCCGACATTTCTGCAAGAGCACATTGACACCGAACAAGGCTTCGCGCGTCCCGAATGCATTTCTGAACCCCATCTGACTATTATCCAGATCGAACTCACACTTTGTACGAATTCTGGAATGGATGATCCGTAGAAAAACCTTTAAGAGATGACTCATTAAGCTGATTAAGCGGTAATCACTACACTTTTTGGGATGTGATTTTTTGAGGATTGTGATGAATGTTGATTTTAACCATTCTTCTGGTATAGTGCCTGTGCTGTATATTAGATTAAACAGTTTTGTAATTTGTCCTATATTTTCCTCTGCTATAAGTTTGATTACTTCAATAGGAATTTCGTCAGGTCCTGTGGCTTTCTTATTCTGTGTAATAGAGATTGCGTGAAGGATTTCTTCCTTTAAGATTTCGGGTCCATTTAAACAGTTGTCATTGTTTCCTTTGGAAGCTCTGTTGTCATCAAAAAGTTCGTTGATATATGTTTCCCAAGCTACTTTGATTTCTTCATCCCGTATAATAGGTTGATTGGATGAATCGAATAATACATGGGCTGGTTGTTTTCGATACATACCAGTTATATCTCTCACCTTTCGGTGCATTTGGAAAATATCATGTTTCTTTTCCATTTCTTCCATCTCTTCACACATCTCTCTCATCCATCGTTCTTTTGCCATTTTTACTTCCTTTCGAATCATTTTACTAAGTCTTTTATACTCTTCCCTATTTGCTTTAACCAGTCTCCTCTTCTCCATTAAGCTTAAAATGTCTGTGGTCATCCATCTCTTTTTCCGTGTTCTGGTATCGGATTTCAAGTGTCTATTACAAATGTTTGTTAGTTTGCCCCTGAGACCATTCCACAAGGATGAGATATCGCCGCTGGTATTTCCTGCTCGATTAAGTTCTCTGGTGATTTCTTGTCGTATCTGATCTTTGATGGAGGCGTTTCCCAATTTAGATATATCCCATTTTCGCTTTTGCATTTTCTGTTTCATTGATTTAAGACGTACCCTCAAATCGGCTATCAATGGACATGATCAGAGCCAACATCTGCTCCGGGGTATGTGGTCATTCGCTTGATAATATTTCTAAATCGTCTATTGATCAAATTTAATTTAAATTTACTAATAAAGAATAATCCCATATATAGCGCACTGCCTGCCTGTTACTGTATATATTTTAAGTATTAGAGAAGTAATTTGGATATATTATCAACAGACATTCTATGATACTCTTATCCTATCTGCAAGTACTAATATGGGTTCCGCGATCTAAGATTATATGACTATAACATAATTTCGGAATCCAAATTGTGTGTCATCCAGGGAGAATTGGCACTTCTCGTAAATTTAAGTGTGAATTTTTTGAATTTAAGCTATAGAAAATTCAAATTTCCCGCCAATCGACAAATGTCAATGGGCACTGCAAAATCAGGTGTTGCAGAATTCACCTATAAATCCACTTTTTTTTTTTTTAAATTTACTAATAAAGAATAATCTCATATAGCGCCCTTCCTGCCTGTTACTGTATATATTTTAAGTATTAGAGAAGTAATTTGGATATATTATCAACAGACATTCTATGATGATAATCTTATCCTATCTGCAAGTACTAATATGGGTTCCGGGATCTAAGATTATATGACTATAATTTATCAAATATATATCGAAGTTTCGAACATGACTTGAGGTTAAATACTTCCTGAAAGTTAACGATATGATTGAACTCACCGACTTTAAATAATTTTAAACTTAATAATGCTGCTGTAGTTTGAGCTTATACTTTAATATGGAAAGTGTGATAAAGGGCGTTTCAAAGTTACTTTGATACCGTTGTCATGGTTATTAAAATCAAATATATTATTTCGAAGTGCTTTGCGTTATTTAGTAAAGGGGAACAAATTTAATTGAGCAATTAATCAATCATTTTGCTTACCTGTACTCTAGATAAATTATACAAATCTCGACATTGGTTATGACATTTGCGAACATTGCACTCTTACAGTTCATTATAGTGAGTAGGTAGTTTGTGGGAATATCTCCTCCTCATCCTCCCACAAACAGAGTGACTTCTCTCAACAAATAGAGCAACTCTTCCTCCCAAGAATAATTTTAATAAATTTTAAATATGGCAGCATTGGTATAACAACTAAAGACGAATTGAAAAGACATTTTTAGAAGTTACCAAAAGTGTTCTTCGTATTTGCTGAACCATCCCAGCTGATGAGCCGTGATACGGCGAAACGCGTCTTGGGATGGTTCAGTAAATACGAAGAACACTTTTGGTAACTTCTAAAAATGCGAGTCTTTTCGATTTGTCTTTAGTTGTTATACCAATGCTGTCATCTATGCCTTCAAGCGGTAAGTTCGAGAAAGGTGCGTTTCTGCAATAAGTGCCAGCCGTGCTATGCCGCTCTGCTTGAATAGACTTTGTAAGTTGCCGACAGAGTGCAGTATAAGCATCTATTTGTCATAGTTTTCCGTTAGTACCTGGATAAGGACTAAAAATATGTTCTCGTATTTGCTGAACCTAGCCCAGCTGATGAGCCGTGATACGGCGAAAGGCGTCTTGGGATGGTTCAGCAAATACGAAGAACATTTTTGGTAACTTCTAAAAATGCGAGGCTTTTCGATTCGTCTTTAGTTGTTATACCAATGCTGCCATCTATGCCTTCGAGCGGTAAGGTGCGTTTCTGCAATAAGGGCCAGCCGTGCTGTGCCGCTCTGCTTAAATAGACTTTGTAAGTCGCCGACAGAGTGCAGTATAAGCATCTATTTGTCATAAATTTTAAATATTATTATATGCCTCCTCCTTTAAAAGTATGTATGCCGTGCTGAAGATAAGAAAGAAATAACCGGTCAAGTGCAAGTTGAACTTGCACAATTAGTGTTCCGTAGGTTGATTGCTTTTAAAATAAAAAATTTTGTTACGGTGGTATAAAATGATCAGTGACTTCACAAAATACCCCCAAATGAGTTTTCAACAAAGTTTGTTTCCAATCTTTACTGAAAACTGATGACCCTAAAATTTTTGTTTTTTTTATGTACCAAATCAATTATTAAAGGTAATGTACTCGTGATAATTTTCGTTCAATCTACACCCCGTGGAGAATGTTCCAGAATTTTTTCAAAATTTTTTGATCAGTACTTTTCGAAATAAGGCGATTTTTCGCGATTTTTTAAAAAAATGTGCCCAAGTATTAAATTATATATACATATATTTTACTCGTGTTTTCACAAGCTTTCATTTGATACCACACTCGATGACTTAGTAAAAAAATTTTTTTTTCACTTCCGATTTCACGCCCCAAAATTAAACCTTAAGTCAAAATTTAACTTTCAAAACTATATGGCTCTGATGAGGCCATCAATTCCTATATCATTACCAAGTTTCAACTTTCTATGACAAATAATTTCGGAGAAAATCGGGTATGACAGACAGACACCGAAGTCATCTTATAAGTGTTCCGTACGGAACACTAAAAAGAAAAATTAACGAAAAAAAAAAACGAAAAAACCCGAGCGAAACCGAAACAATATTTTTATTAATGTAAAATAACTGAAAACAGACAAGGCTTATATTTCAGCAGTTTACTCGCTGTTCTCTTATTCGTCAAATCCATCCTGATACGCGTTTCGCCGTATCCTGGCTCGTTAGTCGGGCTAGGATTAACAAACAAGAGAACAGAATTTACTGGTACTTATCCAAGTAGTTACGGAACACGATGGTAGAATACAACGATTTGTACTAAGTACGTATATCTAATATTCCATCAAGCCGACAAAGTGGTTAACACGGTCAACACTTAAGGTAGACTGCTGAAATATAGGCCTTGTCTGTTTTCAGTTATTTTACATTAACTACATATGCGCTGCGTGTTGTTAAGGGTTGACCATGTCAACCACTCTGTCTTATTTAGTACAATTCGTTATATCCTACCATTGCGTTCCGTAAATATATTTATTGTCAATTTGATTTGAGTCTCGAACATAGATTTTCTTGAATTATACCTATTTATTGACCTTCATGGATATAATTGCTCTTTTGGCTATGTTTCCAAAGGTTTAGCAATTTATGATGGTATTCGTTGTATAAATTATTTATCTAAATCACCATTTACAAGAAATATGACATCTGGTGAAGATTAAAAATTGGTTAGTTCATCACGACTATATCATGGTTTAGATTGAGAGACTGGAATTGTTGAAAAAAAAAATGAAAACAGATAACATTTTAAAAGATAGATTAAGGGTCTACCAATCTCCATACCGAATTTATGCTAAAAGAATCGAAAAGGCGAATTTTTTTAAGAAATTCTTGGATAAAGAATACATAAACAACATCCCAATTAAACTAGAACCTAAATAAAGTCGATTTAAGAAGATTCCAGAATCTTATTTTCATAAGAACATTAATTCATGGTATTGCGTATTAGCCAATGTACAATTATTGTATAATTATAGAAATTGTTGGAAATAAAAATGTAAATCAATAAATATTTATTTAACTATTCCTCCCTATCAGACAAAAACTTTTTTTATGGGTCTAGCACACGTGTTGCAGGGAATTCCCTAAAGTGCTCCAGGAGCGGCATGTGTGCGGGAAAAGCGATTCACGTTGTTCTTGAATCGCTGTAAATCGTACTCGGTGAGAAACACAGCCATGGGCAAATTATTCCAAAGGGATGATGTTCTCCATATAAAAGACTGCTTGAAAAGTGTTGTACGTGGAGTAACAAGCTGATCTTCATCCGGATGTGAAGTATTAGCGCGATGTGGATTTCTAACATGCACCGCTCTGGGAGGAATTAAGCGGGCTACGTCCTTCGAACACTTTCCATGAAAATACTTGTAGAACAGATTCAAGTCGTCAACCGTTCTTCGATGTTCCAGCAAATCAAGGCCGCCCGTCAGTTCCGGGTCTCCAATCAGACGAACAGCTCTTCTCTGAACAGAATCCAATAAATGCAGTGTATGTTTGGGAGCGGAGCCCCAAACATGGGAGTAGTACTCCATAGTTGGTCGAATTTGAGCTTTGTAAAGAATTAACAGTTGTTGTGGAGTGTAAAGCTTTCTGGTTCGAAATAATATTCCCAACTTTTGAGAAGCTCTCCTTGCTATGGCTACAACATATTCCTGCCAGGACATATTTGCTTTCAAACTAACGCCCAACAAATTGAGTGACGATGCTAGGGGAATGGAGTGCCCCAGCATAACTATGTCGGGTTCAGCAACGTTAACTTTTTTAGAAAAACTGCTGCCTGGGTTTTTGTAGCGACTTCTTCGAAATAGTTTAATGTTTTCTTTTAATCATAAAATTCAATTCTTCTAAGAGAATGAACTCTGGATAGAGAGGGAGCAGTTAGATATATATTGACTGTACAACTTCTATTTGCAAGAGAAGAACTAGGAAAATAACTCATAATTGACCGAGGAGTTTTTTAATCTTCATAATTTGAAAACGCCCTGGTACATAAAATAGCAAGTTAGTCTTATTATTTACCGTGTTACCTTCGCTTGTACAATAGATCTTTTCCAAAATTAGCTCACGTACATAACATGCTGCCTCGAAAATTGCGTTAAAAAATTAGTTAAATGATTTAGGATTTCGGGTTTTCCAAGTTTTATAATTCACCAAATTTGCGGTATAAAAAGGATGTTGTGTGTGGTTTTTGAAAGCTAACAAAGGTTGAAGGAAATAAACAGAAAAGGATAATATAAATCTAAAACGAAGTAATTGAGTGTATGCACAGACAAAATTTTCTTTCACAAATATTTAAATCAGGTTTAACTAAATAAAGGAGAAATAGATCACCAAACCCTTATCCAATGTTCGAAACTCTTAAGGTTTTTTTAGACTTTATTAAGTTTACAAATCGAGCAAAAAACTTTCTTTTCGCATCAATCTAAAGCCCTTTTTTTAACTTTTTGTCTAGCTCCGGAGTCACATAGGGTGATTAAGATAACACTTTTTCTTTCTCTCTCTCTCTCTCTTGATAGCTTAGTAAATCTAATCATTACAGATGGCACGAAAAAGCATTAAAGACATCAGATTATGGAAGTTTTCCACATGTTTTCATTATTTTCTTTTCCACTGTGCATGTGCTTCAGAATTGTTGCTACCAAAAAGGAACATTCTATAACAATATACAAATACACTAAATGATTTAACAATAGCCTTTCATTGGCCATGAAACTAATATTAGTCGAGTATGGTAATGACAAGATCATTAACAGGGAAATTGATATGTCAACTAGCTTTAGGCGGCTTTACTTAAAATCTTTGATGTTTATACTTGACATTTGGTGTCGTAATAAATTTGCTGCTATTTCTAGTAGTTACATGCACGCAATTTGGGACCCTTCTCATATAAAACCCTGTTAATCCCGGTAATATTAGTCTAGGTATCCCGGAGAGACCAAATTTTCTTTTAGACATGCCATGCAAGTCTTTTTATTCTTGTAAATATATTTTTTTAAAACTTTATTAAATGAGAAAACGTTTTCCTTTTTAAAATTATTTCAATTACTTGTTCCTTGTGGGAAAATTCGATGTAAAGTTGTATAACTTTTTAAATTTGTTGAGTAAATTAAAAAACTAATTAGATGTAAAATGTATATAAAAATGAAAAGCAGTTTTGCAAAATAATGATAAAAATATTTTTAATTTAGAATCTGTATCTTTATAATGCTTTAAATAATGCTTAACTAAATATTTTATATTAAGAAAGAGGGTTATTCGTATATTTTCTAATTCGTTTCATAATTAGAAAGGTTATGGTACGCGACCACTATTTTTCATAATATTGAAGCTTATGATGCACACATTTTTTATATAAAGAAATAATAGGAAAGTTTTATTGAACATCGAAAGTTAATTTCACAGCTGATGTATGATTTCAACAAAAATATTGAAGCTTAAATTAAGTATTATTGCTAATTTTGCCAATTAAATAATTAAAAAACTGTAAAATAAATATAACTATGATTGCGGCCTGTGGCTCCGTAGCGTAGTACTTGTTTGTGGTGCAGAAGGTTCCTATCTCGGTAGGCGGGTATACTTATTTATTAATTTATTTAAGTATATTTGGCCTGACCACGTACATAAGTAGTAGTTGTGTGCAGAAATGCAATAACGTCCGTGGCAGCACCATCGCGTTATCCAATACATACTGTGAAATACAAAAATGTATGTTTCGGTACTTGGATAACAAGGACGGGTATTAAGACATCCTCGCCGATGTTCTTAGGATATATAAAAGGAAAAAATCCCTATTCAGACGGGGGGTGAACGATAAACAAAAAAAAACAAAAGACAACAATAGGAGACAGTGAGTATAAAAAAAGTCACTTTCTACTACAAGCGTAATAACGTACTTTGATTAAAATTCTTAATATATTGTAGGTCTAATACTACACCATCTTTTCTTGTATCCGAATGATATGAAAATGAACAAACAATATAAGTTAGAATTTTGTAAATAGCAATGCAACTGAATATTATGAAGTGTCTCGATCTGCTGCATTTGATATATTGTTTTGACCGTATTTGGCATGACGAGAAGTTGGTTAAGCTGCGCTTTTTAAGGTATATCTAAAAGGTTTTATTGATAGCTCTCAAATTCCCTGAAAGATCCTTCTTTGCTAATGGCAGTTGATGAATTTCTTTCCGATACCTACACTGCCGACGCTAGTATATCCTTGGGGCTCTACTCCGTCTCATATTCTCTTTCTACTTTACATTAACGATCTGTTGGAAGAGCCAAAAAAATCGATTTATACCTTTGCTGTAGCTAGTGTGTGTATATTTTCATTTTTTTTTATGGGTCTAGCACACGTGCTGCAGGGAGGTCCCTAAAGCGTAACAAGAGCGGTACGTGTGCGGAAAAAGAGATTCACGTTACTCTTAAATCGCTGTAAATTGTACTCGGTGGGAAACACAGTCCTGGGCAAATTATTCCAAAGGGATGATGTTCTCCAAATAAAAGTAATATAATAAGTAATATAGTTTTAAATATTAATTAATTGTAGATATTTAAATAGATAGATCAATAGACAGATAGATAGTCTTATCAGAGATCCAAAAGAAATTTTTAGGTTTAAACATTGATTAATTGATGATATTTAAATAGATAGACGAATAGATTGATAGAGAGTATTTATTAATACAACAAACATTGGGTATAGAGGGTCTTTATCATTTAATTGCAATCAAAATACCATTTTTAGAACAATTAACTAAAAAAGTTGAAAGAAAACTAATTCTTGCAGCGACAAAATAAGTAAAATTAATACAGATAAGAAATAAATTAAAAATGAACATAATGTATTTTATATGCAGTTTTATTCTTTGCCTTCTTAAAATATAACCGGAAATACAAGTGTGGAAAATATCGTCCTTTTCCCTACTACGTTCTTCTATATTTTGGTCTTTTTTTACATACTCTCATCACTCTCATTATTTAAGCTTCATAACCATCTACATACCTTCACTGAGGCCTGTATAATACGATGGTGTTTTCTTAAGTTATCCACCTAGTCATGAAAATTACTGTTGATATTCTTAGTACTTTGAGGAAATTTTGTATGGTTTGCTCACATTTTACAGGTTTTATGATTTTGTTCTCCCAAAAAATGAGGCAGATGGACCAGAAATCATACATAAAAGAATGACTAGGAAGGACGGCAATTGCGGTCTTACCTATTGTAAAGTGAAATTTCGGTCCAAACAGTTTCGATAGGATCGAGACTCAATTCAGGATGATTCCAGATCAGGAAGACTAGTTGAGGTAAATCTGCTGCCGTCTGTTCGACGAGTAAAGATTCCAGTGTTTGCTAACAAATAAGAAGAATTGGAAACTACAGTGCACGAAGATTTAGGGATATAAAACGTTTGTGCTCGATCCCCAAACACCTTAGACCAAGACGAGGAAGGGAATTTCTCGAGACTATTTGGAAACTGTAGAGAATAAGAAAAGTTTTTTTTTTGCAAATTGGCAACGATATTTTGTCTATTAGAATAGACCCACGAATTTGGAATCAAGCAGAGACTCTTTAAGTCCTTTTCTATTTAATATTGCCATGGATGAAATTATAAAAAATGTCAAAAGAAAGAAGGGATATAGGATGGGTAACAGAGAATTTAAAATTATATGTTGTGCAGATGACGTGATAATAATGGCTGAGACCGAGAACGATCTGCAAAAGCTGCTATACGAATTCTACAAAACTATATAATATGTCAATCTCAACTGAAAAAAATCAAGACAATAGTAATAGCAAAAGAACCGATCAAGGCAAGCTGGTGGTGGAAGATAAACAATAGAACAGGTGATGGACGACGATTACCTGGGCATCAAAATATGTAGTATCGGAAGAATCGGAGAAGAAGTAAAATATCAAGTCAACAAGGCTAATAGGATAGCGGGATGCCTCAATGATACCATATTTAGAACTAAATTCCCCTCCGTTGAGACCAAAACAAGAATATACAAGTGCGTAATATGACCAGTAATGACTTATACATCTGAAACACGACCCGATACAAGTCTAACAGAGGTTGCTGGAATCAACTGGAATGAGAATACTTAGGAGATGTACAAAGAAGACACTGAGGGATAGAGAAAGGAGTGAAGTGGATAAGAAGAAGAAAAGTGGAATGAGATCAACACATAGGATGAATGGTAAACAATAGGACAGTACGGATAGCAAGAGACACGTCACCGAATGGAAGAAGATCAATGGGATGACCAAGAAAGAGATTGAGCGACGATCTGTAAAGTAGGGAACAAAAAGAACAGGCAATAGTGCCTAGCTATAAGTTGGAAGGAGAAGAAGAATACACCTATAAAGCGAAAACTGAGGCAATGCGGTCATAGGGACTCTCCACTTTCAAAGAACGCAAAAACTCAGTCGTCCTCTGAAAAGGTGATGGCGACCGGTTTTTGGAACTGCGAAATAATATTGAAATTGAATGTATTCAGAAAGGATCTACAAGTAAGGGAGGGATGTACGGAAGGACGATCCAAAATCGAGAAGAGATGAGAAAAAACTTGAATTATGAAGAAAAGGAAAGGATGCTAAAAAATCTTTTGAAGCAACTATATTTTAGAATTTCGAAGAAATTCTGCTTATTGACTATGTGGAAAAAAATAGTTCACAATTAATGGAGAGGTCATCGGGAGCACTATCCAAAACTGAAGCGAGCTATTAGAAGAAAACAATAAACTTACAGACCAAAAGACGGTCATATAGAGAAAACCGACGAATATGTGACACTATATTTTTTGTGATCTAGCGACCCCAAAACTAGAAGAAATACGAAAATTTCGGTGGGTGACTCGTCATAACTACTTCCCTTTAGCAAGGATAATAAAAGTGCCAAAACTATTAATTTTGTATCTTCATTCAATAAAGGAGATTTTGGAATCTTTAACGCGATGACTGACTCAGCTTTGCAGTAAAGGTTTTTTTAAGTTATGTACTTAGCTATGCAAATGATAATAGACAAAAAAATTGATGTATTGTCAAATTATTGTCCCTATTTGAAGTAGTTCGGCGATATCTTGTACTATTTCGTTGCCGTTTCAGATTTTACGATTTTCTTTATTCCGGAAAACGAGCGAAAGTAATATGGTACAGCGCTCAGTGATAAAGTTTCTCAATGAAGAAGGAAAAGGCCAAAAGTTATTCATGAAAGAATGTCCCAGGAGTACGACAGTGATAACTATTAATAGAACCAAGATTGAATTAAGGACGACTTCAGAAAAAGGAGGCCGGAGAAGGTAAGTGCTGAAGAAACCCTCAGGATTTTTGGGGACTTGCTACTGTCAGATCGCCAAATGCAGATCCCAGTGCTTACTAAAGAATCTGAAGTACCTGATCTACAGTTTTCAAGATTGTACAAGAAGATTTAGAGATGAAGAAAGTGTCTGCACGATGCAACTACAAACTCTTTACAATAGGGCAGGAAACGACTGGTGACAGAAAGTTAGTTTTTTCGAATAGTCACCTCAGGTACCGAAATTTTCCTCAGCTGATGAAGCTGCTATAGCGTCCTGTTTTACAGAAGTTTTCCTTTATAGCTGGATACATAATAAGAACACACATGGACCTTAAATAAAGCCATTATAATAGATTTATATTTACCCACTTGACGAAATTTTTGAAAAATGATTATAAAATTTTTTATTATTATTGCTAAGCTAAGTCAAAACCTATGCTTTAGTTTTATGTTAGACTTGCATAAAGCTTCTTTAGTCTCATAACATTTTTATTTCAGCATAAACCTTAATATAACCTTATATTATGGTTTTTATATTACATAATTCATGTACACAGTACAAGTCTCGTGTATTAAAAGGATATATGTATGTCAAGCGACTTAATTTAGAGCTTTCAGTCTTAATATTCCTTCCGAGAAGGTAGTATATTCTTAAGTAAAAAGCTTTACTAGCATTTATAGCTTTACCTTGCATCTAAAAGTTACTATGTGGCAAATTACTTCATTAGATAGGAATTCGCATCCTCTGAGATTCGAGACATAAGTATTAAACTATTCTACAATAGAAGAATATATGTCGATGTTATTTAAAGCTATGAAAGAAATTCGTAGACTTTAAAAAAAAATATATTTTGTGATATAACAATCGTCTATACTAAAATACTGAGCGCAGTGTTTCTAGAGTTGTTTGTTCGAACAAAAAGAAAGACTGAATGTTGAATGATCTAACTTGGTGATTTTCCAATATATATATATATATATATATATATATATATATATATATATATATGTATATATATATATATATATATATATATATATATATATATATATATATATGTATATATATATTTATATATATATATATATATATATATATATATATATATATATATATATATATATATATATATATACAGGGTGGCCCAAAATTACCGAAGGGGTTTGAATTCCTTATAACTTTTTTTATTATAATTTTGTTTTTTATTTCTTTTCAGTATTTTGTAAAGAAGACTTGGGGAATTTAAAATGGAACAGTACACAATTGAACAACGTGCCTAAATCGTTGAACTTTATTTCTCAAATCAACGGTCGATTGTTTTGACTCAGCGTGCATATCGTCGTTATTTTAATGTGCGGGTTGGACCCTCAGAGTCAACAATAAACCGTCTGGTTGCAAATTTTCGACAACAAGGGGCAGTAAGAAACCTTCCTGGTGCCGGCAGACGACGAACGGTGCACACGGATGACAATATTGAACGGGTACAGGAGAGTATTCGGGAAGATGGAGAAACATCAACCAGGAGACGTTCGACACAACTTGGCCTCTCACGAGGGTCGCTGCAGAGAATTTTGCTTACAATAAGAATGTTTCCATACAAAATTCAGCTTGTCCAAGAATTGAAACCGACAGATTACCAGGAACGATTTGATTATGCAATTTATTTCCGGCAAAAAGCAGAAGAAAATCATGATTTTATTCATAATTTAATTATGAGCGACGAAGCCCATTTCCAATTAAATGGGTTCGTTAATAGGCAAAACTGCAGGATATGGGCTTCGGAAAATCCAAGAGTAGTTCAACAGCGACAATTACACCCACTTAAGTGTACTGTTTGGTGCGGTGTTTCGTCGGAAAGGATAATTGGCCCATATTTTTTTGAAAATGAACACGGTGTCGCCGTTTCCATCACTGGTGTTCGATATCGGACAATGTTGGAAAATTTTTTAAGGCCAGCTGTGGAAAACCATCCGCAAGTATGGTTACAACAGGATGGAGCCATAGCGCACATTGCGAGGGACACAATGGCTCTTTTACGCGACATCTTTGGTGAACGAATTATTTCGCGTACAAGCGATTTTAATTGGCCTCCGCGTTCACCGGATTTAACCGCTCCAGACTTTTTCCTTTGGGGTTATTTGAAAGGAAAAGTCTATATTATTAAGCCTAGAACCATCCAGCAATTAAAAAACAATAAACGCGACGAAATCAACAACATAACACCTGAAGTTTTGCGAAAGGTCATGGAAAATGTTTTGCAAAGAGCACGAATATACGAAGCAGAAAATGGCCAGATATAATTTTTCATAATTAAATTAAAAATATTCTCCATTAATATACTGTATTTAAAAGAAAAAAATTTATAATTATGTCTTAAATAAAAAGTTATAATGAACTCAAACCCCTTCGGTAATTTTGGGCCACCCTGTATATATATATATATATATATATATATATATATATATAAACCTTCTATATTTACTTGTTAGTGTCTATTTGCTAATTAATAATTTTAATTATTTTTAAACGATTGCCTTATAATTCCTATAATTAGTGACGATCTAGAATATACGGAAGTAATTAAGAAAGAAAAGAAATTCAAAATACAACTGTTTCAGGATGAGACAATAAGAGATCTCTACAAGCGCAGATTAGATGAAAAACTAACAGATTTTGAGTATGACAGTTTAGAAGAACCATACGACCACGTTAAAGAAAGTATTAAGGAAGTCGCCTACGAAGCCTTAGGAGAAGACGACAGGGAAAACAAACAACGCATTGACACTATTAATGAAACAACGAAAAATTTCATCGGGGAAAAGAAGAAACTCTATGAGAAATGGATGAACATCAAGCCAGAGGAGGACTTAAGAAGGTATAGAGAGAAAAATAGAGAAACGAAAAGATTAATAAATAAAGAGAAGAACGAGAAATGGGCAAAAGCATGTGAAAACATCGAACACTATATAGGTGGAACACGAAGTACGGAGGCATGGAGAACGATTAGAGCTATGAAAATAAACTCCAAAGAAAAATCCCATATACCATACATTCAAGGAATCCAATGGGATAACTATTATAAAAAACTACTAACAGAAGACAGACCAGGGTTCTTGAATAGAGATGAAGATGACGAACAACAACAAAACGAACATGAGGAGGTAGAGGTAAAATATGAGGACGTAAAGAAGGCCATAAAATCATTGAAAAGCCGGAAAGCAGCTGGACCGGGAGGAACGGTTAATGAATTAATCAAATACGGATCAGAGAAACTGAACCGAATAATAAGAAGCATGTTCCACAGGGCTATAAATGGAGAAAGAATACCTAATGAATGGACCGAAGCACACATAGTCTTAATTTTTAAAAAAAGGTGACCGAAGGAAATGTGAAAACTATAGAGGCATCAGCATCATTTCAAGCATTGGACGACTGTATGGGAAAGTAATTAAGAATAATATAGAAGACAATATAAAAAAGCAAAATAGGGGAAGACCAAGCAGGATTTACGGCTGGGAAGTCCTGTATTGATCACATATATACAGACAAGCAACTGATGGAAAAGAAACTAGCCAAAAACATAGAAATCCACCTAGCTTTCATCGATATAAGAAAAGCTTACGATTCAGTCGCTAGAAGTCACCTCTGGAAAGCAATGTCAAACATGGAAATCGACAAAGTATTAATAAAAGCAGTGATATATAGAAATAATATTAACAGAATAAAAATTGGTAATAAGTTAGGGGCCAAAATTAGAACAACGAAAGGATTACTACAAGGGTGTACAATCTCTCCAACACTGTTTAAAATCTACCTGGAACAGACTTTAAAAAACTGGAAGAATAAATGTCAAGGTATGGGAGTCCCAGTAAGAGACGACTACTTATACAGCTTGAGTTTCGCAGATGACCAAGTCGTAATGGCACAGGACGAAGAAGACCTGAGCTATATGGTGAGGAAACTGAAGGAAGAGTATGACAAAGCTGGGCTAGAAATAAACTTTAATAAGAGGGAATACCTAACAACTAAAACAGGAGAAATAGAAGATCTAGAAATTGAAGAGAACATAAAAATTAAAGGAACTGGAAAATTTAAATACCTGGGCACCATAATAACAAGAGAAGCAACATCCGAATAAGCGTTGCAAAATCTCTCTAATATGTCTTTTGATATGTGTTTTTTTATATGATGTAATGTAGAAGGTTTATCACAAAAAGTTCTTAGATTTTATAAACCGGAACAAAATAATAAACATAATCTGAGCCTTAACGAACCAGTATTTTTCATTTAATACCAGATAAATAAATAAAAAAGGTTATATCAATTTTCTCAGTTACAGTTTACGTTTTATTCCTCAATAATGTTTGGCTACGGAGTTAATCTGTAAAAGCTGAAGAATCCTAATTTATTTCAGTTGTTTGTGATTGGTCCTAAAAGCATTAGCTTTTTCTGGGACTTTCTTGCGAGCGATCACACGTCAAATTTAAGGCGTCTGAGAACTTTTCATAGTCTTTTACAATAAACATTAAGGAGAAATGAAAAACAAACGGATCATTACAGTTCCATTAAAAATATTACACTTGACGCATTATACAATATGATTGAATATTCGTTCTTGTTCTTGACGAAGAAAGAAATAAGGAAATAAACGATTTATTATACTCTTACAAACCAAAACACTCCTGCTTTTTATTGGTATTTTGGCTAAAACTTTTTATATACGGTACAGTTCGTATCCTAATCCTAGTACAATGTAAAAATGACATACTTTGGTTTAAATTCATAGTTTGTGCTTCGTGCATATTGTTTGTTATTAAGACAATGTCATCGGCAAAACAAAGGTGATTTAACATTTCACCGTCAATGTTAAGCCCCATTTTTTCCCAGTTTAATGATTGTAGCATATTTTCTAGAAGTGTTACGAAAAGCTTGGGAGAGGGCGTATCACCCTGGTGGACTCCTCTTTCTATTTGAAATTTGCTGGTTGATTAGTTAGCTTGTGTTTTGACATTAGCAGTGGCATTTTCATATGTGTATTTAATTACACTGGAGTATCGATGATCAATACGACGTTTAGCAAGACCTTCCAAGAATCTCTGCTGATTTACAGCCTTTTCGAAGTCTACGAATATGAGGCTTATTATATTCTATAGATTTTTCGGTGAGGGCCTTAACTGTAAGCAGATGGTTGTTTGTTTCATACCACGTGCTGAAACCTGCCTGCTCCTTTGAAAGGAAAAACTCAAATTTATTTGTTAGACGTTTGGTATGTATTTTAATGAATGATGTGTATATATGACTCAGGAGGCTAATAGGTCGATAGTTTGTAAGGTCTGAAGAATCTCCTTTCTTATGTATGATGGCATTTTCAGTGATTTGTTAATTTGTTGTTATCCTTGTTTAACTGCCTTTATTACAATATTGTCTTCACCCGAGGCCTTGTTACTAGGCGTCTATATATATAAAATACTTTAGAATTCCGGTTTCAATCCGTTTGTCTATCAATGAATTTGCACGACGTTTTACCAAAATCTCATTTGGCATTTTCAATTCATCGAGACCCGGAATTTTAAAGTATTACATTCCACCTCTATCTTAACATATATATATATATATATATATATATATATATATATATATATATATATATATATATATATATACTAGTTGTGCCCGCGGCTCCGCACGCGTAGACTTGATTCATTACTACCGTCACTGCTTATTCCATATGTTACCTAATTTAATAAAATATCTGCCATTAGTTCCCGTTATCTCCCAGTATTTCTCCTTATCTCCCATTATCTCTTCTTATCTCCCATTATCTCACCTTATCTCCCATTATCTAGGCTTATCTCGACTTATCTTCTCCAGTGATAAGCGCACTAACGGACAGACAGACAGACAGGCAAAGAGACAGGCAGACAGACAGACAGAGAGACGTTGCATTTTATATGTAATATACATAGAAAATTATAGACAGCCTGAGCAGAGAACAAATGTATCAATTAAAAAAAGGCACGTAAATCAGATAAGTGGTTCTCGAGTGATAAACGCACTAACGGACAGACAGACGTTGCACTTTATATATATTATATTCTTTACTAAATGATATTGTTCCATATTTAATGCTTTAGGCAGTGTATTGCAAGAGAACGCGCTAGCGGCAAACTTTTCTCCGGCTTGATTCACTATTATCGTCACTGATTATTCCTTATGTCACCTGACGCAACAAAATATAGCCTATAACCTGGCCAGAGAACATATGTAAGTTTAAAAAAAACACGTAAATCGGATAAGTGGTTCTCCAGTGATAAGCACACTAACGGACAGATAGACAGACAGAAAGACGTGGAATTTTATATCTATTATAGATATAAATTATTATTATTATATAATCTGGCCAAAGAATATATATATGAATTTAAAAAACCAAAACAGGTAAATCGGATAAGTGGTTTTCGTGTGATAAACACACTAATGGGACTGACAGACAGACAGAGAGATATTGCATTTTATATATATTATAGATTATAGATATTCTCTGCTACATAGTATTGTTCCATATTTAATGGTTTAGGCTGTATATTGCAAGAGAACGCGCTAGCAGCAAACTTTTTTCCGACTTCATTCACTATTATCGGCACTGCTCATTCCTTATGCTACCTATCGTAATAAAATATAGCCTATAACCTGGCCAGAGAACATATGTATGTTTTTAAAAAAAAAGTACGTAAATCGGATAAGTGGTTCTCCAGTGATAAGCGCACTAACGGACAGACAGACAGACAGGGAGACGTTGCATTTTATATATTGTAGATATATATATATATATATATATATATATATATATATATATATATATATATATATATACATATATATATATATATATATATATATATATATATATATATATATATATATATATATATATATATATACATATATATATATATATATATATATATATATATATATATATATATATATATATATACATCCATTCTTGAAAATAATTTCACGTACATAGTTTCTTACATGCATAATTTATTGCATAAAGTTCTCAGAAACTTAATAAAGGATAAATAAAATGCCTTCATGACACAATTTATAAACAAAGAGTAATGGTGACAAGCACAGTATGGTTTCAGGTACACTTCATTACCTCTTGCTGTGACATCATGTCTTTATCATTATCATTTTAGTCAAGACACGGGTTATTTGATCTTATATTTCCTTACGTGTTTAATGAAATTGAATTGCATCGTTACAAATTACAGTATTAAAACACTGGCCAAAACTCCTTTGGTCACATGAAATTCATATTGATATTAAGATATATATACGAGGACGAATTGATTAGTCTTGTAAATTTGTACTAAATAGCTTAGAATTTTATTAAGCCGTATGACTGTTGATAAACTAGAAAGAGCGTGGAATTGCATCAGCCTTAACATCTGTGCTACGTTGCGAAAAAGAGGCAGAAGAGTTAGTAAAAACAACTGGTGATGATCCGTTATGACGATCCAGACACTAAACAACAATTATAACAGGAACTCCTTAAATAAACACCAGAAGTTTAAACAAACTTTTAGCAAAGAACATGTTGCTTTAGGATCAAAAAGAAGTTTCGTTGATAAACTTTGTGAAGCCAGAAACAATAAATCAATGCAAATGTATACTATGAGACATTGACAAAATTACGAAGGGTCATCAAACGGCTTAGTTCAGGTGTTGTCTTCGCTCATGACAATGCCCAGTAACCTAATAATATAAAATAAATAATATATATAAAATGCAACGTCTCTCTGTCTGTCTGTCTATCCGTTAGTGCGCTTATCACTGGAGAACCACTTATCCGATTTACGTGCTTTTTTTTTAAATCTACATATAGGATATATTTAATTACGTTAGGTGACATAAGGAATAAGCAGTGACGATAATAGTGAATCAAGTAGGAGAAAAGTTTGCTGCTAGCGCGTTCTCTTGCAATACACTGCCTAAAGCATTAAATATGGAACAATATCATGTAGCAAAAGATATAATATATATAAAATGCAACGTCTCTCTGTCTGTCTGTCTGCCCGTTAGTGCGCTTATCACTCGAGAACCACTTATCCGATTTACATGTTTTTTTTTTAATTCATACATTTGTTCTCTGGCCAGGTTATCTATAATCTCCTATCTAGAATATATATAAAATGCAACGTCTCTCTGCCTGTCTGTCTGTCTGTCCGTTAGAGCGCTTATCACCTGAGAACCACTTATCCGATTTACGTGTTTTTATAAATTTATACATATGTTCTATATAATTCAATATAAGCCTAGATTATGGGAGATAAGACGAGAAAATGGGAGATAAGGAGAAATAATGGGAGATAAGTCGAGGTAAGCCTCGATAATGGGAGATAAGGTGAGATAATGGGAGATAAGTATAAATAATGGGAGATAAGGAGAAATAATGGGAGATAAGCAAAGATAAGTCTAGATAATGGGAGTTATGGCGAGATAATGGGAGATAAGGAGAAATAATGGGAGATAAGGAGAAATATTGCGAGATAAGTCGAGATAAGCCTAGATAAGTCGAGATAAGCCTAGATAATGAGAGATAAGGTGAGATAATGGGAAATAAGGAGAAATAATGGGAGATAAGGAGAAATAATAGGAGATGAGTAGAGATAAATCTAGATAATGGAAATTATGTAGAGATAATGGGAGACAAGGAGAAATATTGGGAGATAAGGGGAAATAATGGGAGATATTTTATTACGTTGGGTAACATAAGAAATAAGCATAGTAGTGAATCAAGTCCACGCGAGCGGAGCCGCGGGCCCGGCTAGTATTGTATAAACCGAAGAACATATGGCAAGATTCAAATGGGAAGTGTTTGGTCATCTCCTATCGCCCAGACCTAGCACCAAGTAACTTCGAGCTACCCTGGAAAATGTAGAAGTGGTTGGCAGGACAGCGCTTCCGCTCAAATGAAGAGATTCTGGGGACCGTGGCGATCTGGTCCAATACAGAAGAAGCCACTTTCTTTAGGGAGGATATATCAAAGGCAGTACATCGATGCTAGAAGTGCCTGCATCTTCAAGGCAGTTACGTATAAAAATAGCTTGCAAATGTACGTAATATTTTAAATACTTCGGTTACCAATTTTCCAGTTAGTATAAATGTTAGATTAAGATTTTATTATTCAAAGTAAATAAGAATTTATTAAAGTTTTAAAGACTAATAAATTTTCTAGTTTTATATTATATCCAATCAAGAGAAGCTCATGTAATAAAATTTAACTACAATTTTATCGTTATACGTACCATTTTATGTCGCCTTTTAGGAAACAGTTCTGTATTGTAAAATAAAAGAAAGCTTACGCAATCATTACGAAACCTCTATAAAACTATTAGTTAGTTGCTTAAGAAACGGTAAAGAAATTCGGTTATATTAGTGAAATAAATTCATATCACTTTGAAGATTAAGTTGGGCTTGTTCATTAACGATGTCAGCACGTGTAACATCCAGGGAAGGAACATTGATTCTGGATTATGGTGGGGATGCTACGAAACAGGTCTTCTACTAACAGATAGCTGCACAAAACTAGTGGATTATACAGTGGCAGGCAGAAAGTATGCGACATATGAGATTTTTCTTTATTATTAGCTTTGAAAGAAAAGTCAGTTTGTAGCGATCTTGACGAAATTTGAAAGACACTAGAAAAACATTATTTAACCATTATAATGGGCGCCTTGAATGCCAAAGTAGGGCAGGACCTTGTGGACTCGATTGTGGGAAAATAGGAGAGAGAAATGAACGAGGAGACCGATTGATTCAATTCTGTCAGATGGAAGACCTTGTAATTATAAACACCTTTTTTAAGCTACCTCACCGTAGACTATATGCATGGAAGTCATCTATGGATAGAAAGGATAAAGTGGTCAGGAATCAAATTGACTCCATACTGGTCAGACGGCGCTTTCGAAATTCGATTATCTCAGCGAAAACATACCCTGGAGCTAACATTGGGTCCGACCACAATCCCGTATGCGCTAGTATAAAAATGAAGTACAAGAAGATAAAAACAGTTAACAAAAAGGAAATTGACACACACAGATTGAGAGATCTACAAACGAAGTCTAAAACAGCAGATTCATTAAATAAAAACATAGATAGCATAAAACAGGCCAACGAAGACTCAAATGACGTCTATTTACAGTGGAAAAACTTTAAACAGTCAGTAACAGAGACTGCAAAGCAGCACCTGAAGCCGACAAAAAGGCAACACAAAGAATGGATGACAGAGGAAATATTGTCTCTAATGAATGAAAGGAAGAAAAACAAAAACAACAATGCTGTGTATAAGAATATAGACAGGACAATAAAATCAAAAATCGGAGAAGCAAAACAGAAATGTTTGTCAGAACGATATGAAGAAATTGAAGAACTGGGCAAAAAATACGACTCGCTGAACGTACACAAGAAGATAAAGGAAATGACAGGGGTAAGAAGATCCAATCACTCTAGACAACTTAAAGACAAAAACGGTACTCTCATAACAGATATGAATAAAAAATTACAAAGATGGAAAGAATATATTGAATACCTTTTTAACGATGAACACCAAAGTGCAACATCAGACGATCTCCTGGACGATACTGGCCCGGATATAATGAGAGAGGAATTAGAGTACGCCCTAAAATATGCAAAGAAGGGTAAAGCTGCCGGACCTGACGATATACCGGTTGAGCTGTTAAAACTGATGAATGACAATTCAATCTCAATTCTCCTAAAACTGTTCAATTTAATATATAAAACTGCTATAATACCCAAGGATTGGCTTCAGTCCACTTTTGTGGCAATCCTGAAAAAAGCAAACGCTAAAGAATGTAGTGACCATCGGACTATACCTCTCATGAGTCATACCTTAAAGCTTTTTCTAAAGATAATACCCAATCAGATCTACGAAAAGCTTGAAATGGATATTAGTGAGACTCAAATGGGATTCAGAAAAGGAATGGGCACACGCGAGGCCCTGTTTGCGATAAACGTGTTGTCACAGAGATGCATGGGTATTAATCAGGAGCTGTACGTTTGCTTTATAGACTTTGAAAAGGCATTCAATACGGTTCGACATGATCAATTAAAGAGAATCCTCAAAAATAAAAATATCGATGATCTAGATATCCGCATCATATGCAATCTATATTGGAACCAGACAGCGAGAGTAAAAGTGGAGAACATGATTACGGAAGAGATAGAGATCCGCCGGAGAGTACGTCAGGGCTGCATACTGTCACCCCTTTTGTTTAATATCTATAGCGAGAGTGTATGTCAGGAAGCTCTGTCTGAGGCGGACGAGGGCATAACGGTAAACAGTGAAACCCTGAATAATGTAAGATACGCCGATGACACAGTTCTGCTAGCAGAAAGTTTAGAAGACCTACAACATCTTGTTGAGCGGTTAAATAACAGCTGCAATAAATTTGGTCTAAAGATGAATCTAAAGAAAACAAAATTTATGGTGATGGCAAAATCTCAAAATAACCAGGATCGTCTTCTAGTTAATGACATAAGTGTTGAGAAAGTCAATTGCTACAAATACTTGGGAACATGGCCGAACGAGAACACAGATCAGACAAAGGAGAATAAAACCCGAATAGAGATATCAAGATCAAGCTTTAATAGAATGAGAAAACTCTTTTGCAATCGAGATCTAAGCCTGGTACTGCGGTTACGAATGTTGCGTTCTTATGTCTTCTCAACGCTTCTTTATCCAGTGGAAGCATGGACTGTGAGGCAGAACAATACTAAAAGTATTGAAGCTTTTGAGATGTGATGTTATCGGCGCATTCTGAAAGTGCCATGGATTGATAGGGTAACCAATAACGAGATTCTCCAAAGATTAAACAAAGCCCCAGAACTAATGAAGACTATTAAAAAAAGGGAGCTAGAATATTTGGGACATGTGTTGAGGGGAGAAAGGTATTCACTGTTGCGGAATATTATGCAAGGCACAATTAAAGGGAAGAGAAATGTTGGACGAAGAAGAATATCGTGGTTGCGTAACTTGCGCGACTGGTTTGGCTGCAGCTCAATTGAACTGTTTAGAAGAGCAGCAAATAAAGTATCTCCGATAGGAGTGGCACTCGAAGACGAAGAAGGGGGATTCTACATCGCTTGAAACACAAAAAATCATTTTACATTGCCGATTGTCATTTATCGTTTGGTGGGAAATTTGAAGTTTTTAAAGTTTAATTTAACGAAAAGTCACACTGTTTGTTAAAATATTCGGTAAATATTTAGATTGGGTGCACCATCCAAAAATGAGCCAAAAATGGTATTTTCTAACGTCTTTTGGGGTGCAAAATACGAATCGGGCGTAAAAAATCGTCGCTCGAAGATCCTTGAGTTGCCCAGCCACCCCCAACCTTCTAAAAGTCGATTTAATTTAAAAAAATAAAATGAGAAAAAACCCTAAAGTATTTTTATGTTTTATTGAGGCGTTGAATACGAATCTGGCGTTAAAAATCGACGCTCGACCACCCCTGAGCCGCCCCGCCAACCTCGATCCTCGAAAAATCGATTCACATGAACTAACCTGCTACCCTATGCTTAATGAACCCGCATAGGTCAACATAGTTTACGTTAGATTAGGATATAAAAGGGGGGGCGCGATCCCATCCCAATACGCTTCTCAAGTGAAAAAGTCCTATTTCCCACCTCGAAAAACATACATTCAATACCTACAATCCATTCTTCGATGTACAGATTTTTAGGGGGCTGGAATGGTCGAGCCTTAATTTGTGTTCAGCCCCTCAAAAAACGTTCGATAACATCATTTTTGGCTCATTTTTGTTCAGGTTAGTTTAGATTCATTTTGTCTTTTAATCGGTTTTTCGGGAGTTGAGGGGGGCGGGGCGGCTCAGGGGTAGTCGGGCGCCGATTTTTAATGCCGGATTCGTATTCAGCGCCCCAATAAAATATAAAAATACTCCAGGATTCTTTCCCGTTTTTTTTTTTTTAAATTAATTGATTTTTCCGAGATGAAGTGGCGGGGCGGTTCAGGGGGAATCGAGCGGCGATTTTTCATGGCAGATTCATGTTCGGAGTCCCAAAAGACATAAAAATAGTCTAGAGTGTTTTTAGTGTTCCGTACGGAACACTTATAAGATCACTTCGGTGTCTGTCTGTCACACCCGATTTTCTCATAGAAAGTTGAAATTTGGTAATAATATAGGAATTAATGGTCTCATCAGAGCTATGCAGTTTTGAATGTTAAATTTTGACTTAAGGGGTGAAATCGAAAGTGAAAAAAAAAAATTTTTTACTAGGTAATCTAGTGTGGTGTCAAATGAAAGCTTGTGAAAACACGAGTAAAAAATATACATATAATGGAATACTTGCGCGCACTTTTCTTTGTATTATTTTTAAAAAATCGCGAAAAATCGCTGTCCACCCGCCTTATCTCGAAAAGTACTGATCAAAAAATTTTGAAAAAATTCTGGAATATTCTCCAGGGGGTGTAGATTGACCTTTAATAATTGAAGGGTCCAGGGGAAAAACAACTTAAGTCCATTTTATTTCCAAATCGAGTTAGTGCTGCTAGCTATTGAAGAAATACCATAGCTTTCAGCTAGTTTATTCAACATTGATGGATATCAAACCTAGTCCATATATGTTAAATGAAGGGTCCAGGGGAAAAACAACTTAAGTCCATTTTATTTCAAAATCGAGTTAGTGCTGCTATCTATTGAAGGCGGGCGTCTTATGACATTCTTTAAAGTATTGCGTCAGACACTTTCTGTCACTTCAGTCAGTCTGTGTTTTGATTGATTTATTTTAGTAAAGTTCTTTATGCAAAGGTTTTAGTGTGTTTACAATCAGTTTTCTTTTGAAATAAACATTTTTATTATTAAAAATTATGATAAGTGATTGTGATAGTTCATCTGACAAAGAGCTAAAATCAAATCATGGACCTACAAAAAATCCAAAAAAAACAGGTAGGATAACAGACGTTATGAAAAAACTTAGAGTAGCATCTCACGAAACTGGCCCTAACTGTGAATGTAAAAGATTTCGCTGTTTTGATATTATATCTAATGCCGAACGTATGAGAATTATTCGTGAATTTAATGAATTAGAAAGCTATAATGATCAAAACTCATATTTATGCGGTCTAATGACAACTCTTCCTGTAATCCGAAGGCGTCCCAGACAAAAAGATATTGCCATGGCTAAGGCAGCATCTTTTAATTATCGTGTCAGATTAGTACAAGGGGAAAACAATAATACCCAAGATATACAAGTTTGCCAAAAAGCATTTATTTCGTTACATGGGGTTACAGAAGAAAGAATTAAAACTATTAAAAAAAGTTTGATTTGTACTGGCCAGTCGCCCAAAGATAAACGTGGTAAACACAATAACCGTCCCCACAAACTTTTAGAAGGTACCAAAAATCAAGTCAATGATTTCATTAAAAATTTGAGGGGAAGAAAATCTCATTACTCATTGAAAGACACTAAAAAGCTATATCTACCGGATGACTTGAATATTAAAAAAGTCTGGTGTATGTACGATCAAAAATTTCCCCAAAACAAAGTTTCGTACGAAACATTTAGACAGATTTTCGAAAACAATTTTAATATTTCCTTTGGATATCCAAGGAAAGACACTTGTAGTACTTGTGATGTCCTGAAAAGTGAAATTAAAGTATTGAAAGAAAAAATTAAGTCTGGTGATGAAGATTTAAGATTGACCGAGTCATTAACTGTACAAACTGCACAAAAAGAACAAGAATATAAGCTTCATTTAACCAAAGCTGATCGTTTCTATTCCTTGAAACGACATTATCGCAAAAAATCAGTAAAGAATTCAGCTATCCAAGCTATTGCAATGGATTTTCAGAAAAATTTACCTTGCCCTAATATAACAACTAATGACGTATATTACAGGCGCCAGCTGAACTTTATCAGCTTCAACATTCACATATTGTCAAATTCAAGATCTATATTCTATACGTACGACGAGTCTGTGGCTAAAAAAGGTGCAGACGATGTATGTTCAATGCTATACCATTTTGTTTACAAAATTTTGCCTTTGGATGTCAAAGAACTAGTAATCTTTTGTGACTCCTGTGCCGGCCAAAATAAGAACTACACAGTGTTTAGAATGATTCACTTTTTAGTAACAAAAAGGAAAGGTTTGATTCCATTAAGGTGGTATTTCCGATTAGAGGGCATTCTTACTTAGAGTGCGATAAAAATATGGGGCTAGTTAACCAAAAATCATACGTTGAGCACCCAGACGACTGGAGAGAGGTTTTATGTACATCTCGAGATAAACCAACAGCTTTTGAAGTTATAGACTGTGGAAAAGATTTTGTTTTTCAAAATTGGACTGATTATTTGTCACCTTTATATAAACCAAAGTGTCCATTTCAGACAAGACCAATTCGCATGATGCAAGTTTTAAAAGACAAAAACCAAGATGCGATATTTTACAAGTCCACCTACTTCGGCCCTTATGAAAATAAGCCTATTGTAAAGAAAAGAAAAGCCGTTCGAAATCCGAAGGGAAAGAAAGAGAATAGTACTAATTCTGAATCCGAAAAAAATATTGAACTGAAGAGCTTATACACTGAAAAAGTACCCATTAAGAAGGCCAAATATAGGGACTTACTCCACCTATCCAAATTTGTAGAACGGCCGCAATCAAAAAAATTTTATATGGAGTTGCCACATGATGATCATGAAGATAATGATGACGCTGACGATTATATCGATGATCCTCCTATTGACATTGATCAATGAGCGATTTTTTTTTAACTTTTAAAATAATAAATATTTTTTTTTCAACTTTTTAAATAAATAAGCAACTTTATTTGCTTGCCTTTTTTAAAACAAATAAAACTTATAAAACAAAGTTATAAATAATAAATAACATTATTTTTGTTGATACAAAAAATAATTAGCTTTTAGATTATTTATGTAATACAGTAAAGTTTCTGTTTTTTAATAAAGAAAAATTGTGATAAACATTAATTTATTAGTTTTTTTTATAGGTACCCAACTTACAGGGAAAAAACAACGTAAATCTAGCTGTTTTTTACAAAAAATGCCTCTGTGGACCCTGTTTATATATTTTCATGAAATTTTTTGAATAATTACACAGAAAACACTTTCATGAACCATATCTATTAATTTTTTAAACTTAATTCGGCAGTTTACTGGCATTTTAGAGACTTGGAACGCTAAATTTCAATTTTCTCGAAATTAGATTTTGTGGACTTAAGGTGTTTTTCCCCTGGACCCTTCAATTTATCTGGTATATAAAAAAACAAAAATGTCAAGGTCATCAATTTTCAGTAAAGATTGGCAACAAACTTTGTTGAAAATTCATTTAGGGTGTGTTTTGTGAAGTCACTGATCATCCGCAACAAAATTTTTTATTTTAAAAGCAATCAACGTACGGAACACTAATTGCGCAAGTGCAACTTGTACTTGACCGTTTTTTTTTTTAAATTTAATCGACTTTTCGAGGGTTGAGTGTGGCAGGGTGGCTTAGGGGTGGTCGAGCGCCGATTTTTAACGCCAGATTCATGTTTTGCGCCCCAAAAATGGTAGAAAACAGCATTTTTTGTTCATTTTCGGGTGGTGCCCCTATTTTAAATATTTACCAAATATTAAAAAGGTTTGTTAAGAAAAAGTATTGAGAATTGCGTTTTATGCATAAAATTTTTGACAGATTATTTTTGACTAATAAAAATATGATCACAGGGAGGTTTTTATTTTTTGAATTTGAATTATATTTGTTCAATTAGTACCATAATTTAAACATTTATTTTTGATTTCAAGTTATGTTTTACTTATTTTACAATGAATAATTAAAAAATTCTGTTTTTCGTAAAACCGTAAATGTCGCTCGGACAAATATCAAATATTTTTACCCTATAACATGTATTTTGGGGTTTATGTTTTTTTGAGGATACTCTGGCATCATAATTTATTGCAAAACATAAAAAAAAAACAAGCATATAATTATTTATTAACCAACAATAAATTTATTTCAATAATTTGATTTTTCTTACAGTATAAATTTGTATTCACGTACATTCACAATATTTAAATAAGTATTTTTCTCCAAAAATTTAAAATCTTTCAAAAACCAAAGAACCAAATGAACGTAAAATAGTGTATCTTTTTTCCTAATAACTTATAGTGCAGTAAAAAAGCATTTGAAATTGTACAGTCTAAATACAGCATTATTATGATTTGATCGTATCGCCAGGAGTATTGTCCTGAGTTTTGGACCTCGAAAACTTGTGCTCTTTTGTTTATAAACAATGTAACCTTTCAAAACGCGTTTTTTGAGCTTAAAATGTGAATAACTCCGGTTATATAAGTCGTATCAAGACAAAAAAAAAACAAACTCTTGTTAATGAAATTTCTAACAAATTCTTGTTGGTTTTAAGTCGCTCAACTGTATACATAACCTACAAAATGAAAAAAAATAGGCAGAAAACTGTTTTTTTTTATTTTATTGTGCAGGTCGACTAAGTGAACCAATCGGTTTGAATCTTTTAGAAAATATGCCTTTTGTTATAGCAAAAATACTCTGAAATTTTGGTACAAAAGTGGGCACAATTGAATTTGTTATTTAAAATCTAGATTGCCCGCCATTTTATGCCATTTGGTCCATAATGGATCTTTTCTTTCAAGATTTAGGTCTCAACGCCAATTTTCCGATGCCATAAAAAAAAACTTCTTTTTGTAGTTATTTTAACCGTTTTTTATTTTTACATTTGTTTATTGGCCAAATAACAACCAATGCGTTTTTTCGGTCATTTTCACGTTAACGAAAATGATTTTTTTTTAAATAAAGGTCTCGTGATTTTCTATCAGATGTGATAAAAATTTATATAATCGAAGTTATTCACATTTTAAGCTTAAAAAACGCGTTTTAAAATCTTAAAGTGTTTATAAACAAAAAAACACAAGTTTTTCGAGGTTCAAAACTCAAGACAATACTCCTGGTGATACCCCAGTGAGGATAAAATCATAATATTGCTGTATTTAAACCATGCCTACCTCATCATTATTTTGACCTTTTTTTACTGCACAATTATTACATACTTGGCGTAAATAACATTATGTAATTGTGCTTTTTATAAATTTGGCTATGGATGAAACAAAATAATTATGCTTGTATTGCCTCTCCAGTAAGGATGCCGTTTACTTTTAATATCTGTCAAATTGTAGGTGTGTATAGTACAATGGCTAATGAAAAAATATTTCTTCAAATCTTTAAATATGCAGTTTAGCTAGAGTCTCTAATCAGATATATTAATGCTGTTTGATCCTTAACTATCAGCAATCTACGAATGCTGCACAGGCCATCACGCAGCACGTGATAACCGAAGTTTCTGTTAACGTGACTTTCATGGAAAGCATGTAAAAGCGAGACGAGATCGATTTATTTATTGAAACGGCATTTTTGAATTGTAAACTGCAATAAAAGTTGTTTTTAACGGTAATATAGTGATTGTTAGTACTGTGGAATATTTCAGTTTACGCTACAAAACTAGTTTGTTTGTTGTTAGTTGCTTCTTATTAGAAAAGGGAAAATTTCTTTACCTCGTCATGGAATAAAATAACAAACTGTTTTAAGAGTGGAAATATTGCAAGAAGGCTATTATTAAAATTGAAGTCAATTGTTCTTGATGTGACTATTGGTTACATCTATTGGCCTAGGTGCTGAAAAGCCATAAATCTTTAGGGCAGATTTTTCAATACTTATAGGGATGCATCATTTATCACTATTTTTTCACAGTTCCATTAAATACAAAGGTAGATCGGTTTAAATATATTAAAAGATTTTCATACAATTAGTGTATAATTCACATATATATATATATATATATATATATATATATATATATATATATATATATATATGTTTATATATATATATATATATATATATATATATATATATATATATACATATATTTATATATATATATATATATATATATATATATATATATATATATGATTTTTCCGCAAAATTCTTTACTTCACCTGTCAAACTTCAACAAACATGTGCTTAAGATAGTTTTTCTTAAATATCATTTTTTGTTAAAAAGAAAAATTATATAATGTTTCTTAACTTAATTTAACACAGTGATGTGTAATTTATATAAAAAATTGCTACTCCTGTTTGTAAGTTCACTTTTTAACAACCTTTTTATGATAACTTTAATTACTTTTTGTGATTAATTTTTAGAACCTTGACAAAGAAATAAAAGAATTTCGAAAGCTTGGTAATAAGCAAACGAGTTTTAATTTGGTCCAAAACCTGACTACAACCCTATTTAGTTTAGAATTTTGTTCCTCACTAGCGAGTCGCTATTCCTCTCACTTTATATATATATATATATATATATATATATATATATATATATATATAATATATATAAATATATAATATATATATATATATATATATATATATATATATATATATATATATATTTTTTTTTTTGAAAAAGATGGATGAGATTCCAGCGAAACCGTCCATCAAGGGACTTTAAGCTAACACGGGATACCCGAAAAACCACTACTACATATATATATATATATATATATATATATATATATATATATATATATATATATATATATATATATATATTAAATATACTACTAAACTATAAATACCAAGTAGCTACACCTATCTACTTCTTTCAAGTTGTCTGTTAACGGACGTAATGGTTGACGTAACGGGTAAAAAAAATCATAAAAAAAGAGATTGAAAAGTTTATCCGCAAGAAAATAAGGTAGTAAACCGTAAAAGAGAACGGGAAGGGTAGCTTTTATTAGTTTCCCATTTTTTACAACCGGCGCCGCCGTATACAACATAACTAAACTTTAAAAATTTTCTTAATTTTACAAAACATTTTTTTTTGCATACCCAAATGAATTTTACAACAAAAAGAGGTAATAATAACATTGCAAAAGTTCGGGCCGCAGAATGAAAAAAATTAATTAAAAAACATTTTTGGTAAATAAATGGAAAATATAAAAAATATTTGCTAAAATGTTCTAATTTTAACAAATTTTAAAATATCGTCGAACCAGGAACCCTACTAACTCAGTCCTTGTCATCGTGTCATTCTACCGCAGACAGTTTTTCTTCCTATAATTTTAACTTAATGTTGTAAGATTTAAATTCAATTGTTATAATATGAAAAATTAATTAAAAAAAACCAGGGTATTTTGTATTATTGGACGTCTATATCTTTGTTGTAAGACTAAAGAGCATGATTTTCGTCCACTAAGCTCGATATACATCTTTTTTTTATATTCTTCATGGACGATAAATATTTACTTTGTTAAATATTTATATATATATATATATATATATATATATATATATATATATATATATATATATATATATATATATATATATATATATATATATATATATATATATATTGTCGAGGTAGGAATAATTATAAAATATGTTGCTTAAAATAAAAACTATATCAAAGAAAAATTTTTCGAGAATGCCGATAACCCTATGGCGTAACGTCAAATGCAGAGTGCAGAGAAGAGCTGTTTGACTGATTGTAGACCCGGCGGCCTTGATTCGCTGGAACATCGAAGAACGGTTGGCGACTTGAGTCTGTCCTGCAAGTATTTTCATGGAAAGTGTTCGGAAGAGGTAGCCTTCCTAATTCGTCCCCGAGCGGTGTATGTTAGAAATACACGTCGCGCTAATACTTCACATCTGTATAAGGTTCAGCTTGTTACTCCGCGTACAACGCTTTTCAAGCAGTCTTTTATATGGAGAACATCATCCCTTTGGAATAATTTGCCCAGGACTGTGTTTCCCACCGAGTACAATTTACAGCGATTCAAGAACAACGTGAATCGCTTTTTCTGCACACATGTCGCTCCTGTGGCGCTTTAAGGACTTCCCTGTAGCACGTGTACTAGACCCATACAAAAAAGAGGAGATTAGAGGAGTTGTTTCGTATATGTAGTTTTATATGTCCTTTTCAAGGTTTCTAGAATGTAAAAATTAGGTTATTTTTTCATTATTTTCAATTTTAATTCAAGGTGGGTCTGAAATTAAATTTTAAAAGCTTTTAATATATGGATTTTTTTAGTGTTCCTTATGGAACACTTATAAGATCACTTCGATGTCTGTCCGTCTGTCTGTCTGTCACACCCGATTTTTTCTCCGAAACTATTTGTCATAAAAAGTTGAAATTTGGTAATAATATAGGAATTGACGGCCTCATCAAAGCTGTGTAGTTTTGAAAGTTAAATTTTGACTTAAGGGGTTAGTTTTGGGGGGTGAAAACGGAAGTGAAAAAAAAAATTTTTTACTAGGTAAGTACAAAAATATATATATATATATATATATATATATATATATATATATATATATATATATATATATAGTGTGGTGCTTAGACTCACTTTTCGCTGTCTCCCACCTTATCTCGAAAAGGACTGATCAAAAAATTTTGAAAAAATTCTGGAGTGCTCTCCATGGGGACCAGATTGAACGAAAATTATCACGAGTGCATTACCTTTGATAATTTATTTGGTATATAAAAAAAAAAAAAAAAAATTCAAGGTCATCAGTTTTTAGTAAAGATTGGAAACAAACTTTGTCGAAAACTCCTTTGGGGTGTGTTTTGTGAAATCACTGATCATTTTATACCACCGTAACAATTTTTTTTATTTTAAAAGCAATGAACGTACGGAATACTAATTGTGCAAGATCAACTTGCACTTGACCGGTTATTTAATTTTTGGTTGAATAAGAAACATGTTGTATCCATAAATATTTACAGTAAAACATATAAGGGGCAATAGGGGTAAGGAAGAAGATTAGTTGAATGAGTTCGAGGAAGAAATTATTCATGAATTTGATTTTCATAAAACTTCATACGGAACCAAATTATTTTCAATATAACAATCAATTTTGTGTTCAAAAGGAACACAGCTTTGAGTACTATTACTCTCCATGGAAAATTTATTCAGGAGCAAATTTGACACAGAACCCAGTCAGGAATTTGAATACTTCCCAATAGTAGTGTATAGGTAGTATAGGCTCAGAAACTATAGTCGTAGGAGGAAAGACATGGAATATAGCATTCACGGGATCTTTACTTGTTGGTCATTTTGCATTTGCAAATTCTCGACATTCCATTTCTTTAGTGTATTTTTCCATTTTTCGAAAATAAGCGAACCAGATTAATACATTTCAGTTAAGGCTATAATATATATATATATATATATATATATATATATATATATATATATATATATATATATATATATATATATATATAAGGTTAAATAATCGGTGAGGACTTGCGCTCTAAATGGATTTTAAAAAATCAGTAGTGGTAAGTACGACCATTTAACTTAATTTAATTGTATAGCGATAACTGTCAAACTGAGGGAAACAGGGAAACGTAATGGATGGACATTATTACTTAACCCTTATGGATAAAAAATTTAGCCACACGGGGTAATAAGTGAGGGCAAATAAACGTGCTCAGAGTTAAGAGTTTAAACTTGGTTAAAAGTTCACTAAGCGTTGAGTGCAATTGACCATAAAGATAAGTTTTGGGATCTGAAACTTCCTGGGGTTTGGGCTTGCTGTAAATGGAAAAGTTTTGTTGATATTTTGTAATAAACCCTTCAGGTTATAAAACATAACACAATTTTATTAAACTAGTTAAGTTTTAAAAGTCTCTAAAATATTCGTACTCTTACTGTAATTAATGGGATCGTTATGTATGAAAGTATCTCATCATATGATTGACAATACGGTTGTTATTTTCTTTGTTTTGAAGCTCTGGTCTTCCCTACTGTCCCGAAACTGCGATCCCTTAATTTCATAATCAAATGGAAGAACAACCACAAAGTGCCATACCAGCAGACCAATAAGGCCGTAGACGATGACACTCGTGGAGGTGCTCATCAAAAACTGTTGCATACAGAACGAACTGTAAGCTGTTGCATTGTTGTAATGCTTCAAAGCTTGGTTAATATGTCCCATAGTCAATAGAAAGTTCGTCCGAGATACTTATAAGTGCCCGATGACTGCTCTTATAAATGATTGGTTAAACTTGGAGATGATTTTTAGTGTGGTTGCAGTCGGAGGAGTTTTTTGAATGTTCATCGTATTCCACTGTAGTTAGGGCAGCCTTAATTTTTAGTGTTCCGTACGGAACACTTATAAGATGACTTTGCTGTCTGTCTGTCTGTCACACCCGATTTTCTCCGAAACTATTTGTCATAGAAAGTTAAAATTTGGCAATAATATAGGAATTGATGGCCTCATCAAAGCCATGTAGTTTTGAAAGTTAAATTTTGAGTTAAGGGGTTAGTTTTGGGGGGTAAAATGGGAAGTGAAAAAAAAATATTTTTGCTAGGTCATCGAGTGTGGTGTCAAATGAAAACTTGTGAAAACACAAGTAAAAAATATATACATAATGTAATACTTGCGTGCACTTTTCTCTGTATTATTTTTAAAAAATCGCGAAAAATTGCTGTCCCTTTATCTCGACAAGTATTGACCAAAAAATTTTGAAAAAATTCTAGAATTTTCTCCACGAGGTGTAGAGTGAACGAAAATTACCACGAGTGCATTACCTTTAATAATTTATCTGGAATAAAAAAAAAAATTCAAGGTCATCAGTGTTCAGCAAAGATTGGAAACAAACTTTGTTGAAAATTCATTTGGGGTATGTTTTGTGAAGTCACTGATCATTTTATATCTCCGTAACAAAATTTTTATTATTATTATTTTAAAAGTAATCAACGTACGGAACACTAATTGCGCAAGTTCAACTTGCACTTGACCGGTTATTTTTATTTTTTTATCGTTTACCTCCCCGCCTGGGTAGGGATTTTACCCTTTTTCATATCTTGAGGATATGGACCATAATTGAAAATCCCGTGTATCTTAGATTCAAATAAATAAATGTTACATTATTGTACTAGTATAGCGTAAGAAACTATAAATCAGTATTTATTTAGCTTGCAGGCGGCGAAGGAGTTGGTGAGTAGAAGGAGTATTTTTGACTATAGACGGTATTATACTTTTTCAACCGATACTGTTGTATATATTATATTAATATTAATGATTATAGTCGTGGTTTTCTTATTTTTACTTTGAGCTGAATTTGAGCTAACATTTAAAAAAAAGCTTTTAGTCGTAATCTCAGACCCTAAAAACCTATTTTAACGTTAGAAAATTTCATGTCCACATAAATGTATAGGATCAGTAACTCTCCAAATATCTATTTTACGGAACATTTATAATTTTTTTCATAAAAAATTGGTTTATATTAAAAAATAAATAAAAAAAACTAAAAAATTTGCAGGTATATTTTAAAGTACTATTTATTATAAGCATTTAAAAAAAATGATTACAAAACGATGAAAATTAAAAAGCAGACAGAATTTTGTCCAAGTTGGTACTACTTCATCCGACTGTGCGAGACGGCAGAGAATGACTTTAAAAACCCAGCTGAATAATTAATTTATTAGGCTATCGCTCTTTAAAATAAAGCAAATAAAATTTTAGCTGATTACATGTGTTAAAATTTCCCCTTATAAAAAATAATGAAATATAAAATTGAGGAATTATTTTAAAAGAGCAATTTTTATAATATTTTTTTTATTAAATTTGTTTAGGGTACATTTTTCGAATATTTTGAGATGAGCTATTTTTTATTTAACTTTTTAGTGTTCCGTACGGAACACTTATAAGATGACTTCGGTGTCTGTCCGTCTGTCTGTCAGTCCGTCTGTCCACCATACCCAATTTTCTCCGAAACTATTTGTCATAGAAAGTTGAAATTTGGTAATAATATTGGAACTGATGGTCTCATCAGAGCCATGTAGTTTTGAAATTTAAATTTTGACTTAAGGGGTTAGTTTCGGGGAGTGAAATCGAAAGTGAAAAAAATTTTTTTTTACTAGATCATCGGGTGTGGTGTCCAATGAAAGCTTGTGAAAACCCGAGTAAAAAATATATAAATAATGTAATAATTGCGCGCACTTTTCTTTGTATTGTTTTTAAAAAATCGCCAAAAGTCGCTGTCTACCCGCCTTATCTCAAAAAGTACTTATCAAAATTTTTTTAAAAAATTCTGGAATATTCTCCATGGGGTGTAGATTGAACGAAAATTATCACGAGTGCATTACCTTTAATAACACAAGTCTGCAAAAAAAATTGAGAGCTGTTTTGGTTTTTTTGCGTAATTCTTATGTTTTTGGGTGTACTGAATCCGAAAATGACTTTCATTTTGTCATAGAACGTCACGTTTTCTGACATTGTAGGTATCTATGTTAAACAAGTTATCATCTTAAAATAAAAGATAAAAGACTAAAAAAAATTTTTTTAATTTATAATTGCGTAAAAAAACTTATTTTTTTTATCTAAAATACATGCATTAGTAAGCACTAAACACATTTCTTTTTCCCAGTGAGACTCCTTTTGGTACATTTTCGCTTGTAGGAAGCAACCTAAAGCTTGAAATGCTTTTAACATTCTTTTGATGATTTGTTTGTAGTTAGGGTCATTGTTATTGCCTAAAAATTTCTCTATGACCTCTTTAAAGGCAATCCACCCTTCTCTTTGAGGATCCGTCATGGTTGTGATGAATTGTGGATCAGCCATAAGCCGTCTAATATCTGGTCCAACGAAAACACCTTCCTTCAACTTTGTCTCCGAGACGCCTGGAAACTTTGATATTAAGTATTTGAAGCAATTTCCATCTCTTGGAAGTGACTTTACAAATTGCTTCATCAATCCCAGCTTTATGTGAAGCGGTGGTAGAAGAACTTTATGAGGAGGCACCAAAGTTTCATGCAGGACGTTCTTTTCGTCAACTTTAAGCTCCCTCGGAGGCCAACACTTTTTGGTCCAGTGATTTGCTCGGTCTCTACTATCCCATAGACACAAAAAACAAGGGAATTTGGTAAACCCAGATTGTTGTCCGAGCAACACGCCCAAGATTTTTAAATCACCGCACATTTGCCAACCGTGGTCTTTTTTTTTTATTTGCAAAGAACCAATTCCAAGTTCTTGTAGGTTTCCTTAAGGTGTACGGCATGACCGACAGGAATGGAAGCATAGAAACTGCCATTGTGAAGCAGAACTGCTTTAAGGCTTCTTTTTGAAGAAGCTATGAAAATACGCCACTGTACTGGGTCGTATGAGATCTTAAATGTATTCATCAAACCTTCAATATTGGTACAATAAACCAACTCGTCCTCTTGGGCAAAGTAGGAAGTGAACTGCTTCTCACGATATCTAAACCAGGAGGAAGACACTCCCGGCAAAAGTAAGTTCCTGCTTTTGAGCCTTGATCCAAGCAACTCAGCAGCGTTTTTGGGAAGATTCAAGTCTCTTACCAAATCATTTAGCTCGCCCTGGGAAAACAATTTCGGACTGCTGTCATCTTCAAATTGAAAACTTGACTTGTCATCGGGTTCAGGTACAGCACCTTCTTCGTCAGAACTTGGAATCTCTTCCAAGGTAGCAGGGGCCTTGGGCACTGGTATTTCGGTCCCATGAGGGATGGGATGAAGAGCTGATTGCAGATTGGGGTATGAAATGGATTGCTTCCATTTTGAATTATACCCTTTCACATTACACGAACAAAAGTAACAATCATCACTATGGTTCTTTTGCTCGCGCCATACCATAGGAATCGCATATCGGAAAGCTTTTTTCTTGCCCTTAAACCAATTTCGAAGGTCTTCAACACATCGTTTGCAGACTTTATGAGGTGCCCAAACTTTATCCTGATCTCCAAGTTTTAAGCCAAAATACGTGAAGTATACTTTTTTACAAAGTCCGTAATATTAAGTTGTTGCTTTAATACCATATATTCGCCACAAATATAACAGAAACTGTCAGACGAATTCACACACTTCCGTACAGATGACATTGCACTATATTGAACCAAGATCTATAAAACAATGACGAGTTAACACGTAATTGTACCGCGCCACTTTCTACGCTATCGGAGCGCGCACGTTCTGGTTACAACGTTTATGTTTGTTAATTTAGCTCACACAGGGCGTTCTTTATTTAGAAAGTAATGATAGTTATGGCCTGTATACATTTAAAAACAGTAATCAAAATAAAATTGTACCTATTTATTTACTACTTTACTACTTACTTCAAGTTAGCCCAAAAAAAAAAAAAAAAAAAAAAAAAAAACCCCTTTTATATAATAAAATTTTGCGTTTTGCAAAATAACCTAACGTTCTGGAATTTTTTGAGTATTTTTTTTTTAGTTTTCAGAACACCTAAATACATAGAAATCAGTTGAAAACATCCAGACAGCATTTTTGTTGCAGACCTGTGTAATTTATCTAGTATATAAAATAACAAAAATTTCAAGGTCATCAGTTTTAAGTAAAGACTGGAAACAAACTTTGTTGAAAACTCATTTGGGGTGTCTTTTGTGAAGTCACTGATCATTTTATACCTCCATAACGAAATTTTTTTATTTTAAAAGCAATCAACGTACGGAACACTAATTGCGCAAGTTCAACTTGCACTTGACCGGTTATTTATTTAAGATTGAAGTGAAAAAACGTATTAGTTTTACCTACCATAAATCGGTACCTCACTGTTGACATGTATCATTATCTAAGTTGGGAATGTGGAATCTTTGGCACAATGATACTACTCAGTATATATCACCACTACACCAAACACTTTATTTTTGCACTAGACGCGCGTTTCGCTAACCATGTTAGCTTCATCAGGAGCGATGATTGATCAGTCAATCATCGCTCCTGATGAAGCTAACATGGTTAGCGAAACGCGCATCGAGTGCAAAAATAAAGTGTTTGGTGTAGTGGTGATATATACTGAGTAGTATATATCATTATTCCTATTTTTGTATAATTTTGTAATTTTATTCGACTTCAATTGTGATGTGTGCAATGTACATCCAGACGAAATAAATACATATAACATATAAATAAATGTACCTTAAATATGCAATCACCATTAGACATAATAATTTTTAATATAAGCTGAGAAAAACAATTTCGGTTTGTTTTAATACGAAAAGCATATAAATTAGCCTCCGCGGAATTTATTCATTTTTTTTTTAATTAGTAAAAATATTAAAAACTGTTTTTTTTTGCTTAAAAAAAAGCGCTGAGCGGATTTTTTTCTTTAATGGTTTGAAATGTTGCTAATACCTGCTAGAATCAAAAACCATTAAAATTTTGGAACCACCCCATATTTGTATTTGATTCGGCTACAGGATACCCTGCTGTCTGTACTACATATATGTAACGGAAATAGTATCCCATCAAAAACATAAAATGTAAAAAAATGCCAATTCTCGCAACGCAGTTCTTCCACCACAAAAAGTTGTGAGATCTCATGTAAAACCAAGTCAGTTATTTTAGTTAGTATCTATGGAAGCACCTATTTAACAAATTTGTCATAAATTGTTATCTATTTAGTTATCTACCAACGTTTATAGTGACCGTATCAATATTAGACATCTTTATTTCTACAATAAATATAATGACTTGGCAATCGCACGGCAACATAATCACATAAGAATAATCTACTATTTAAAATACTTTATTCTTAAGTGCACTGTTTAGACTTACTTGGCAATCGAATTGCGAGACTTGGCATTTTTTTACATTTTATGTTCTTGATGGGATCTCATTTCTTTTTGTAGGTAGTCCTCTTTTTTTTCTTCTCGGTTAATATATCTTGTACGTCAGCTATGAATTTTCTTAAAGCCCACTCCCTGTCTCTATTGGTTTTTCTCAAAGGCTATGATGTAACAATTTTTGACAAGTCTGGACGATAAGTGCTTCTTAGACGATTATATTCAACGATTTCGGACTCCTGAGCTTTGATACTGCCGAAGTCGACATTAATTAGATGTAATCCGCGCAGACTTGTCACTCTCGAAAGTGCCACGTATGCTTGACCGCATGTGAACACTGAAGAACCCATGGCCATCAGTGTACTGTTTAGACTTAGCCCCTGACTTTTGTGTATGGTAATAGCATAGGCTATACATATCGGAAACCGTTCGCGATGAACATAAGCTCTATTAATAATTTCAAATTTAGTTTTGACTGGACCAAGCTCGTAAAGATGTTCATTATTAAATGTAATATGTATATTTTTAAAATTTTATTTATATTTTCAGGATTAACCTTTACTCCTTGTACTATACCTATAGAACCGTTGACTAAGCCAAGACTCACGTCAATATTTCGTCTTAACATGACTTTTACTCCTATTTTAATAACCATATTCTCTTTTAGGCCTGCTGTCATGGAAGCATCATCTTCATACTTTTTTATAATTAAAATATACTTAAAGTATTTCACTTAACAATTTTTTAATTACACGAAGTAGGTAAGTATCGGGCCTTCCACTAAGGACTTGACAACTTCTTTTTGAAATAAAACGCAATCCATTTGAGACATTTCGAAAATTTTACTATCGGCTTGAAGTACAATCAAAACATTTATGTATGGAATTCGACTTCATTCATATGTCCACCACGGGCACGTTTGCAGCGGTCGATTCGTTGAACCCAATTTTCGATGACTCGGCCACACATTTCGACGGAAACGGCCGCTATCTCTTTCAATATTGGCTCTGAGCTCCTCTAACGACTCAGGCTTGTTAGCATAGACCAATGATTTAACGTACCCCCATAAAAAGAAGTCTAGAGGTGTTAAATCACACGATCTAGGCGGCCATTCGACGGGACCATTTCTCGATATAACACGTTCACCGAATTTAGATTGCAGTAAGTCGATTGTTACACCCGCTGTGTGGCTTGTGGCGCCGTCTTGTTGAAACCACATATCATTAATGTCTAGCCCATGCAATTGATCAAAGAAATAATGTTGCAACATAACTTTGTAGCGATCTCCATTGACTGTAACGTGACGGTTATTTTCATCAACGAAAAAGAACGGCCCAATGACACCACCGGCATGAAAACCGTACCAAACAGTAATTTTTTGTGGATGAAGTGATGTTTCTTCAAGCACATGAGGGTTTTCACCTGACCAATAACGCATATTCTGTTTGTTGACGAAGCCGTTTATCCAAAAATGCGCTTCATCACTAAAGATGATTTTGCGATGAAATTGGTCATCTTCTTCCAACATTTCTAGGGCCCAATTCGAGAACGTACGTCGCTTCATATGATCGAGTGGCTTTAGTTCTTGAGTTAACTTTAACTTATAAGGGTGCAGGCCAAGATCCTTTCTCAAAATTTGCCATAGTGTGGTCTGAGCGATGCCCAATTCTTGAGAACGCCGTGAAATCGACTGTTTTGGTTCATTTGAGATGGACGCTTGAACGGCAGCAATATTCTGGCCACTTCGACCGACCCGTTGTCTCACTGGCACGGGAACATCCAGCAGCGAATATATTAATTCAAATTTTTTCACTAGACTATGAATTGCTTGTCTACTGGGACTAGAATTACGACCAAAAATTGGCGTTAACGCTCTTAAAGTTGCAGTCACCGACTCCAAATTTTGGTAGTAAATTTTAATTATTTGCAAACGTTGTTCGTTTGTGTACTTCACCATGATGAAAATGTTGACTTTACTGAATGTTTTGACGTTGACAGTTCGGTGATTGGCTTAAGGATGCGTTCACAGTGAAATTTCAAAGTTGTCAAGACCCAAATGGAAGACCCTTTATTAATAAACGAATATATTTGATAAATGAAAAATATTATTAAATATAATATATTAATTAACAAATAATACAAATTATTCATAATTATGGATTTTTTAGGTATTAATTAACTTTATACGACGTATTATTTACCGGGACTCACGGTTGACCTTGCATTATGCTATGTATGGCTGAGCGCTGCGCGCTCTCAGAGCTTTATCTCAAAAACGGTTACGCGTATAAAAAAATATTTAGAACACAATTTGTAAAGAATTTTATGCTCTACAATTATTATAATAGATGCAAATATCATTGAAACCATAGGAAGCGAGATATTTGCGAAAAACCGATTTTTGTGACATTTGACCTTGAACATGTTAAGACGCGGACACGAGATTTTATGAGACTTTTGAGACAACTTTTAGAATGTCAAAATAAAGGTTTATACAAGTTTACAGCTTATTAACTCTCATTCCGAGGTTGACCATCTTTTTTGGCTTAAGTGACTGTATAATTTAGAAAACGGAACTGAAATTTCGGGATGTTTCAGTTTTTCCTTCCTTTATAGGCTAAATACTAACTAAATTCAAAATTTAAACTTTGTGTGTCTGCTAGAAGTACCTTAGAATTTTGATGATCGGTGAGTGTGTCAGTGACAAAATTATAGAACTTCGACTGGCGATAGTAGTAGTACACTCTCGCCGAGACATGCCGAGACCGAGAGTGTACTTGTGCTCTCGCCTCGTGTTGGCCAGTCTCGTGTGCTCTCGCCTGTCTCGCCTTGGCCTCTCGAACCAAGAATGTACTGGGTAGGCCTCGGGTCCCCTCGCCTCGTCTCGCCTCGCCTCGTGCTCTCGGTCCACTGTCGGTTTTTTGACACGAGTCAAAGGAAACGGAGGGCGAGACAGAGAGGCAAGAGCACCTCCAGTTCACTCTTGTCTTGACTTGCTTTCAATTTGTTTTGTTGCAATCTTGTTTAATTAGCAATTATTTTAATTTAATACTTACTTCTAATATATTAATATTAAATAATTCAATTATTTATATATATATATATATATATATATATATATATATATATATATATATATATATATATATATATATATATATAATGGATTCGTCAAATGATTTCAATTTAAAATTTATAGAAGCATATCAGAGGGAACCATGCATTTGGGATCCTGCACATTTTCATCATAAAAATAAAAAAAAAGTTAGTGATGCTTGGCTGCGAATAAGTAATGATCTTGTTGAAGGAGTGGATGATTTAAAAAAGAGAAAAGAATCTCTGATAGCGACTTTTAGGGGTCATCTACGTAAAAAAAAGGCCTCCATAAAATCAGGAGCAGGAGAGGAAGATGTCTATAAGCCAATTTGATATGCTTATGATCTTATGGAGTCTTTTCTTGGGCGGATATACGACTGCAATCCAACGATTAGCACACAGGAAACGGTAAGTAAAGTTAAAAGTTAATCATCAGTTTTTTAAATTTTGTTTTATTGCTAATATAATTTATTAAGTACAATATAATTTATTAAGTACAACAAAAAACTGTAAGTATTAAACGAACTAAAAAATTATAAAAAATCAGTAAAATTACTTACTGATTATCCAAATTTAAAAAAGTATGAAGTAAATTCTTCTCTAATTTTTATAGCATTCGTTGCTGGTCTTCGTGGGACTGATTTAATTGGCCTTATGGCGCAAGTATCTGCCACTTCCTGTCTCCAAGAGCCCTCGTGCAAAATGCCATTGACGTCATACTCGTCAATGGTGCCCGGAGGGGTATAAATATTGTGAGAGCTTTTGCTATTTATTAGAAAATTGTGAAGTAGAATGCATGTCATTGTAACAATGTTTACTTTTTCTGGGCATAGAGCGATTGGTTTTCCAAATATTCGAAATTTAGCAGCAAGTATTCCGAAAGTGTTCTCAACTTTCACTCGAGATCGTGATAATGTCTCATTAAATATCCGTTGAGGGGAGTTTAATGCATGTGTGCCTGGGTAAGGTTTCATGATGTTTGTAGTTAGTGCAAAAGCACCATCGGCTAAAAACACGTAGGGCAAAGGAACATGTGACCCAGGTAAAGGTCGCTCGGTTGGCAAGTTTAGGTTATTATTACAAATCTGATTCCATAAATTGCAGTTGTGTAAAACACCACCATCACTAATTCTACCTTTGCAACCAATGTCAGCAAAAATGAATCTACATTTGCTGTCTGCCACAGTCAATAGGACAATACTAAATGTCCCTTTATAATTATAATAATCCGTTGCCGTGTGAGGAGGAGCCCGTATTGTGACATGTTTTCCGTCAATCGATCCTATAGCATGTGGAAAATTATCGCTAAATCCTTTTTCTACCTCTAACCACTCCTCTTGACTTGAAGGAAGCTGTAAAAAATAAACATACAATTTTAATGGAGAGTTTTGGTGTCGGTGGAAAAGGACATACTAGCAAACTTCAAGAATTGTTTGTATTTTATTTCGCTTTTTTATTCTGTTATAGACTGATTCAACGATTTCACTTGACGAAGATAGTTAGCAAGGGGGAGCAAGATGCCCTTCAACAAATGGTGATAATGAACCATCAAAGTCTCAGCAAACTCCATCAAATACTCAGCAAACAATTCGCCGCCGCAAACAACCCCCTGAACTTTAGGAAGCGGGAAATCAAATGAACAATGCACTTAATATGCTAAGCCATGTTATCACTCAACAAAAACCACTTCAGGAAGAAGATGATTGTGATCTATTTGCAAAAATGCTGGCTAAAAAGTTGAGAAAACTACCAGAGCATGAGAGAGAATCACTCATGTATCAAATGCACGGGATGCTTGTGAATAGAAACCAAAATTTGCCCCGGTATTCCACCCCTCCTACTCTCATATATCATCAGGCGGTATCACCTCACTCCTCAAGCTCTGGAACTGTTGACTACCAACACGGTGGTTATGCAGCACAGAGTGAGGGGAATGATAATATCATTGACCAAGCAATGATAATGACATTTTTACCACCAAAATAATAAATAATAATTTTATTTGATTTGAACCTATTATGAACCTCTGTTCATGAACTCTAGTTTATTTTGTCAGCTTTATTTCCTTGTGTGACGTATTTTTAATAAAGAACAGTGTACAAATATTTTCCTACCTTTATTTGATCCTTGAGTACTTTATTCAGAGCAGAACATACTTCAGGTACGATTTTCGAAATAAGTTCGCTGGAAATTTTGAACAGGAAGTGTAGACTCCTGTAGCTCTCTCCAGAGGCTAAATATCTTAAAGTAATTGCAAGTCGTACTCTTGCTGGTATTGCCTCTCTCATTTGGGTATCTTTTTTAGAAACAATATACGAGACTTGATTTAATAAATACTCGAAGTCGATATATGACATTCGCATGAAATTCTCAAACTCCCCAGAATTCTCGACAAGTAATTCAGACAGTTGTTTTTCCATGCTGAGCCTACAAATCCAAATTAAATAAGTTCTTAACTGTTTTTAATTAATTATTAATTGAGTACATTAATAATGATAAGTAATTACCTTGTTCTATTTCGATGAATAGCAGTAATCCACCATCTTCTTTTTTTTCCACGACTTTTTGGTCTTTTTTTTATGCAAAATACTCAAATAATTGTAATGTGCATACGCACATACAGCTACGGAGGCAGCGAATTTGGCAAGTTCCATTTGCAATGGAAGTTGCTTTTTTAAAAAATACAAACAATTAATAAACAATCCACCGCAGCCCTCTCGGGCGAGACTAGTAAAGGGGCGAGGAGCGAGAGTGTACTCAACACCACTCGAGTCTCACCTTCTCCGCAAATTTTTTGTCTCGAGGACTTTGGACGAGGTAAACAAGAGAGTGAACTGGACCACCCCTCGCGTCTCGCCGCCTCGGCGAATGTCTCGACGAGTGATCTTGGCAAGAGTGTACTGCTAGTTTAAGGTATAAATAGTAGGTAATTTAGGAATATAGCTAGTATAGTATGTCCTCTTGGTCACTGAAAATTCAAGCCTCTAGCTTTATCACAACGAAGTTACAGGGGGTCGAAAGTGCCGTGAGTGGCTTCGAGAAAAGGATGGTACGGCTGTACTTTCTGCTCGACTTGGCGGGGGCACTGCCGTGCCCCCAGATATGGGATTTTATATACTTTATTACATTATTTTAGTTTTACAGTGAAATAGATTGTAATAACGTAGTTAATAATAAAAATTTAATTAATTTATTTTTAAAAATAATTTCTCTGTATACATTTCAATTATATTTTTATTTGAGTTTCAATATAGTTAAATTTCAAATATATCGAATTTTAAATATATATTCGGGAAACTGAAATGGTTTTAATAAATTTACGTCCAGGCAAATGGACCGAGGTTTTGGTAAATGTAGCCAATCTAGTTTGATGGACAGATATTATTACGAACAAACATGTTGGCAATTTAGGAACGAAAGAGTTTATTTAAAATATTTGTTTGCTTCCAAAATTATGTAATAAATCAAGACCTGAATTCAAAAAAAATATCTGTAAAAGAGTAATTGTGACTGCATTTATGTCTCATTTCAGGTGCAGGCGAATTTAAAATAACCGACCAAATGCAAGTCAGACTTGCACAATTACCCCGTGGGGGAGCGGGATAGAATATCTCCCCCGGTACGTTCTGCCTGTCGTAGGAGGCGACTTAAAGAACAATCTAGATGGTAGATACCTAGATCCCACCAGCATCGCCCGGTGTGATACCATCGCATCGGCTTAGGCTGCGTGAAGTTGCTGTGGCTGTGCCGATGTCCCGGACTGTGGGACCAAATAGCATGATGAGGCACCTGGATACAAAAAATTCCGGAGGTAAAATAGCCCCCCGTTCGGATCTCCGGGTGGGGGCTGGTTCAGGTGTGTCGAAATGCAGAGATCAGAATTTTCAAATGGATTTTTGCAACATACGAGGTTTAAACTCGAACATAAATTCAGTGCACCAACACCTGCAATCAAATAAACCTCATGTACTCCCTCTCTGTGAAATCAAGGTCAGTTCATCTACCAGCACAGTTAACTATCTTTATCCTGGGTACGACTTCTATTCCCGATTTAGGCGTAACTTTGGAATCTGTCTTTTTGTCAGAAGCGACCTCTCTTGCCAACGAGAAGAGACCCCAAACTTTGATGTTATGTGGTTAAAAATAACGACTCAACCAACTACAAGGTTCATCTGTATCCTGTATCGACCACCAAGCGATACTAACTTTAGAGCACTTTTCGTTTCTCTTGCAAACACCATCGATCATTTACAAATTAACTATCCAAATGCCGAAATTGCCATCCTGGGCGACTTTAATGTCCACAGCATCAACTGGCTTAAATATTCAAATACTACCGATGAACAAGGTCGTGAAGCCGAATCATTTTCAATCAGTTGTGGCTTAACTCAGCTTATTGACGAACCAACACGGATCCCCGATCGAGACGGGGAGTTCGCCAGTCTTCTTGATCTGTTTTTAACCACCAATCCGGAGATTTACACGGTCAGCGTAAATCCGCCATTAGGTTCTTCCGACCATAAACTATTATCGACATCGAGTATCCTACCGATCAGTGACAGAGAGGCCCCTAGACCGCGCAAGATTTGGCACTACAAATATGCTAAATGGGAAGATCTCATGGAATATTTTCGAACTGTCCCTTGGTTAGATGTTTGTTTTCGATCCGATGACCCATCTGACTGCACCAAGGAGGTTCCCGATGTTATTGTGGCCGGTATGGAGGCTTACATCCCTTTTTCTAAGAAATGGCCTTCCAACGGCAAGCCTTGGTTTTACCGAAAATGCAAAGAAGCTGTTGCTTCTAAACACCTTGCATACCGACAATGGCATGAAAATCCTAACACCATAAATCGTAACACCTTTGTTCGTGCCAGGAACAGATGCAAAAAAATTATCGACGAAACCAAGGAGGCACACAATCAGCGGATTAGAAACAAACTTCTCGCTTGTCCCAACAATTCCAGGTCCTTTTGGTCAGTCGCTAAGGCAGTTAGTCAAAATTTCAGCAAATCCACCATACCACCACTCACACAGCCAGATAATTCTATTGCAACGACACCTGTTGAGAAAGCGAACTTGTTGGCCGAACTCTTTGCTTCATATTGTACTCTCAATTTCCAAGGAAAAACACCACCTAATATTCCCATAGTGCAGTCAAGGATGCCCGATATTGTCTTCAGGCAGCGTATCATAAAGCGTATTTTGATGAAGCTAGACATCAAAAAGGCTTCTGGCGCTGACGGAATACCTGCCATAGTTCTCAAAAACTGTGCGAGGGAACTAACACCAGTTTTCTGTAGACTTTTCAACCTATCTTACAGAAAAGGAATATTTTCCTTCCTGGTGGAAATGTGCCACAGTTCAGCCAATACCTAAAAAAGGCAAGAAGACCTTGCCAAATAACTACCGACCAATTGCACTGCTTTCAATAATATTGAAAGTCATGGAAAAGGCTAAAAATCAGCATCTTCTAAAATATCTTGAAGGATTCAACATTATTAGCGATCACCAATATGGCTTTCGTAAAAATAGATCAACAAGAGATCTCCTGACTTATGTAACACATGTTTGGAACAACGCAATTGAACACTTTAGAGAATCTCGAGCGGTTGCGCTTGACATATCCAAAGCATTCGACGGTGTTTGGCACTATGGGCTGTTGGCTAAGCTACGTTCTTATGGTATGTCTGAAAAGTTCTGTTTGTGGCTCTCTTGTTTCCTCAGAGAGCGTTCTTTGCGAGTGGCAGTCGATGGATTTCTTTCTAACACCTTCAATATCAACGCCGGTGTACCCAAGGCTCCATACGGTCTAGTATAGTAGTTTTTTCTAAAAAGTTAACGTTGCTGAACCCGACATAGTTATGTCGGGGCACTCCATTCCTCTAACATCGTCACTCAATTTGTTGGGCGTTAATTTGGGAGCAAATATGTCTTGGCATGAACATGTTGCAGGCATAGCAAGGAGAGCTTTTCAGAAGTCAGGAATATTATTTCGAACCAGAAAGCTTTACACTTCACAACTGTTAATTCTTTACAAAGCTCAAATTCGACCAACTATGGAATACTGCTCCCATGTTTGGGGCTCCGCTCCCAAACATACACTGCATTTGTTGAATTCTATTCAGAGAAGAGCTGTTCGTCTGATTGGAGACCCGGAACTGACAGGTGGCCTTGATTCGCTGGAACATCGAAGAACGGTTGGCGACTTGAGCCTATTCCACAAGTATTTTCATGGAAAGTGTTCGAAAGATATGGCCCGTTTAATTCCTCCCAGAGCGGTGCGTGTTAGAAGTGCACGTCACGCTAATGCTTCACATCCGTATGAGGTTCAGCTTGTTACTCCTCATACAACGCTTTTCAAGCAGTCATTTATATGGAGAACATCATCCCTTTGGAATAATTTGCCCAGGACTGTGTTTCCCACCGAGTACAATTTACAGCGATTTAAGAACAACGTGAATCGCTTTCTCCACACACGTGTTGCTCCTGTAGCGCTTTAGGGACTTCCCTGTAACACGTGTGCTAGACCCATAAAAAAAAACAATTAGTGTTCCGTTCGTTGATTACTTTTAAAATAAAAAATTTTGTTATAGAGGTAAAAAACAATCACTGACTTCACAAAACACATCTCAAACGAGTTTTCAACAAAGTTTGTTTCCGATCTTTGTTTAAAACTGATGTCCTTGAAATTTTGGTTTTTTTTATATGCCAGATAAATTACACTGGTCTACAAAATTATTTTTTTTTCTTTCACAAGGACTAAATTAACGGAATATATTTATCTTTTCCATGCTGAGTTTGAATATGTTCTCAGATTTTATCCATCAGGCAGGGTTTTTTTGTGGCACGTGTTTAAAGTTTTGAAATAATTAGTACTTACAAAACACTGAATAATAAATACACGGCAAATTTTTTCTAACCAAAAAGTTTTATATGACGATTTTCGGTCATATTTTGCCTTCGGGATGTCCCTTTTCATGGTCCAGCGGTAGCCGGCCAGCTTACTGGGACTCCATTTGCCTTGGTACCTCTTTTTCATAGTAGAAATCTGCTGATGAAAAGGCTCACCATGTTCATCAGAGACAGCCCCAAGATTTTCAGGGAAGAAGTCTAGGTGGGAGTCCAAGAAGTGAATTTTTAAGGACATGTTGCACGAAGTCAGAAGACCACTCACTATTTCACTATAGTTTTCTTTTTTATTACTGCTAAGAAATCCACAACAGATATTTTTGAATGATTTCCACGCTGCTTTTTCCGGTGGATTTAACAGTTCCTCAAAATGTTCATCGTCCGATATTAATGATCTTATTTGGGGCCCTATAAAAATTCCTTCCTTTAATTTTGCATTACTTATTGTAGACCAGAGTTCAAAAATACCCAACATGGAAACCCAAATATAGTTATACGAGGATCCCCAATAAGGATAACAACATCAGAAGTTAAAGAAGTATGTAAAACGCTAAAAAATGGTAGAGCCAGGACCAGGAAACATCCCGGGAGAGATAGTAAAATACGGAACTGAAAAGCTATTTAGCGCTTTGAGGAACTTATTCCAAAGATGCATTAACACATCAGAAGTACCTGAGGAATGGAAAATATCATACATATCAACAATTCATAAGAAAGGAGATAAAAATAATTGCGATAACTATAGGGGAATAACGGTTACAGGATCTATTAGCAGAATATACGGAAAAATACTTAAAAATAGAATAGAAATGGAATACGCGGACGTAGAAGCTGAAGAACAGGCAGGCTTTAGAGCAGGAAGATCCACAATAACCATCTCTTCTCACTGACACAAATCCTAGAAAAGAAAACCGCATTTGTTCAGGAAGTCCATGTCTTGTTTGTTGATTTAAAAAAGGCCTACGACAGCGTGCCCCTAATGAGATTGTGGGAAACACTACAACAGAGTAATGTAAGCACCGAAATAATTAAAGCCGTAAAATCCTTATACCAAGACGCAAGAAGTAGTGTGAAAACCAAATATGGTATAACAACAGGTTTCCCGGTCACAAAGGGTCTCAAACAGAACTGCTGTATATCTCCAACGCTATTTAAAATCTATTTGGAGAGTGCACTGAAGAACTGGAAAAGGAAATGCAGCAGTATGGGATTACCACTGGATGACGATACTACATTGTACACGCTATCATTCGCAGATGACCAGGTAGTAGTCGTTCAGGACATTGATGATATGGAATACATGACACGAAAACTTATGGAGGAATATGAAAAATGGGGCCTAGAAGTCAATATTAAAAAGACCGAGTACATGTGCGTCGGAGGACAACAGCAGGACTTGAAACTGGCCACAGGACACACCATCAAACACTGTACCAGTTATAAGTATTTGGGAACAAGAATATTAAGGGACGGAACACTGGAAGAAGCAATATTCGAGAGGAATATCCAGGGAAGAAAAGCGATTGCAATGCTTAATAGTATACTATGGGACAAAAACATAACCTTTGAAAATAAGAAGAGAATTTACAACTCAATAGTGAAAAGTATAATAACTTACAGCTCCCAGGTGTGACCATTAAAGGAAAGAACAGAAAAAATACTAAAAGCTACAGAAATGGATTTCTAGAGACGAGCAGCCAGAAAATCCAGAAAAGACCGCATACCAAATGACACGGTAAGGCGAGCTTTAGAAATAAAGCACGATATAGTGGACGAAATCAGAACCCAACAGTTGGTATGGTACGGACATGTACAGAGAATGTCACAAGACCGACTACCTAAAAAGATTTTAAATTGGAACTTTTATGGAAAAAGAAAGCGAGGAAGACCACGCCAAAGCTGGAGAGCAGGAATCAACAAGGAAGTACTAGAGAGAGATCTGGAGGAGGAGGGATGGAGAAACCGGGAGGAGTGGAAATTAGGCATCGGAAGACGGAAGACGTTATAAAACCGATTGATATATATATATATATATATATATATATATATATATATATATATATATATATATATATATATATATTTATGTAGTAGTCAGAAAGTTGTGAAATATCAAATCGAGAAATTCATACTATGAATTTTAAAAAGGGGAGCCCATAAGGCCATTCATATTTGTTGCTAAATTATAATAAAAATACTAATAATAATAACCTTCTGTGCAGTTGCTAAAGAAAAGTACTGTAAAATAATCTGTAAAAGGTTTACAGATTATTTTAAACTCAATTAGTTATAAAAAATCATTTATTTTACATGCTAGTTTAATGTATAAATGTAGAACAATTATTTAAAAAAAAATGTATCCTAGGTAAGTATTTAATTCTATTCGAACAAATTATAATTATTGTTGAATAAAATAGTTTCAACTAATGTAAAGATTATTAATAACATTGTCAGATAAAAATTGCTAATGTTAATTTATGTATGTCTGATTGAATAAATAAAATATAAAAACCACGTATTAATTAACACGTACTGATTTATTATTGTCATGGAAATATACCAAATAAAAGGAGAATGTCGAAAAAAGGCGATTTTTGGTCTAAAGATGAAATTTAAGAATCATATAGTTTTGAATTATGTGTACTTAGATTTACTTGGAAATAGCAGCCGTTAGTCCAGGAAGCCGCGGAAACATGACGAAATCTTTGCATTTTCTGAAGAAATCGTATGATAGATAGTCTTGTCATGTATAGTATTTTTCACGATTTAAGAAAGTAATTTAGCTACCTATACCCATTCAAAATTCAACAAGATTCGAAAGTGATTAATTTATGGCTGTTTTAATTACAAGGCATCGTGCAGGACCACACTATATCTGATTGTATTGAGTTTAAAATTTTATTGTGATAAGACAGTTGAATTTTAATGTTTTGTGTACTGAATAAGACACAATATAGTAATTACACAAATATATTAAAACAGTGTACAGTCTCCTCGCGTACATTTGTTACAAATTTAGTTATTAATTAATATCTAGTTCAATTTCGCTATCGCTATTATCTTGCGAATCAATAATAAGTTTTTTACTGGTTCTAAACTATTTATATTTATGTACATACATCTATATGAGTTTTCAATTTTTATGACGTATTGAATACAGTTTCTCCAGTTTTCAACTGTTACATTTTTGATTTTTGTCTTTATCAACTCAATCACACTACTGTTTAAAGTGGGTGTATTATTGTGAGCACGTATATTAGACTTTATTTTAGGCCATATCAAATCGATCGCATTAAAGATAAAATAATATGGTGGAAGCTGAATTATTTCGTGTCCTGCTTCGTTTGCAATTTTATCGCAAACATATTCCTTTGAAAAATTGTAACTTTTGAAAACTTCTAACAATTGTTTAACTATATGGTATAACTTTCATGGATATATACGTCACGTTCGCACAAAAAGGCTTGTATTTCCCTTTTTCTGCTGGTGGAACTTGGTACCTTATTCATTTGGCATCACAACACAGCTACTCGGTGGTATATTCGGCACTAATTTGTTTTGAAGCCAATCTTCAAAAACTTCAGCGGTTGTATCACAACGATAATCCAAGCTCCAAGCATTCTGAGTTGTTGTAAGCACCGTGATTCCATTATAACTTGCCTTTTGTCTATTTTTTTTAACAAACACCCCAAACGACGTAGAATACGCCATAAAGTTGTAGTGGAACACTTTATTTCACAATTATCCTCGGATAGCCTCCTATACCTCAAATTTTAATAGTGTATCTCTATGCTTTTTGACATACTGAAACTGATTTTGGCACACATACTGACCCATAATGTTACATTCTTATCCTAACCTCAAAAAAGACCTCAAAAATGGAGACAAATTTAAAAAATATAATATAATATATATATATATATATATATATATATATATATATATATATATATATATATATATATATATATATATATATATATATATATATATATATATATATATATATATATATATATATATATATATATATATATATAGATATAGATTTCAAATACATAAATGTAGCAGAACCTTTATCCATTTTTTTACAACATTTTTTATAAGCCCCAGTTTTATGTGCAAACCTAACAATAAAGCTATAACCTTCAAATCACCACAGATATTCCAGTTATATTTGGTATACTGAATTTTTTCTAACAGCAATTTGATATTTTCATATCTCTCCTTCATATCACTGGCATGCGCGACAGGTATTGATGGTAATTCATTCCCATTATGGAGTAGTACAGCCTTCAAACTGACTCTCGATGAGTCTATGAACAATCGCCACTCATCTGGCTGGTGTTGATGTCCAAGAGCCTCTATTACTGCACAAACATCATTACAAAAAACTACATGGCCTTCTTTAGAGAAGTACTAACTGAAATCACTATGGCACCTACGATAAACGCATTCCTTGTATCTTTTTGGAGTAGATTCCAACCTTTGAGCCTGGAACTTAAAAGCTCAGCTGACTGTTTTAAATTTACATCCCATATAAGATTATTAAGATCTTCTTGAAATAAAAAGTGAGGTTTTGATGAACTACTTGCTTGAAATGTAGGGTCACTTCTCTCGCTTCTTCCATCTTCTGTATGAACTGGATCGGAGTCGGAATTATCATTTAAGGTCATAAAATCTGGAAACTTTAGTATAGGATACTTGTTACAGGTCTAATTGCAGATGCCAAATTGGGGTACTTAATTGTATATTGTATGTTGGACGTAATTCCTTTAATGTTAGTTAAGCGGAAATAACAATCAGTTACATGGTTCTTCTGTTCCCTCCAAATCAGAGTACCATTTTTCCAACCAGTGAGAAGCCTACCACATGTTACACAGCATAAATTTTGGGGCCTAGTCTTTATCAAAATCACCAGCTTTACACTCAAAATAAAGCTAATAACATTTTTTCACAAGCGGTGTAAAATTTCGCCTCGACTTGAAGGTCAGTTCACCACCCAGGTAGCAGAAATTGTTTGGTTGATTTACACACTTTCTTGGCATTTTGAAATGTTTATAAAAAAAAACTTACAAACAAAAACAATAAACAGCACAAAAATAAGTAGGTACACGTGTTACCAGACTCACTACAATTACAATACTATTGGCCAGGGGTGCTCAAACTGGAACTGCTGGCGATCTACCTCAATATTGTTAGACCACGATAGATCGACTCTGAGAGGCTGCAAGTAAGTGTGATGCAGGATTGTCGTCTAGGTAGGGTGAATCGTGGCATAGATATTAGTTTTCCGCCCAATATGCATTTTTTTAGTCAAGGTAAGTGTAGGTCTGCTCTAAAATGGCAATGAAAAAAACTCATAATTATTCAAAATTGCGAGTTTATTGGTTCTTACAAAACAAACGAGTTCTAGTCTAAACTTAACTAAATAGTGACTTTGGATGTTGAAGCGTGGCACTGCATGTCCTCAGCATACTTTTCATAAGATGGTACATAATTACCGAGTGCTAATCGCAAGCATGACGACATGTTCGTCAGTTAGTCGAAGATGAAAAATTTTTCAGATCTTTTCTTTTCAGTTGATCTATCATAAGTTACAATTTACTTTTGAATCCGTTTATTGCGCTAATCATCTCAATAATAGTTTTTCCTTTACCTTGAAGCTCCAAATTAATGGTGTTTAAATGCATTGTGATGTCTGTCAAAAATGCCAAATCAGTTAGCTATTTTCCGTTTTTCAGCATCTGAGTGTCATCACCTCTTTCGTCCAGAAAAGCTGTTATTACGGGCAATAAATCTTGAAACCTTTCTAGGAATTTTCGGCGACTCAACCACCAGACGTCCGTGTGAAGAACTAAATCAGTGGGTTCAGCTGATTCACTATCTTCCAACTGCAATTTAAAGAGCCGTTGTTGCAAGCTACGTGCACGGATAGAATTCACAATTTTTATTGCAATGCCCCTAATCTCCTCCATGTTTAGAACTTTTAAACACACAACTTGTTGATGTATAATGCAATGGAAGGAGAAAAATGAAGGGAAATCATCATTAGCTCGGCACAATGCCACAAAACCGTTTTTGTTTCCAGTCATTGCTGGTGCTCCATCGGTTGTAATGCACACTAGTTTATATATTGGTAGCTTGTAGTTTGTTACAAAATTGAAGAAAACGTCATATATATCTTCGCCACGGGTCTTTCCTTTCAGAGGAATCATTGTCAAAAACTCTTTCTTAGCCGACATGTCATTGAATACCATTGGAATAAAAATACACAGCTGGGCAGTGTCTGTCATATCGGTGGATTCGTCGAACTGTAAAGAAAAGTATATACATTCAATGATATCATGTTTTAGTTTATCTGCCATGTCCTGACTCATGACTTCAACACGCCTTGTGACAGTCGGACGAGATAACTGAAGTTCTCTAATAGCAGACATAATCTCTGTTTTATTTTTAAAATCTCCAAATAAAGTCTCACCCGCTTCAATAAATGCTTCCTTCACAACCAATCCATCATCAAATGGTTTCTTGTGTTTCGCCAATATATAAGATATTTTAAATGACGCGATCGTTGCAGCTTTTGATTGTTTGGCTGGTTTTGCGAACATGGTTTGTTCTTTCTTTAAACAAGTTATCAAATCACGTACTTTTCGTTTTCTTAATTCACTTTGTGATGGAAAATCCTTTTCATAGTTTTTATGAACCGTTTTATGATGCCTCTCTTAGTTCCCACGCTTAGGTATTGCAACTGACTCACGGCAAATGAGACAAATGCACTTATCCTTTACCATACAAAAGAAAAATTCTTCCTCCCAATCGTTATTAAAACGATAAGTTTTAGTTTTCTTCGCCGCACTCATTTTGGACTATTTATTAATAAACTTTGTATCGATGTATCACCTTCAAGTTACAACTCAGACTGACTCCTATTCCTGCAGGCGCAACATTTATATCGGCGCGAACGAAGTCTCGAATGTTCTCGTCAAACACGCCGCCCGAAGTTTCTAGAAAAATCGGCGGGAATCAAAAACGCGGCTTTTCTTTGACAAGTAGTGCGCGTTCCTTTGATAAAGCCGCCTTTTGCTGTTAGCAGGGGGTTATTACGATAAAAGAAAGTGATGAGGGGGTTATTCTGGCCTAATTGTGGATCGAATAAATTTTAGTAGTTTATTCATTACATTTTGTTTTAGTTACCTAAAACAAAATCTGTGAATAGTTCTATATCGGAATTGTTTTCTCGAGATCGACTCAAAAAGCACTCGCGATCGACTTGTCGATCGCGATCGACCGTTTGAGCACCCCTGATATATACAGTCAGTCCAAAAGGTCGCCATACACCACCTGCTTTCTATACTATTTTTCTGTTATGTTTAACTAATTAATTGGAACTTTGAGAAAACATGTTTAAATTAATATTCGAAACTTAATCAACGAGGATTAGTATTAAAAACAACTATGGATCATTTCATTTCGAAGTTACATCAATGTTATAAAAGTATAAACAATATATATATATATATATATATATATATATATATATATATATATATATATGTATATATATATATATATATATATATATATATATATATATATAATATATATATATATATATATTATATATATATATATATATATATATATATATATATATATATATATATATATATTTATATATATATATATATATATATATATATATACAGTAATACCCCGCTTTACGCGAGGGATACGTTCCGAAAAAAAATCGCGTTAACTGAAATTCGCGTATATCGAGGTTTATGATTAAACATAGTCAAAATTTAATACAAAAAAAATACAAATCATTTTAATCAATCACTTTAATTCTAAGAACACTTTATGCAATACATACTCTTATTTTTTACGGAAAAATACATCTATTGTCTTTTGGGTAACGTTTTGTTTACGTTCTTGTAAAATACGTTCATAACACCCAACACTGTTTTTAATTGTTTGACACACGGTCAAGACACGGTCATCATTATTGTCTATACTCTGCAATATGTCCAAACCTGAATAAATTTTTGAAAGTGCATTTTGTATTTCCCCTGAAGATAAAACTTTCTCTTCTACTTGTTCTTCCTCATCGTAGATAGGATTATTCTGTAACTCGATCAGATCTTCATTGCTAATAGGATCGTCGTGCGTTGCTACAAGTTCTACGAGATCTTCTACCGTGACATCTTCAAGTTCAGACCCCTCAATCATTGCAGCAATGTCTTCAAGCACTTGTCTCTGCATCTGGACAATTCTTCTAGTGCTTCCACTACATCTGGCCAAAGATTACGCCACACCCCATTCATACAACTCATTTTAACTTCCTTCCAAGCCTCTTCTATGTTGTGAATAGACTTCATAATGTTGTATGACTTCCACCACTCTCGCATAGACTGTCTTCCTTCCCCGTCAGTTTCATGAATTAGTTGGCTAAAAGTGCGGCGATGGTAATAAGCTTTGAAGTTTGCTATTGCTCCCTGGTCCATAGGTTGTAATATTGACGTAGTGTTTGGTGGAAGGAACTTTACGTACACTTTTAAGTCTCTGGGCGTATCAAGTGAGGTTGGATGTCCTGGGGCATTGTCTAAGAGTAATATAACTTTAGGTTCAAGCCCATTTCTGTCACAGTATGATTTGACTGATGGGCAAAAACTATTAGAATACCATTCTTGAAAAAATTTCCCGTGTAACCCACGCCTTTCTGTTTGATCGCCACACAACTGGTAGACTTGTCTTGTCTGTGCCTCGCATTGCACGGGGTGTTTCTGAATGGTACACTAGTAAAGGTTTCAGTTTGAAATCACCAGTGGCATTACCACCCAGCAGAAGTGTTAGTCGATCTTTCGCAGCTTTGAAACCACTGGCTTGACGTTCTTCCTTAGAAATGAATGTTCGAGATGGCATTTTTTTCCAGTAAAGTGCGGTCTCATCAACATTGAAGATGAGACAAGCAGGAATTTTCTCTCGTCTAACGAAGTCTTGAAACTTGTCTGGAAACTCAGCTGCAGCTTGAATGTCCGCGCTGGCCGCCTCGCCTGTTATGTGGATATTGTGAAGATTAGAACGCTGCTTGAACCGATGGAACCAGCCTCTGCTGGCAGCAAAAGTCGGAGTGGCACTCCCTTCTCCTTCTTTTGTTTTCAGCATCTCATACAAAGATTTTGCTTTTGTGCATATGAGATCTTGACTTAGTGGTGTGTTCTTCTTATTCAAATCTTCGATCCAGACTGACAGTAATTTCTCCATTCTTTCTAAGATAGATGATCTCGAACGAGAAAGTTTTGTTGCACTTATAGGTGTTGAACCTTCGCTGGAGATTTTAATTTTTTCCCGATTTTTATAAATCGTTCTCACAGTCGATTCTGAGAGTCCAAAATCTCTCCCAACAATTGTTGCTTTGCCTCCATTTTCCATTCTTCTTAACACTTTCATCTTCAATTCCAAAGTGACGCTTTTACGCTCTTTTTTCTTTACAGGCGGCATTTTTAACGTAGGGTTAAATTATGTATGTATGTATCTCCAATAAATATTAAAACAAAACTGCCAGCCGACCGAACTAACATTACGGAACAAATGAACACACGAAACGAACGAGGAAATCCCCATAGAACAAAGTCGAAGGACAGGGAATTCCCAATTCTTCAAAGAGAATATTCAGAGAAAGCGGGGATCCCCCCCGCGACCATAGAGAAGTTAATGACTACATGAGCGCGAAATTTGAAATTCGCGTTATAGTGAAACCGCGCATAACGGGGTCGCGCTAAGCGGGGTATTACTGTATATATATATATATATTGTAGATATTATTTTTTCTTAGAATCTACCGCAGGCTGACAAGGTTAGTCGAACACATTGTTCGGGTAATAAAGAAATGTACATGACTTGGAAAAAAATAACCTTCCTGTTATTGCGTGCTTCTTTCATGAAAAGTTAAATAAAAAAGAAAATATAAAATGAATCGTTTGGTGTAACGTATTTTTCGAACTATTAATAACACATCTGTCAATTACAAGCCAGAAGCTTTATAGGTATTTGCACTTTCAACGCAAATTTTTATCCATCCATCATTTCCATTTATGTTTTTTTTTTTTTATAAATTGCATGGCATTTGAAAACAAACAGAACTTGAGTAGAAAATTATTTTATTTATACAACACAATCGGAGTTGTAAATTATTAATTTAAACTAAAAATGCATATTTCATTTTAGATCGTTACAGAGATTATAAATTCCAAATTTGATACAAACCTGTATGTTTTTTTCGATTTCGACTACTTTTTTTTTTATGGGTCTAGCACACGTGCTACAGGGAAGTCCCTAAAGCGCTACAGGAGTGACACGTGTGCGGAGAAAGCGATTCACGTTGTTCTTAAATCGCTGTAAATTGTACTCGGTGGGAAACACAGTCCTGGGCAAATTATTCCACAGGGATGATGTTCTCCATATAAATGACTGCTTGAAAAGCGTTGTACGAGGAGTAACAAGCTGAACCTCATACGGATGTGAAGTATTAGCGTGACGTGTACTTCTAACATGCACCGCTCTGGGAGGAATTAAGCGGGCCACATCCTTCGAACACTTTCCATGAAAATACTTGTAGAATAGGCTCAAGTCGCCAACCGTTCTTCGATGTTTCAGCGAATCAAGGCCACCTGTCAGTTCCGGGTCTCCAATCAGACGAACAGCTCTTCTCTGAATAGAATCCAACAAATGCAGTGTATGTTTGGGAGCGGAGCCCCAAACATGGGAGCAGTATTCCATAGTTGGTCGAATTTGAGCTTTGTAAAGAATTAACAGTTGTTGTGGAGTGTAAAGCTTTCTGGTTCGAAATAATATTCCCGACTTCTGAGAAGCTCTCCTTGCTATGCCTGCAACATGTTCATGCCAGGACATATTTGCTCCCAAATTTACGCCCAATAATTTGAGTGACGATGTTAGGGGAATGGAGTGCCCCGACATAACTATGTCGGGTTCAGCAACGTTAACTTTTTTAGAAAAAACTGCCGCCTGTGTTTTTGTAGCGTTGAATTCCACTTGGTTACTGTCACCCCAAGATAGAATTTCTTCCAGGTCTTTGTTAAGGTTGAATGGCTTAATGCTGTCTGCGGATATTCGTCTGAGTAGCCGATGTCCGAGCGTTCAAAGTGAATGAAGAGATAAGTGTACTGTCATCTGCAAAGCTGTAGATTGGATTCTCGGTCTTTTCCAGCAGATCGTTAATATAAATGAGAAAGAGAATAGGAGAGAGGAGAGGTATGGAGCCTTGGGGTACACCGGCGTTGATAGTGAAGGTGTTAGAAAGAAATCCGTCGACTGCCACTAGCAAAGAACGCTCTCTGAGGAAACATGAGAGCCACAAACAGAACTTTTCAGACATACCATAAGAACGTAGCTTAGCCAACAGCCCATCGTGCCAAACACGATCGAATGCCTTGGATATTTCAAGAGCAACCGCTCGAGATTCTCCAAAGTGTTCAATTGCGTTGTTCCAAACATGTGTTACATAAGTCAGGAGATCTCCTGTTGATCTATTTTTACGAAAGCCATATTGGTGATCGCTAATAATGTTGAATCCTTCAAGATATTTTTAGAAGATGCTGATTGATAGCCTTTTTCCATGACTTTCGATATTATTGAAAGCAGTGCGATTGGTCGGTAGTTATTTGGCAAGGTCTTCTTGCCTTTTTTAGGTATTGACTGAACTGTGGCACATTTCCAGCAGGAAGGAAATATTCCCTTTCTGTAAGATAGGTTGAAAAGTCTACAGAAAACTGGTGTTAATTCCCTCGCACAGTTTTTGAGAACTATGGCAGGTATTCCGTCAGCGCCAGAAGCCTTTTTGGTGTCTAACTTCATCAAAATACGTTTTATGTTACGCTGCCTGAAGACAATATCGGGCATCCTTGACTGCACTATGGGAATATTAGGTGGTGTTTTTCCTTGGAAATCGACAGTAGAATGTGAAGCAAAGAGTTCAGCCAACAAGTTTGCTTTCTCAACAGGTGTCTTTGCAATAGAATTATCTGGCCGTGCGAGTGGTGGTATCGTCAGTAGTATTGTAAACACATTTATTAAGGCAGCTCTGTTGATGAAACCATAAGTACATTAAAGAAAAAGAAAAGACCAGAAATCCAAGATACAACTTTGCAGATGACAGTCCGCTTATGTCATCATTCACTTTGAATGCTCGAACATCGGCTACTCATTCAAATATCCGCAGACAGCAGGAGGTCATTCAACTTAACAAAGGCTTGAAAGAGATTTTATTTTGGGTGACAGAATTTAACGCTACAAAAACCCAGGCGGTAGTTTTTTTCCAAAAAAAAGTTAATGTGGCTGAACCCGACATATTTATGTCGGGGCACTCCACACTTTTAGCATCGTCACTCAATTTGCTGGGCGTTAATTTGGGAGCAATTATGTCTTGGCATGAACATGTTGCAAGCATAGTAAAGGGAGGAATATTATTTCGAACTAGAAAGCTTTACCACAGTAAACATAATACACAGTAGCGATACTCAAGAAAGATTTTTGGTAAAGTTTTTTATCACGCATGCGTCCCCTAGCATACCAATAACATGGCTGCCAGCGCAGTCGTGGGTTGTGTTTACATCTGGATTTCAAGGAGAATCTTTTTTAACGTGCTCCGAAATTCATTATTAATAATTTACCAATAAGTAAATGACTTGCTTGACATTATAATTAAAAATAATTATAACAAAGGTATCAAGAGGAAGTTTTTGTTGTGCGGTTAGTGCTTGTAATAATATATATGGTACCTCCAAAGGAGTTAGTTTATTTAGATTTTCCAAAGATCCTAAAAGGTAATTTATTTATAATTCTTTATTTCTTTTATGCAATATATTATATAAAGATTATCTTTCATATTAAAATTGTTTGCTAGAGTTCAGCTATATTATCTGCTGACCAAACTTTCAAAACTCAATCTGGGCATGCAAAAGTAGTAATTCTTCAGCACGAATGAGTTTGAATAAATCAGAGTATGTATTTAATTTTTTTATATAAGTAGTGTATAGGCATGAAACATTAGTTGTATGAAAATTATTATATTAGATTTAACTAATGATAAAATGGAGGAAAAAGTGTGCTCATTTCATTTCTAAATTCAAAAGAAAGACGATCTCATCTTAAAATGATAATTATAATTATTTTTAATCTGTCCAGATTACTGGGATACACTGAAATATAAGAAGCATGATTGTTGACATTATATGCGAGAAGCTGAAGGTGTGCAGATATATATTCTCAAAACGAACATTTTTCCCGCCGGACAATATCTCTTATAGTTGAGAAATATAAATTTAACAGTGAGATATTTTAAATGAATAACGTGCAAAAAGCGTTGAAGCCAAATGTATTTCTTCCTTCTATTTTTTTGCCTTTTTCCCTGTTTTTTGTATATATATATATATATATATATATATATATATATATATATATATATATATATATTATATGTATGTATATTAACTAAGTTGGGGATGTGGAATCTTTGGCACAATGATACTACTCAGTATATATCACCACTACACCAAACACTTTATTTTTGCACTCGACGCACGTGATAATTATCGGGAATCGGTCTGGACTGTAAATAAAACTCTTTTCTTCTTTAAAACTCAATATTTCGTTATCGTTTGATAACTTCTTCAGGAGTAACTACAAAATTAATACACCTATATTAAAACACTATTCTCTTTCGTCAAGGCATTAAAATATTGAAATATAAAACAAACAATTATGAAACAAACGTACAATCAATTAAAACACGTACGAAAATGCGAGTTTGTCCTCGAAACCAACACTCAACATCTCGATTTACTACAACAAATTGAGAGTAAACAGCCTCGGTACATATGCACTGCCATGAATTCCAAACGAACGGAAAAACAGCAACAGAAAAACGTCTTTAATTTACTTTATACTAAGAGGTGGCAAATCTTTACTTGTTATTATTGCTGTAATTGTAAATGTTTAATACCTATTAATTATGTTGCTATAAGTAATACTAAGTTTGAGTGTTTGATTTATAGTTAATTGACTTTGGGTCCCTGTTGTTATGGTACATTTCCTTAAAAAGTCTCCCTTTATAGTTGTTGTCATGAGCTAAGATTTTAACGTTGTTATAGTCAAAATTATGACCTATTTTCAAAGTATGTTGCACCACAGCACACGAATCCTTTCCCAATCGGGAATCACTCCTGTGCTGTGTGAGTCTCTCTTTCAACCACTGAGATGTCTGCCCAATATAACACGCTTCACATTGTAAACAAGACAATCTATAAACTACAGAGTTTATTATATAAAATAGGTGTTCTATCCTTTATTTTTGAAAACAGGTCAGAACCTCGTATGCTGTTATATTTCGCAATTTTTATATTTGGAAAATCTCTGAATAAGGCGACAATTGAGTTTGTGATTGGCGTTATAAATTGTAGCTTCCTGTATATCCTATGCTGCGCAGGCGTCTCGTCAGTAGGGGCATCAACAATATCTGAATTATAAATTAATTTTCGTAAAATGTGTTTAGGATAGGCATTGTTGACAAAAATGTTATACAGCTCGTCTAGGTTTCTTTTTCGAAACCTATCATCACTGATGCGTATGACCCTGTTTTTCATTGCTATTACGGTGTTAAATTTTTGATTTTTTGGGTGATTAGAGAAATAATTAATGAATCTGCCTGACGCTGTGGGTTTTTTATACCAGTCAAGTATAATACTGTTATCACTCGTTCTTATTACTTTAGTGTCCAAAAAAGGAACACTGAAGTCCTGTTCTATTTCGATAGTGAATTGTATATGTGTGTTGAATGCATTAAAATAGTTTAAAATGATTTCTGTATTACCTTTGGGTACAGCACAAATCAGATCAACAACATACTTGTACAAAAAAGGGTAGGTTGAATGGTAATTGAGGAACAACCGTTTCCAAAAGATGGTAGAACACCACCTTGGCTAAAACTGGACTGATAGAAGACCCCATTGGAGTTCCAAAAATTTGTTTGAAAAATTTTTGGTTGAAACTAAAATACGTGTTGTTGAAGATGAATTTAATGAGAATCAAGAAATTATGCTTTGAAATCATGGTTTTTGTTTGAATCAATTACCAATTTTTTCCAGAATAGTTAGGATTAAGTCTAGAGATATATTTGTAAACAAGGATACTACATCCAAAGATATTAATACATACTCTCCTGCTAATGTCACTCCCTTTGTTTTGTTGACAAACGAGAAGGTGTCTCTAACATTGTAATCCGTATCATCCTCAAAAGCAATGGTCAAAATTTTAGTTAAGTATTTTGATAGATTGTATGTCGTTGAATTCACTGAACTTATAATTGGTCTCAGAGGAGTGTTTGTTTTGTGAATTATGGGTAAATAGTAGAGTTTGGGAAATGTATAATTGTAAATTATGAACTTCTTGTACAGTTGTTCATCTATTTTCGCCTTTGTTCTTTAAAAATTTTATTAAATCATTAAAGCTTGTTTGTATAGTACTGGTAGGGTCTTTAGATAGTGAAGTGTATGTAGTCTCGTCTTGTAGTAAAGTTTCAGTCTTATGAATATACTCATTTTTGTCCATTGCAATATTGCACCCCCCCTTGTCCGATTGAAGGATGTAAATTTCCGGATGAGATCTTAGGAATTCTTTTGATTTTTTAAAGATACGAATAAGCCAATGGAGTTTCTCAAATTTTGATTTATAAATTTTTGATATATATATATATATATATATATATATATATATATATATATATATATATATATATATATATATATATACATAGGTGTATGCATAAGTTTTTGCCGGTTTTTGTGGTAAAGAAAACACGTAATTTCAAGGGAAATTCATTTTTATTTATTCAAAATATTGACCATTGGCTTCTACACACTTCGCCCATCTATCAGGTAAATTATGCCATGCCAGAAAAACTGCTTGTCTTTTGCGGCAACCCATTCGTCGAACCATTTTCCAATTTCCTCGAAATTGCTGAAGTGCTGCTTTGCAAACGCGTGCCCTATTGATGCGAAAAGGTCGGGAGAGTACGGCGGGTGCGGAAGGATGTCCCATCCAAGCGATTTCAAGGTGTCTTTCACTGGTTTTGCTGTGTGAGACGGCGCATTGTCGTGTAACAAAATCACTTTGCCATGTCTTCTGGCCCATTCCGGTCGTCTTTCGATCAATGTGTGATTTAAATTAATCATTTGTTGGCGATAGTGTTGTGGATTAACGGTTTCGCGGGGCTTCAAGAGTTCATAATACACAATACCGCTCTGGTCCCACCAGACACAAAGCATGGTCTTCTTGCCGAAGCGATTTGGCCTTGGTAATTGACGGACCGGCTTCGCCAGGTAACAGCCACGATTGTCTCAGCTTCAGGTTTTCAATATAAATCCATTTTTCGTCACCCGTTACAATTCGGTGCTGAAATGATTTTCTTTCGTGGCGTTGAAGCAGCATTTCACAAGTGACTTTACGATTTTCCATTTGCCGTTAATTCAAATCGTGTGGGACCCATTTACCGAGTTTATTGATCTTCCCCATTGTTCGTAAACGTCTGCTGATTGTTTCTTGTGATACATTTAATGCTTTTGCCAATTGCTGTTGTGTTTGAGTTGGGTCATCATCCAATAACGCCTGTAATTCCTCGTCTTCGTATTTTTGTGGTCTACCAGAGCGCGCACTGTCTTTCACATTGAAATCACCACGTTTAAATTGTCGAAACCATGTCTCACATGTTCTAATCGATGGAGCGTGTTCATCATATGTTTCTACCAGCAAACGACGACTTTCCGCAGCATTTTTCTTTTGATTAAATAAGAAAAGCAATGTTTGTCGCAAATGTTCTTTTCCAGGCACAAAAGTCGACATGATCACTGAACGATACAATACACACGCTAATGTTTGGCTGACTCAACTTGTGTATGTTGGTTAGGTTAATGTCAGACGAACTGACGTATCTATCAAATTCATACACTGCGTACTGTTCGCTGGTGCCATCTCTTAGTGAAACCGGCAAAAACTTATGCATACACCTGGTATATATATATATATAATATATATATATATATATATATATATATATATATATATATATATATATATATATACATATATATATATATATTATATATATATATATATATATATATATATATATATATATATATACATATATATATATTTTAATAAGAACTTGATAAAGAAATATTTTCATAAAAAAAAATCTCTCGTTTTTTCATCAAAATTCATTTTTATTCTATAAAATGATATTTTTTCTCGAAAAAAGGAATTTAATATTTCAAAAATTCGCGGGCATCATACCAGGAATATGGTGACAGGTTATGTGATCATTACAAACTTGAACCGTTTGAGATCAAAGGTGCCGAGTCGGCCTGTCGCTGCTGTGTTTTATATTTACTGTGGTTTTATACTCCACAACAACTGTTAATTCTGTACAAAGCTCAAATTCGGTCAAAGATGGAATACTGCTCCCATGTTTGGGACTCTGCTCCCAAATGTACACCTCATTTGTTGGATTCTATTCAGAATAGAGCTGTTCGAGTGATTGGAGACCCGGAACTGGCGAGCGACCTTTTCGTTGGAACATCGAAGAACGGTTGGCGACTTGAGTCCATTCCACAAGTATTTTCATCGAAAGTGTTCGATGGATGTAACCCGCTTAATTCCTCCCAGAGCGGTGCATGCTAGAAATACATGTCGCGTTAATACTTCACATCCGTCGTCCAACCCTGTTCAAGCAGTCTTTTACATGGAGAACCTGTGGATTGTGTTTTCAACCAAGTACAATTTATAACGATTTAAGACCAACATGAATCGCTTTTTCCGCATACGTGTCGCTCCTGTAGCGCTTTAGAAATTTCTTGCAGCACGTATGCTAGGTTCAGTCGGTTCTTTCACGCCTGAAATAAAATTTGCAACTTAATTTTTGATAGTAGTTTAGCAAGGACACTGTTCATTTAATGTATCTAGCTTGTCGTTAGATTTCTTTTGCGGATAGTCCTTTCTGATATATACATATATACTTTATCCCTGATCGATATTCGATTCCACTATTTTTTCGGTAATATATTCTTCAAAAATTCACTACAAATAGCACAAGAGAATCTGTAACTGTTATCTATAGCAACCCCATTTGCTTTTGACAATGAAAAATGGTCTAGTTATCAACATTTTTTTCTTAAAAGTGCCGATCTGGCCGTAGATTATTGCTTATGCTCTTCTTACAGCAAATACGTATGTGGTGAAGCGCCTCTAGATTGGTTCGGGTTTATAGGTAATCAAACTTCTGTGATTTTTATGACTATTGAGTAGTCTATGGCAGCAAAGCCCCGTGGCCACACTAGTGATGAATATGTTATTAAACAGAATAAAAAAAAACTTATTGAAAAGTTTACGGATTCCTACATTCTTAAAAAACAAACATTTTTTGAAGTGTAATGCTTTTTTGATTGATTTCGTAGAATAAAAAATTCTTAAATTTTTAAAACGTTTTCTTGAAGCCACATTTTGAAGTGTTGAAAATATATACGAAAGTTTAAAATAAATGTTTGGAAAAAAAGTTTTTTTTATTAGGGTTAAGTAGACAAGTCTTTTCTGAAGTAATAATAAAATGATGGAAATACCAAGATTTTCTCTTTTTTTATAGCTGTAGGACACGTGCTGCAGGGAAATTCCTAAAGTGTTACAGGACCCGACGCGTATGCGGAAAAAAAGCCGTTCACGTTAGTCTGGAATATTTGTTTAGGCTTAGGTGTTTAGATTCCAAATATAACGGGTCTAGTAAGTTCTACATATGTATATTAACGAGTGGGGAAAAAAAGTGTGCCAGCAGCTAATATTTAGAGTTTAGTTACAAATCAATAGCTTTATTAGCGCTTGGGAGTTGTAATTATTCTAATTATATCTAATTTCCATTGTGAATATTTCTCTGTAATTATACGAGGTCGCTTTCTATTTACGAGGCTGGTTTGAAAAGTCCGTGCAAAGTCCGAGAGATGGCACCACCGGCGCGTATCGAGGTCATGTTTAGTTAGTAGCATCTCTTGAATGAACGCATACCAAGTTTCAGCCATATTGGTCTATTTCTTTGTGTTTGGCATTCGTGTGAATCAAGGAAGTGGAGTAATTTTCAAGAAATGGACGAAAAAGAATTTCGTGTGGTGATTAAACATTACTTTATGAAAGGCAAAACGCCTCAGGAGACTAAAGAGAAGCTTGATAAATATTATGGTGACTTTGCACCTTCGATTAGAACAGTTTATAAGTGGTTTCAAAATTTTCGGGCTGGCCATATGGGCACAAGTGACGCTGAACGTTCTAGACGGCCTGTGGAGGTTACGACTCCAGAAATCATTGATCAAATCCATGATATGGTGATGGATGACAGAAGAGTTAAGGTGCGTGAGATTGCTAGTGCTGTGGGCATCTCGACTGAACGGGTACATAATATTTTGCATAAACATTTGGACATGAGAAAGCTATCCGCAAGATGGGTGCAGCGATTGCTCACGCTTGACCAAAAACGGAATCGTGTGAAGTGTTGCAAGGATGGTTTGTAGCTGTTCCAGAAGAATCCGGAGGACTTTAAGCGTCGTTTCGTCACTGTGGATGAAACATGGATACATTACTATACTCCTGAGACCAAACAACAATCTAAACAATGGGTTACCAAGGGGGAATCTGCACCAAAAAAGGCGAAGACCGTTCCTTCGGCCGGAAAGGTTATGGCGACTGTCTTTTGGGATTCGCAAGCGATAATCCTCATCGACTATCTGGAAAAGGGTAAAACTATTACAGGTGAATATTATTCATCGTTATTAGACCGTTTGAAAACCGATCAGCAAGAAAAACGCCCGCGATTGGCCCACAAGAAAGTCCTTTTCCATCACGACAACGCACCAGCACACACCTCAGCAGTTGTGGTCGCAAAATTAATGGAAATAGGATTCCAACTCGTTTCACATCTCCCCTATTCTCCAGACTTGGCTCCCTCGGACTACTATTTGTTCCCCAATTTGAAGAAATGGCTGGCGGGACAAAGATTTTATTCAAACGAGGAGGTGATTGCAGACACTAATGGATATTTTGCAGACTTGGGCAAATTCTATTATTCGGAAGGGATCAACAAACTAGAACATCGTTGGACGAAGTGTATAAGCCTAAAAGGAGACTATGTCGAAAAAATAAAAAAGGTTTACCCCAAACACATAAGTAGTTTTTATTTTTGCACGGACTTTTCAAACCAGCCTCGTAGGTATTCTTATATTTGTGAAAAATCGCTCTCCGCCATGTTTACATTTCTTTGCGCTTCAGAGTATCTACGTCACAGGAAACATAGTTTCGGTCAGTCTGTGTAACTGGTGCGGCGATAACTTCCGAACTAAATGATATGTCGGCTTCAGAGGTACTTATTTTTATGAGCATAGCACGCGTGCTGCAGGGAAATCCTTAAACCGTTACAGGAGTGACGCGTATGCGGAAAACGCCCTTCACGTTAGTCTGGAATCGCTGTAAGTTGTAGTCGGTGGGAAAATCATTCCAAAGGGATGATGTGTTCTCCATTTAAAAGTTTGCTTAAAAAGTGCTGTCTGTGTTCTTCAAATCTGCAAATTTCATGATTCTGTTTTTGTATATCATGTTCTGGCCAAGTTTGCTACATTAAACTTATCGCGATTTAGCGGATGTGTTTGTTATTACCCAAAGAATTTTTTTCAAATAATAGATAGAAAAATCTTCTGAATTATGGATACATATTATTCCTACTAGGTTTGGGATGTATTACCTATTTTTTTTTTGATTTGTTAATTTTAAATTTAAATATTTGTAATTCTTGAAAAAATTCGTATTGTTGGCAGGCCTGTGCATAAAATGACGACCTTTCATGGGCGGGTTCAATTTGTAAATTATTTGGTAAAATGTAGTTTTGCCCCCTTTTTTAGTTTTTTCAAAAATTTTCGAATTTGAAGAAAAAAAGTATTGGCCCCGGGAGTCACCTATTTCAATGTATGTTATACAGTGAATTTATAACACACACACACACACACACACACACACACACACATATATATATATATATATATATATATATATATATATATATATATATATATACAGTCAGTCCAAAAAGTCTCCATACACCACCTGCTTTCTATACTATTTTTCTGTTATGTTTAACTAATTAATTGGAACATGTTTAAATTAATATTTCAAACTTAACCAACGAGGACTAGATTTAAAAACAACTACGGAACATTTTACTTAGAAGTTATATCATTGTTATAAAAATATAAACAAAATTAATGTCAAAAAAGTCTCCATACACTCAAGAACTGCATTGAAAAAAACACGTTATAATCAGCCGCATTTTATCAAGCTATCTATTGCTCACTAAACAAATGAATAATTTTCGACCATACCTTATAATCTGTCACTTGTTGCTAGTAATTTTGCAGTGGGTTTTCAAAGTAGTATTAAAAATGAGCGAGAGAAATTGTGAAATTCACTCGAAAGATCATAATTGATTAGTGGGAAGATGGAAAATTGTACGGAAATATAGGAAAAATTGTTAAAAAGTCGCATTGCTACTGTTCAGTACATTGTAAACCAGTATAAATCAACGGGTTCCCGTAAAATTCGACCACGCTCCGGTCCGGTATTTAGTTACTTATCAACATTTATAGTGAACGTATCAATATTAGACATCTTTATTTCTATAATAAATATAATGACTTGGCAATCGCACGGCAACATAATCACATAAGAATAATCTACTATTTAAAATACTTTGTTCTTAAGTGCACTGTTACTTAGCAATCGAAAGAGTAGGTTATTCTTATGTGATTATGTTGCCGTGCGATTGCCAAGTCATTATATTTATTATAGAACTAAAGATGTCTAATATTGATACGGTCACTATAAATGTTGGTAGGTAACTAAATAGATAACAATTTATAACAAAGTTGCTGAATAGGTGCTTCCATAGATACTAACTAAAATAACTGATTTGGTTTTACATGAGATTTCATAACTTTTTGTGGTGGAAGGACTGCGTTGAGAGACTTGGCATTTTTTTACATTTTATGTTTTGATGGGATAAATATTTAAAGTTGATATTTGTTTAAAAGAATAATCGCGTAGTGAGGAACAAATATCATAATTTGACAGCGCTGTATGTCGTCATATTCTACGCGCCAACATTCAAACAGCATTTAAAATGGTTTACTTTTGAACAGAAATTCATTTGTAGGTTAAATAATTTATTGAATAAACACAATATATTTATCAACTTTGTCTATAATCATCAAATAAAAAATTAAATGTAATAATTAAAAATTTGCATTTGTATCTTGATATTTATTATTTTTTTCTTTAGTATTTAAAAGATTTTATATTTAACAAAAATATGTTTGTAGGTTCAATAATTTTTCAATATTTTAAGTTAAAATTATATTTATTTATCAACACTGTTACATATCAATTGATAACCATATTAAATATAAACTTTGAATTGTTGTGGCTGTTACTTGATGGAAATTCATAACGAATGTAATGAAAGACTAATATTGTCAAATTTCCACTTTATTTAGTTTCACTGAGACTGTATGACGCGTTTCGCTATACTATAGCTTCTTCTGATACAAAATGATATATGAGTTTCGGTTTTCTTTATTGAATTTAAGTTAGGCTATGCCTCTTACTTATATTTATGACAGATTATATTCCTATACTACTTAACCTAGGTTCTATACAGTAATCCTAATTAACTTAACCTAGGACATTGGAATTTAAAATACATTTGTTGACTAATCTAACTTAACTAGAGCTTAATTCTAAACTAATCTAGAACTTAATTCTAAACTTAATCTAGGTTACAATCTTCATGGGGGTGGGGGAGGGCCATCGTCTTCGTCGGATATGGGGTCAGAAGGTCTTGGATAGTGATGGCGGGCGTTGGCGGGCACGTGGAATGCGCTCCCTATGGTGGCGTTTGGGTGTTGTAGCGCCTTTGCGAAGAACTTGATGTTGGTGGACCTCATGTGTGCCTTGATTGTTGGCACACCGAGGTCTCTATGCAATTGACGGTTTCGGACGAACCATGGGGCTCCCGTGATCATCCTCAGGGCCTTGTTCTGTACTGCCTGAAGTTGAGCTCTGCGTGTCTTGGTGAGTTTAGACCAAGTAGGGCAGGCGTGTGTGAGTCCTGCCCTCACGATGGTTTTATAAATTAGCAGCTTGATTTTTGGTTGCAACTTACTGGACCGGCTGATGATTGGGTACAGCTTGCCCAGTAGTTGCTTGGCTTTCCTTGAGGCAGCACAGACCTGGTCTTTCCAGATGAGGTGTTTGTCATACTGGATTCCCAGGTACTTGATGGTGGTTGCCCATTAGATGCGGGATCCCTGGAGCTGGAGTTGTCCATAAGGAGTGCCGTTGCCTTTGGCGAAGACGATGGCCTGTGTCTTACATGGGTTTAGCTGGATCTTCCATCGGTCGAACCAGGGGGCGAGGACGTTCAGGTGGCAGATGATTCTGTAGCTGCTGGATTCTGCTATGATGGCTGTGTCGTCAGCATACAGGAGTAGGGTAGTCTGATCCGTTTTTGGAATGTCGGCTGTGAAAATGTTAAAGAGGTGGGGGGAGAGGACGGAGTCTTGAGGGACTCCGGCTCTAATGGCCTTGACTTCGGAGGTGGCCTTATCGACTCTGACTTGGAATGTTCTGTCAGAGACGAAGGATTGAATGAGTTTGTTAATGAAAAGGGGGTAGCCGTGTCGGATCAGTTTCAGAATGAGGCCTTCGTGCCAGACTCGGTCGAAGGCCTTTGCTACATCGAGAAACACAGCTCCAACTTTGTGACGTTTGTTGAAGCTGTTGGAAATGGTTTGGGCGAGTTTCGTGGTGTGATGGATGGTGCCATGAAGGGGCTGGAAGCCATACTGTTCGTCAGGGACAACACGGAGCGCTGTGGACTTTGCTCTGACGATTTCGAGGATGACTTTTTCAGCTATCTTGCCAAGGCCTGGAAGTAGGCTGATTGGCCGATAGCTGCTTGCCTCGTGGGATGGAGAGCCTGGTTTTTTGATCATAATGACCTCAGCTTTTTTCCAGTAGAGTGGAAAATAGTCTCAGTATGCTGTTAATGATATTGGTGGCTTCTGAGATCTGTTTCTTGGGAGTTTTTTGAGGGCTTTATTTGTGATTTTATCATGACCTGGGGCTTTTCGGATTGAGGTAAAACGAATGATCTCATTAACAGCGGAGGGGGTTGTGAAATACGTATTGCGAGGGGGCTGGGCAAGATTTAGGGTCTGTATGGTTGTAGCGACCCTAAGATCACGGGCTGGGTCGGGATGGGGATATATGAGTATTAGTGTTGTTACATTTATATAAATACCCTAAGGTAGATAGGTAATAAAATTAATACTATATACTAATGAATATTGCTGGGAAATCCATTCTGAATATTAATTGTATAAATTGAGTAAAGGGGAGTTACCATGGGCCAGACAGGTATCTTTTTGTTCGTTTAAGATGATGTCTGAATTTTTAATTCTATTTATTTCTAAATTTTCTAATAGGTTTCATTTTACGCCTTTGTTTTGTAATAAATACAAATATCATTGAAACCATAGGAAACGAGATATTTGCGAAAAACCGATTTTTATGACCTTTGACCTTGAATACCTTAAGACGCGGACACGAGATTTTATGAGACTTTTGAGACAACTTTTAGAATGCCAAAACAAAGGTTTATACAAGTTTACATCTTATTATCTCTCATTCCGAGGTTGACCCTCTTTTTTGGCTTAAGTGACTGTACAATTTAGAAAATGGGACTGAAATTTCGGGATGTGTCAGTTTTGCCTTCCTTTATAGGCTAAACACTAACTAAATTCAAAATTTGAAGTTTGTGTGTCTGCTAGAAGTACCTTAGAATTTTGATGATCGGTGAGTGTGTCAGTGACAAAATTAAAGAACTTCGACTGGCGATAGTTCGTAAACTATAAGGTATAAATAGTAGGTAATTTAGGAATATAATTAATATAGTATGTCCTCTTGGTCACTGAAAATTCAGGCTTCTAGCTTTATCCACAACGAAGTTACAGGGGAGTCGAAAGTGCCGTGAGTGGCTTCGAGAAAAGGATGGTACGGCTGTGCTTTCTGCTCGAATTGGCGAGGGCACTGCCGTGCCCCCAGATATCTTTTTAACAAATCGATAAAAAAAATTTATTTCAAAATTTTTCTAATTTTTCTTTATTAAAATTTCTTAAAAAATTCGTAAGAAAAGTTCTCAAAATATACACGAAACTATGCCTTTTTTTATACTTCACTGGCCTATTGCATGTTAATTATGTGCACTTGAATTATGAATATCTCACTTTACAATCGGTCACTCTTTTTTAATTAAATGAAAAACACTTAGAATAACATCATATTTCAATTTCATCAAATTCTTAAGAATAGTGGAATTACGATTGAACTACCTTAAAATCCTTAAAAACTTTTTAATTTAAATTATGTTCAGTGAGTGCATACCTAAAAAAATACTTTATAAAGTAATTTTTGTACATCGTTTAGTGAGCACACACATTTTTAAATTAATTTTATAGTTATTTTTTTAATATAGAGACAATCGCACCAAAAAAAGTTGAAAATATTTTTAACATGAAAAATAAACTTTAAAACCTACGTGATTGTGCATTTAATTTTAGTTCGAAAAAGTACCACAAAACAAACCAAATATTTAAATAAGTGTATTGTTTTTGCATACATGAAAAAATAATTTTTATTATGGAAATTTCAATTAGTTACAATTTTAAATCAACCTAATTGATATTAATGAACTTTTGAAAACTTGGTTTCTTTAAGTTTTTGTAAATATAATCCTTTGTCGCAGTAAAAACATCGGAGTATTATATGACGAAAGAATACATGGTCAGTAAAATTTGTAAAGTTGACCATTTTTTTTTTATGGGTCTAGCAGACGTGCTGCTGCGAAGTCCCTAAAGCGCCCCAGGAGCGGCATGTGTGCGGCGGAAAAAGCGATTCACGCTGTTCTTGAATAGCTGTAAATTGTACTCGGCGGGAAACACAGCCCTGGGCAAATTATTCCAAAGGGAAGATGTTCTCCATATAAAAGATTGCTTGAAAAGCGTGGTACGCGGAGTAACCTCATACGGATGTGAAGTACGAGGGTTGTGTAAAAAATAAGGTTCCCACATTTTTTTTAGGTGTAAGGCATTTTTTATTTGAACTGAAAAATACATCATTGGAAAGCTTAATTTCTTAGCTATTTTTCAACATAATCTCCAGATTTTTCCACGCATTTTTGTTGACGACTAATCCACTTTTGGAATCCCGCTTCAAAGAAGTCCGCCGCCAGTCCGTGGAGGAATTTGGTGACCGCTTCCTGCACTTCTTCATCAGTCTCGAAATGTTGTCCACCCAAGTGTTGCTTTAATTTTGGAAACAAGTGGAAGTCACTCGGTGCAAGATCAGGGCTGTAGGGAGCATGTTCAACGAGATCCCAGCCAAAATTGTCGATTAAATCCTTGGTTTGGCGAGAGACGTGCGGGCGCGCATTGTCGTGGTGCAGTCTAACGCCTTTTGTCAGTCTTCCTCTACGGCGATTTTGGATGGCTCTTCTGAGTTTTTTCAAGGTCTCACAATAATTTTTCCGAATTTATTGTGATCCCTCGAGGCATAAACTCAACAAGCAGGACATCCTTATGGTCCCAAAAGACCGTAACGATCACTTTTCCTGCGGACAGCGTCTGCTTGAACTTCTTCGGTTTAGGCGATCCGGTATGGCGCCATTGTCGCGACTGTTGTTTTGTTTCCGGGGTGACGTAATGACATCACGTTTCATCCCCGGTAACAATGGAGTCTAAGAAATCTTCGGTATTCTCGGCGAATTCTCGAAGAAACTCACTTGACTCGATCGGCTTTGTGGGTTTCTGGAAGCATGTGCGGGACCCACCGCGCACACACCTTGTGATAACGTAACCTTTGAGTCAAAATCGTGTGGATTGTTTTTTCACAAAACTCAGGAACCCGGGCAGCCAGTTCCCGAATCGTTATCCTCCTATCCTCGAGCAGAATTCGCTCAATCTTCGACACAACTTCGTCGGAGATCGATTGCCTTCCGCTTCTTTGCTCATCGTGGATGTCTGGGCGTCTTTCGGAGAACTGCCTACACCATTTGCGGACGTGTTGAACGCTGATACAAGCTTCCCCATAAACTTCACACAACTGCCTATGAATATCAACCAGTGGTAACTTTTTAGCGTGCAAAAATCGGATTACCGCACGAACTTCGCACCTGTAGGTGACGGCGATCGGGGGTTCCATCGCGGATGGCTGTCAGGCCGGCACTGAACGTCGCAGTGAGTTCTACCAAGGCGGGATTCAGAGTGGGGGAATCAGCGCACACGGCAATGTTGCCGGATTTCGCCTAGCATCTCGCGCGGCGAGTTTACAGCGTTGGGAACCTTATTTCTTACACAACCCTCGTATTAGCGCGACGTGTATTTCTAACATGCACCGCTCTGGGACGAATTAAGCGGGCTACATCCTTCGAACACTTTCCATGAAAATACTCGTAGAACAGACTCAAGTCGCCAACTGTTCTTCGATGTTCCAGCGAATCAAGGCCGCCGGTCAGTTCCGGGTCTCCAATCAGACGAACATCTCGTCTCTGAATAGAATCCAACAAATGCAGTGTATGTTTGGGAGCGGAGCCCCAAACATGGAAGCAGTATTCCATAGTTAATCGAATTTGAGCTTTGTGAAGAATTAACAGTTGTTGTGGAGTGTAAAGCTCTCTGGTTCGAAATAATGTTCCTAACTTTGAGAAGCTCTCCATGCTATGCCTGCAACATGTTCATGCCAGGACATATTTGCTCCCAAATTAACGCCCAACAAATTGAGTGACGATGCTAGGGGAATGGAGGGCCCCGACATAACTATGTCGGGTTCAGCAACGTTAACTTTCTTAGAAAAAACTGCCGCCGGGGTTTTTGTAGCGTTAAATTCCACTTGGTTACTATCACCTTAAGAAAGAATTTCTTCCAGGTCTTTGTTAAGTTGAACGACCTCCTGCTGTCTGTGGATATTCGCCTGAGTAGCCGATGTCTGAGCATTCAAAGTGAATAAAGAAATAAGCGTACTGTCATCTGCAAAGTTGTAGATTGGATTCCCGGTCTTTTCCAGCAGATCGTTAATGTAAATGAGAAACAGAGTAGGAGACAGTATGGTGTTAAAAAGAAATCAGTCGACCGCCACTCGTAAAGAACGCTCTCTGAGGAAACATGAGAGCCACAACCAAACTTTCTATATAATATATTTCTATATAATAATTTCATTTCATTAATCAATATTTTAGATATATAGGGTGTATATGTTTCCATGTTTAAAAAGAAACCAATTTTTTTAAAACTTAAAGAAAATAGTAATGCCAGCGCCACTCTATAAAGTGAAAACCTATATTATATGTGTATACTCTGCTGTTCTCTGACATTTATCCCATTACATGTTGTTTTAATGGTAAGAGGGGCATATGATTGGAATATGTGTTTCATCATATAAACAAGTCTGATTGACTTTTGTCGTCAATTTCGATACCGAAACGCCACAAATGCTCTAAGAAGCATATGGTGATGAATTCTTAGCCCGTAGTCTAATGTACAAGTGTTTTAAGCGATTTACGAGTAGTCGTGCGATCTCTACAGCGACGAAATTTAAAAACTGGCCGGTTGTCTGAGTTTCTTGCCTTACAAAATTAAAATCTCAATTGAACTTAAAGGTAGACACGTAGACAGGCAAATAAATCAAAGAATTTAATTATTTGAGATTATTAAGCGTAATGTTTCGTTGTAACGAAGCGGTATCTATTTACTTAACAATTATTTTTTCTATTGATACTTGCTTATTGCGCTAGAGACAAAAATCTTTTGTCGATAAAGGTTAATTAAAAGAAATCAATAAGACGGCTAAAATTAAAGAAAAAAAAATATATTAAAAACTTGAAAAAAATGACTGCTACAACATGGTGCTCAAAATTAAATAATTTTTACAATAGCGTAACTTATTTATGCTTGCTACAAAAAGAACTAAATAAAACATAATTTCGAGACGTGATATTTAAAAATAGCTTTTCTAATATGGCGGGTCAAAAAAAAATTTCCAGACGAAATTAATATTAATCAGTGGCAAAAAAATATTCTAAAGCGGATAATAATTTAAGTGATACAAAAATCAAGGCTCCCCTATGGGGCCTCTGCTGTTTAATCTGTTCTTGAATGATGTGGCCGACTGCTTTCGGTCTTCCAGGTTCTTGCTTTTTGCTGATGATTTGAAGTTGTATACGGCGGTTGGATCGATTGAGGATTGTGTGGGATTGCAGTGTGATTTGGATAGACTTAGTGTCTGGTGTCAGTTGAACAGTATGGTTTTAAATACTTCTATATGCTTCTCTATGTCTTTCTCGAGATCGCGCAATCCATTGTTTTTTGATTACAGCATAAATGGGACTTCCCTCGTGTCCGTGGTTAATGTTAGGTATCTGGGGTTAAGTTTGATTCGGCACTGAGTTTTACTCCTCATATAACCGAGGTAACGTCTAGGTCTCTGAGGATGCTTGGGTTCAGTAGGCGTTGCTGATCAGAATTTTCATCCATTACCTCTATAAAAATGCTGTACTGCTTGTTGGTTAGGCCTCTCTTGGAATATTGCTCATGTGTGTGGAACCCATTTTTTGCTTGCCATGCTAGGAGCTTGGAGCTTGTTCAGAGTAAATTTCTACGTCATATTAATTTTAAATTCTTTAACAATGATTCTTTTAGTTATTCAAAACTGACATCTATAATAAACTTGAATACCGAAGAGTTCAGCGCGATCTTGTAATGTTCTTTAAAATTTTAAATTCTATTGTATATTGTCCAGAACTTTTATCTCAGATTAATTTGTATGCACTCTCTAGACATACTAGATCTACGTTGTTCTTCTTCAAACCCTATTATAACACAACCTACGGAGCTAATACCTTTATGACAAGATCTATGGGTATTGTAAATAACTGTCCATCACTGGACTTGTTCTCTAGCTCTTTGTCTCTTTTTAAGAGGCAGATCGGGGTTCTTTTCTGAATTTCTTAGTTTTAGCCTTTAGTTTTAAGTAGTTTTAAGTGTCATTTATATATGTAAACTTTTGTATTTTGTCTTTATGAGTTAATGGCCTGTCCCGTAAGTAAATAAATAAATAAATAAAATAAATAAAAATAACACAATTAAGTAATAAATAAAATACAAGATGATGTCGAAAAATTGGCGGGAAAATATTCTGGTCTACTGAATCGAAGGCCTTCTCATAATCCACGAAGATTAATATTAAAGGTCTGTTATATTCGACACACTTTTTCACAATTAATTTAAAAGGCAAAAGGTGATCATTGACACCATAGCTTGCTCGGAATCCAGCTTGATCTGGTGTGTGGTAGCTTTGAGGTCAAACGTTTTGCCAGTATCTTATAAACATGGGAGAGGATACTTATAGGACAGTAGTTTAATAGATCTGTTGAATCGCCTTTTTTATAGAGGAGAATGACAATAATGCTGTTCCACTGCGTTGGTGTTATAGAGTTTGTAAGACGTAGGTTAAATAGTATTGTGAGGACCCTGATGACAGTAGGTCCAGCCAGCTTTATGGCTTCAACCACAATACCATCCTCACCTGGAGACTTATTATTTTTCATCTTGATTTTGAATATGTGGAATCTCATACGGTGTGTCGTTATTAGTGTTTTTATAAAGCTGTTTATAAAAACTTTCAACAATATTCATAATCTTTTTCTTATTCGTTATCACTCTTCCATCTTCGTTATTTAGCTTTTGTATAATTTTTGTTCCTGTAGATAATTTGGATCTCAAAACTTTTAGACTTTTATTCTTCTCGATTACTTTTGTTACTTGTTCGGTTTTAAACTTTCTAATATCTCTTCTTATTTATGTCGATACTGCCTTGTTGAGAGCTCTATGATCTTGTGTATTGCCGCTTGCCATTTCTTTTCTCTTCTTTAATAATTTCTTTGTCGGTTCATTTAGTTTTTCCAATTATTTGGGTTGTTTTGGAGAATGTCATCTATTGCATCTTTTATTGCTTTAACAAGAGCAGGTGTTCTACAAAATTTACGTCCAACTGCTGTAGGTTGGATTCCCGGTCTTTTCCAGCAGATCGTTAATGTAAATGAGAAAGAGAGTAGGAGACAGTATGGAGCCTTGGGGCACACCGGCGTTGATAGTGAAGGTGTTAGAAAGAAATCCGTCGACCGCCACTCGTAAGGAACGCTCTCTGAGGAAACGTGAGAGCCACAAACAAAACTTTCTATATAATATATTTCTATATAACAATTTCATTTCATTAAAAAATATTTTGGATGTATAGGGTGTATATGTTTCCATGTTTAAAAAGAAACCAAATTTTTTAAAACTTAAAGAAAATAGTATTGCCATAGCCACTCTTTAAAGTGAAAACCTATATTGTATGTGTATGCTCTGCTGTTCTCTGACATTTATCCCATTAGATGTTGTTTTAGTGGTAAGAGGGGCATATGATTGGAATATGTATTTCATCATATAAACAAGTCTGATTGACTTTTGCCCTCAATTTCGATACTGAAACGCCACAAATGCTTTAAGAAGCACATGGTGATGAATTGTTAGCCCGTAGTCTAATGTACAAGTGGTTTAAGCGATTTACAAGTAGTCGTAAGATCTCTACAGCGCACAGTGCGAAATTTCTTGAGTTTACCGGAACTTAATTATTTAAACCAGTAAAACAGTTCTATTTGTTGGTGTTTTAAAATTTTTAATAAAAATTAATGTGTTTTATTTAAGGTTTTTCAGTTTATTTGTGTTTTTTATTATAGAACAATTAAAAAAAAAACATACATTTTGTAACAACATTTTGAACATCTATTCAGAACGAGACTCATTGCAATCGTCTGAAGACTCGCAATCATTACATGGGTCTGCAAATCTTTCTAACAACTCTAAAACTTCTGGCGTAACTTCACTATGCTTGGTTTTGGGTGCTTTACGAAGACTAGCAATGTACGGATCCGATGAAATAAGCAGTCGATTAAATAAATCCGTATTTGTGTCAATTCGGGATGTTTTTCTAGTAAAAAGTTCGCGATATTTTCTGCAGTCTTTGTTTCTTGCCTCCTGAGCTTCTTCAGAAAATTGTCCGATCGGAAGAATGTAAGAGGCTATAATATCCTTTCCATGACAAAGGACTTTATGCACACTTACGGGTATTGAGTACCAGAAATATTCTTTCAAATACAATTCCAAAGTTTCTCTTGCATATTCGCCGAACTTTTCTGAATCAATTTTAAGACCACAATTTAGGCACTCTAACAACACATGAAAACGCTTGATCAAATCTAAATTAACGCTAGTTATTTCGGAAGACTTTTCGGCATTTCTAAAGAATTTTCTCGCGGTATTACCATCGTTTGTGTTTCCGGTCTGCTGTTTTGGCATATCTATAAGCAAGCCAAGCTCCTCTTTGAATTTTTGTTGAATGTATTTTTTCTTCTCTGCAACTTTTTTTTTATTTTCTGCTCCACAAGCTTGCCATGCCCTAATATCCAGTTTGGACGATATATGTAAAATACATTCCAAAAACCTTATCCATGCATGGAGGGGTGATAGTCCAAGGGATAAAAAGGATTCATTTATATTTTTTTGAGGTATATCGCAGATGTTGTTCATTTCACTAGGTTTAGCCCCACATAAGTAGCATGTTTGCGATGATGCATAGGATGATACACCATTGCATACTATACCGTCAATCATACAAAAGATCATATTTGCTGTAACCTGAAATTGCTTGCCATCTACAAGTATAGTGGTTGGAGTAAGTTGAGATATTTGTCCTTTCACTTTGTTTACTTCTGAGGTAATTACACTGACTGTTTCTTTGGCAAAAACGAACTTAATGGGGCGACAGTACCGTGTGGAAGAAGAAGCAGGGTTTTTCCAAATTACTGACTGATTATCACCATTATCATTTACGGAGCACATTTGGATTGGTACCATTGATACACTAAACATACTATCATCAGAGCTATGTTTGTCCATATACTTTTGTCGATAATTAACTTGTTCCGCCACATCACAACCCCACTTTACGATAATATTTAGTGCTTTAACGTTTGATAGAGTTCTAAGAATCCCTTCTAGTCCTGTACAAAGTATTGCTATGGTATGATTTATAGGCGACTGAACAGATACTTCAGCTGAAACTTCAGTTATTATTATGTCCTTTGGATAGCACAACCTCTTTGCCTCTTTTACAACATAATAAGGTGGATACAAAGTGCAACGGTGATTTTTTGCTTGATCTCGAACAATGTTGTACTGATTTGACGATAAGTTGGCATCAATAAGTAGCGCCAGAGCCTGGTCTGGAGTTAATTTTCGTGGGCTGTTTGAAGAAGACATGCGAGCCTTCTTGATTTTGCTACCCCTTTCTGGAGAACCAGATGCCAGTTCCTTGACAATCGCTGCAGAGTTTCGTTTTCCAGATTGGTATAGCTTTGTTGCAGTTGCTTTGGCTAACTCGTCTTGACTACCGGACTTCAAAAGATGATGCACTTTTCTGTTTTAGGTCTGCCTGCATTGGTCCTCGATCCACTAGGAAATGCATCCTTTACAGCATTTGAAAATTTTACATTATTTTCAAGCCAGCTAGCATTTTTATTCAGAAATGATGCTAAATTTCGACTGGATTCCCTCCATCTTTTTTATATTTTACAAACCAGCGCAAGAGTTGCCTTTAAACTGCAAAGAGCGTCAGATGTTAGCATTGGTGAGCCTATTTTTTCCAAAACAAAACCAATGATAGCGTCCGATGTCGGTTCTTCCTTCTACTTTTGGAATATGCAGTTATATGAAACTTGCAAAGTCATTCTGGAAAATGTTTAATTTAAAAGAAGATCGCAAAATATCGCAGAAGATCTTTTTGTGTTTCCAACAGAGGAAAAAAAAAAACCTTTCAAATTTTGTGCGTTTCAAGCTGGTATTATGTAGTATCACTTTTTAAAGTCTCCACTGAAGTTAAAAATGTAAATTTTACTTACTTCTTAAAAATCACTTTTTTCACGAACAAATCACACACGAGTAAGAAAAGATTTTGCAATTATTTAAATGCCAATAATTGACAATTTTCTTATAAAATAAATGAAGAAAAAATCATGGCCTACTGACTTGCCGTTTGTATGTACCACTCTATTAACTTAAACAAATCGAATAGCTTTCTGTAAGCAAAAAGTATGATTGAATAAGTAATGCAACTTTCAGCTGCATTTTGCAGTTGTTCCGCAGGGTTAATCCCCAAACTGAGTATGAGGTTTTAGAGGTGGGATATTAACCTACCAAAATAATGAATAATCTTATGCATTTTACGTATTTCAAAAATTAAATAAAGTTCCGCTAAACTTCCTAAATTTCGCACTGTGCAGCGGCGAAATTTAAAAACTGGCCGGTTGGACTGAGTTTTTTGCCTTACAAAATTAAAATCTCAATTGAACACGTAGACAGACAAATAAATCAAAGAATTTAATTATTTGAGATTACTTCGCGTAATGTTTCATTGTAACAAAGCTGTATCTATTTACTTAACAATTATTTTTCTGTTGATACTTGCTTATTGCACTAGAGACAAAAATCTTTTGTCGATAAAGGATAATTAAAAGAAATCAATACGACGACTAAAATTAAAAAAATATATATATTAAAAACTTTAAAAAAATGACTGCTATAACATGGTGCTCAAAATTAAATAATTTTAACAATAGCGTAACTTATTTATGCTTGCTAAAAAAGAACTAAATAAAACATAATTTCGAGACGTGATATTTAAAAATAGCTTTTCTAATATGGCGGGTCAAAAAAAATTTTCCAGACGAAATTAATATTAATCAGTGGCAAAAAAAATATTCTAAAGCGGATAAAAAAATTTAAGTGATACAAAAATCAAGGCTCCCATATGGGGTCTCTGCTGTTTAATCTGTTCTTGAATGATGTGGCCGACTGCTTTCGGTCTTCCAGGTTCTTGCTTTTTGCTGATGATTTGAAGTTGTATACGGCGGTTGGATCGATTGAGGATTCTGTGGGATTGCAGTGTGATTTGGATAGACTTAGTGTCTGGTGTCAGTTGAACAGTATGGTTTTAAATACTTCTAAATGCTTCTCTATGTCTTTCTCGAGATCGCGCAATCCATTGTTTTTTGATTACAGCATAAATGGGACTTCCCTCGTGTCCGTGGTTAATGTTAGGTATCTGGGGGTTAAGTTTGATTCGGCACTGAGTTTTACTCCTCATATAACCGAGGTAACGTCTAGGTCTCTGAGGATGCTTGGGTTCATTAGGCGTTGCTGATCAGAATTTTCATCCATTACCTCTATAAAAATGCTGTACTGCTTGTTGGTTAGGCTTCTCTTGGAATATTGCTCATGTGTGTGGAACCCATTTTTTGCTTGCCATGCTAGGAGCTTGGAGCTTGTTCAGAGTAAATTTCTACGTCATATTAATTTTAAATTCTTTAACAATGATTCTTTTAGTTATTCAAAACTGACATCTATAATAAACTTGAATACCGAAGAGTTCAGCGCGATCTTGTAATGTTCTTTAAAATTTTAAATTCTATTGTATATTGTCCAGAACTTTTATCTCAGATTAATTTGTATGCACTCTCTAGACATACTAGATCTATGTTGTTCTTCTTCAAACCCTATTATAACACAACCTACGGAGCTAATACCTTTATGACAAGATCTATGGGTATTGTAAATAACTGTCCATCACTGGACTTGTTCTCTAGCTCCTTGTCTCTTTTTAAGAGGCAGATCAGGGTTCTTTTCTGAATTTCTTAGTTTTAGCCTTTAGTTTTAAGTAGTTTTAAGTGTCATTTATATATGTAAACTTTTGTATTTTGTCTTTATGAGTTAATGGCCTGTCCCGTAAGTAAATAAATAAATAAATAAATAAATAAAAATAACACAATTAAGTAATAAATAAAATACAAGATGGTGTCGAAAAATTGGCGGGGAAATATTCTGGTCTACTGAATCGAAGGTCTTCTCATAATCCACGAAGATTAATATTAAAGGTCTGTTATATTCGACACACTTTTCCACAATTAACTTAAAAGGCAAAAGGTGATCATTGACACCATAGCCTGCTCGGAATCCAGCTTGATCGGGTGTGTGGTAGCTTTGAGGTCAAACGTTTTGCCAGTATCTTATAAACATGGGAGAGGATATTTATAGGACAGTAGTTTAATAGATCTGTTGAATCTCCTTTTTTATAGAGGAGAATGACAATAATGCTGTTCCACTGCGTTGGTGTTATAGAGTTTGTAAGACGTACGTTAAACAGTATTGTGAGGGCCCTGATGACAGTAGGTCCAGCCAGCTTTATGGCTTCAACCACAATACCATCCTCACCTGGAGACTTATTATTTTTCATTTTGATTTTGAATATGTGGAATCTCATACGGTGTGTCGTTATTAGTGTTTTTATAATGCTGTTTATAAAAACTTTCAACAATATTCATAATCTTTTCCCTATCCGTTATCACTCTTCCATCTTCGTTCTTTAGTTTTTGTATAATTTTTGTTCCTGTAGATAATTTGGATCTCAAATCTTTTAGATTTTTATTCTCCTCGATTCCTTTTGTTACTTGTTGGGTTTTAAACTTTCTAATATCTCTTCTTATTGATGTCGATAGTGCTTTCTTGAGAGCTCTATGATCTTGTGTAGTGCCGCTTGCCATTTCTTTTCGCTTCCTTAATAATTTCTTTGTCGGTTCATTTAGTTTTTCCAATTTACTTCCAACTGCTGCAGATTTTGTTCTACTGTCGTTGAGAATTCTGCTGAATTTTCAATGTGTTTCCACTTGCTGTTTTTGATATTCTGTCTTGTAAATCTTTCTCTTCCTTGTTTTATGTTCAGTCTTATCTTTGACCTCACCAATCGATGATCGCATCCAGTTGAAAACTTGTTCAAAACCTCCACATCCTGAATTATCCTTTTCTTATCTGTTAATCCACGTCCACTTTTGATTTGGGTGTTTTTTGAAAAATGTGTGGATGATGGATAGGCTATTTTGGAGTGAAAAGTTTATTAATTCCTCACAAGATTGGGAGAGTAGAGGAATAAATGTTGATGGAAGTCACCTTCGCTATGCAGGTGATGTAGTTTTGATCGGTAACAGCATACAGGAGTTACAGGGAATAGTCCAAGAGCTAAAGGTAGCTTCAGAAAAAATTGGACTAACTACGAATTTAACAAAAACTGAAATCCCGATAAAACTTCATTCTACGTTGGAGGCAATAAAATAAAGAAAGTAGAAGAATATGTCTAATTGGCGTCATGGAATAAGACTGAACAAGGACAACCACAGTGCCGAATTAAACTGGAGGATTAGAATCACATGAGCAGCCACTGGAAAACTAAGTCAGGTCCTGAAAAGATCTGATATCCCGATCAATTTGAAAACTAAAGTTTTTATATATGCATTCTACCCGCAATGATGTATGGGCTGGAAACGGCAACAGTAACAGTGAAAACAGCTAAAAACTTTGAACTACCCAACGAATCACGTTGGAAGTTCAAAGTTTAGAGACGATTTGCGAAACGAGGATATACGTCTAAGAACAAAGGTAGAGGATGTAACAAAATGTGTAGTAACTCTAAAATGGAATGGTAGGGCACGTTAGTGGACAAGAGGTGGATAAAAAATGGATGAAACACATAATACAGTGGACTTAGAAGATATATATATATATATATATATATATATATATATATATATATATATATATATATATATATATATATATATACATATATATATATATATATATATATATATATATATATATATATATATATATATATATATATATATATATATATATATATATATATATATATATATATATATATATATATATATATATATACATATACAAAAAATTGTGAGTTTCGCAGGGTTTTGCAGCCAGATTATAAAGTATTTTCTAGGGCATTTACAAAAAAATAATACTCTTTTTTATCCCTATTTACGAATCTCTCTTTGGAGTTGGTACTCGAGAGCATCACTAAAAACTGGACAAGAATAAGAAATAATACTGACATAAGTCAGTCTAATTGTCTTGAAATAATTCGGTTCATTTTTAATAATACATGCTTCGTTTACAACAATTAGTTCTATAAACAAACATTTGGTACTCCAATGGGCTCAAAAATTTCTCCCATTCTGGCACAATACGTGCTAGATGATTTATTATAAGAATGTATTCCAAAATTATCTTATAAATTACCATTTTTAAAAAAATATGTTGACGATTTGATATGTGCAATACCACTTAATGGCGAAGAAGAAATACTTAGAGTCTTTAACAATTATAACAAATATATTCAGTTCACAATGGAAACAGAAAACAATTATGTATCTTTTCCTTATATAAGAGACTTAACCCCCAAATTTGCAAATATATTTAAAGGACCTGATTGTAGCCAACAAAACATTAAAAACCACGACAACACTTTTTACTCGTTTAAAAGAGAAAACAAACAACATTAACAAATCTAATTTGGTGTATCAAATTAGTTGCCATAACTATGATAAAAAAATATATAGAACAGACTTCCAGGTGCTTAAAGGATAGACTGGCATCACAGAAAAGTGATATCAGACTGAGACCAGATGCTTGTGCCCTGTCTCAAGACACAAATAATTCCGGCACTTGCCTGATTTTGAAAATGTAAAAATAATAGATTTTGAAAAAAAACAACTTTAAAAGAAATTTTCTTGAAATGGTTTACATCAATAACCAAAAAAATTACATGAACAAAAGATCAGATGTTCAACATTTAAACGTAATTTGTTCTAACCTACTTCAGATTAGTAATAGGGAGGAAGTGAGATGCCTTCAGCTACCCCAAACTTAGCATAAAATATATTCTCCCTTTTTTCTTCTTTTCCTTTTTTCTTCCCCTTTTTTACATTTCTTTTTTTCTTTTCTTCTTCTTCTCACTGTGTGTGTAATTAATTTTATTCTTCTCATATATGTTTTTCAAAAATAAAAAGATGAACATCTTATTATATAACATAAATTATAATTAATTTTAAAATAAATGGTATATCCTCTATCTTCTTCTAGAGAGAAATTCCTACATCTAACAAACATTCAAAAATTCTTCAAAAAAAAGTGCATATTGACCACGACTGGCAGTGCTATACCGCTCTCTGTGCGTCCTGAGTATATACATGTACAATGGTGTTAAATTTTGAATATTTTAATTAATGACTGTTTTTTTTTCCTTTTGAATGTTTTTATTGTTTACATGTACACTGTGTGGTGAAAGAGACAAAAGGTTTTTTTTTGAGAAAGAAAGAACGTTGGAAGAGCCTAGTTTATGTTTGTAACCTCACTTACAGTAGGTTTTTTAATAATTTTTTTAGAGCCATTTTTAATGACCACCGTCCCCTTTTGTAGAGTGACTGAAGAAGGATTAAATATATCCGAAAGCTTTCACTAAGTAAAAAGAGTATTATTTTTTGTGAATGCCCTAGAAAATACTTTATAATCTGGCTGCAACCCTGCGAAACTCACAATTTTCTGTTTAAATACACAGCCGTGAAATTGATAACTCATATATATATATATATATATATATATATATATATATATATATATATATATATATATATATATGTATGTATATATATATATATATATATATATATATATATATATATATATATATGTATGTATATATATATATATATATATATATATATATATATATATATGTATGTATATATATATATATATATATATATATATATATATATATATATATATATATATATATATATATATACACTGCGCCGCAAACTTAACGCATAATTTTAAAAATCGAAAAATCGTCTTTATGAAATTTTTTAAAGCGACGCCAATGGTTCTTAATCAGGTCTTTATGATATATTTAAAATGTAGAAGTATGGAGTAGATAAAAAGCAGTATTTGTTTACAATACAGAACAAATGGTAAATAAACAAAATTCCATAAAATTGCAATTTGGCCTATGTGTGTTAAATTTGCTTCTACGCTTGTATTGGCAACGTTCAACGTTTGTAGTGTTAAAATGGCCCAAAATGCCTGTGAAAATAGGAATCTTTCGCCTGAGGAATGTGCTGTTGCCATAGCGCTTGTAGAAGAAGCCTTGTCCCAAGTTCAAGTGGCACTTCGTCTTGGAGTGACACAATCTACTGTGTCCAGGATACTGGAACGATTTCGGGAGACCAACAGCAATCAAAGAAGACCTGGACAAGGTCGCCATAGGGTGACAACAAATAATCAAGACCGATTTTTGAGATTGCAGGCAATACGAACTCGGTTTGTTACGACCACATCACTGCAGCAAGAATTTTCCCGCAGGTATAATTACCGTATTAGTAGAGATACAGTGCGAAGAAGGTTGGCAGAAGTCGAAGTTACTCCCTATCGAGCCACAACTGGTCCCCTTCTAACTGCAGATCATCGAAGGCAGCGTCGTCAGTTTGCACAAGAACATCAAAATTGGGGGGGGGGGGGAGACCGCGAATGGGGCAATGTATTGTTCAGCGATGAGTGTAGATTTTGCCGTTTTAGTGATGATCGCCGTAGAAGAGTATACCGACGTCCTGGCGAGCGATATGCCCAATGCAACATTGTCGAAACAGTAAGCTATGGTGGGGGATCTGTTATGGTGTGGGGTGGCATTAGTTTGGAGGCCCGTACAGAATTGGTTATAATTCAGGGAGGTCGTTTAACAGCTGATCAATACATAACGGACATTTTAGAACCACATGTGATACCATATGCCCCCTTTATCGGACAAGAATTTTTATTTATGCACGATAATGCACGCCCGCACGTCGCTAGAGTGGTACAAGATTACCTCCAGGACGTGGAAATTGCAACATTACCTTGGCCAGCAAGAAGTCCTGATCTTAACCCTATCGAACACTTGTGGGACAATCTAAGTCGAAGTGTTAGAGCCTTACTGCCTCCACCTAGGGACCTAAATGAGCTTTCAGTAAGGTTGACGGAAATGTGGGATGATATGGATCAGGATACAATTAGAAACCTGATTTTAAGTATGCCTAGAAGATGTGAAGCAGTAATCAGGGCAAGAGGAGGCAATACACGTTATTGATTTATTTTTTCTATTGTAATATCATTTATTTTTTTAACAATTTCTAAAATAAAATTTTTGTGTAATTGTCATTTTTTCAATATTGTTAGAAAATACTGCTTTTTATCTACTCGATATTTACACCGAGTCTAAAAACATTGAAAAGATATCATAAAGACACAATTTAAATCCATTGGCGTCGGTTAAAAAAAATATATAAAATCAATTTTTCAATTTTTAAAATTATGCGTTAATTTTGCGGCGCAGTTTATATATATATATATATATATATATATATATATATATATATATATATACATATATATATATATATATATATATATATATATATATATATATATATATATATATATATATATATATAACATTAAAATTCCGAGTTTCAATCCGTTTGTCCAACAATGAATTTGCACCAAAATCTCATTTGGCATATTCAAGTGCTACCGCTGCTACTGCTGCTGGGTGGTAAGTATCATCCAGCCGGCAAACACCGATGCTCGGACGAACACTTCCGACTCCCCACCTACAATCTGCGTAAACGCCGACCTAATAAAGACGGCGACCGCACGTCCGTTGGCTTCGAGCGGCAGCAGCAGCAAGATCACAGTATCGAGTAGCAGTAGCAGCGGAAGCACTTGAAAATGCCAAATGAGATTTGGCGAAACGTCGTGCAAATTCATTGTTAGACGAACAGATTGAAATCCGGAATTTTAATGTATTACATTCCACCATCCGTGAAAACCTATATAGTAACATATATATATATATAATATATATATATATATATATATATATATATATATATATATATATATATATATATATATATATATCGTATAACTCAAATCCATGCCAATTTGTAAAACTCTAAAATTTTACAATAAAAAATTAAAAAAAACACAAAAAAACGAGTTTTTTTGTAAACACAATTATCGCCAAATTTCTTTTTGCAATTAAAAATTTAACAATCGATTGTTTTTAAGCTGCTGCTTTTAAGGCCCTACATCAAGTTTGCGATTTCTCCGTCATTATTAATTTTATTTAATTTTTAATGTTTAATTATTTTTTTGGGGCTCATTTTTTTATATTCTTAATTGAAAAGTTTTTAATTGGCCATAACTCTTAGAAAGTTCCTATTATAATTTTGCAAACATAAATAAAAATTCAGACTTGCTAATTAATTTTGGAATTTGATGATAATTATTTGGGCGTTATTTTTAGAAAATGCGGGAAGATTAAATTGAATTACCATTTTGCAAGTATATAAAAGAAATACGGAAAGTAGCTTGTCAAGAAACAAATAACCAGTGGCGTAGCCAGATTCAAGAAACGGGGAAGGGTACAATAGGTACAATAGTTTTCTTGAGGAAAAATTACAAAAAAGAGAAAGTTTTTTTTTTAATTTTTAATGATTTTCCAATATCAAGTATACTTTCAACTGTAACTAAATATCCGACTTTTTTTTACCATTTCGTACTGCTGTAGTTCGCCGCTGGCAAATTTTCATATTTTAAAACTCAATTTGTAAATATCATAGACAATGTGAGTGCTTTTGATTATTCTTATATTGAACCTTAAGATATAATAATGATATATGCATATATAAGGATTTTTTTTCCATAGTATATTTTATTAAATATTTGTAATTTACTGTATTCCCGTTAAAATCATACAAACAAAAATTTCGTTTTAAGTTTTAGAAATTATAAAGTAACAAAAATAAAAACAATTAGTAACATCGGAAAGCTGAAAGTTTCCTCTTCAAAAAGCTATCTTGTAATTTTTTTTTTACATTGTGTAAAACAAATAATATCGATTAACCCTCGAGCGGTGCGCGTAGACTTTCAAATTATCCTGTTTGGCGTGTTACACTTTTTGAATCACCTCTCCGAATATTTAATAAATTTTCACGCAAATAAAAAAAATCTGGAAAAAAATATCTATATAGTATTTTTTTTTATAAAATTTCCCGCTCTTTCAGGTGGTGCTATTATTTTTCGATATCTTTTTTATTAGTGTTCCGTACGGAACACTTATAAGATCACTTCGGTGTCTGTCTGTCTGTCTGTCTGTCTGTCTGTCTGTCTGTCTGTCACACCCGATTTTCTCGGAAACTATGTGACATAGAAAGGTGAAATTTGGTAATAATATAGGAATTGATGGCCTCATCAGAGCCATGTAGTTTTGAGAATTAAATTTTGACTTAAGGGGTTAGTTTTGGGGGGTGAAGTCGGAAGTGGAAAAAAAATTTTTTTACTAGGTCATCGAGTGTGGTGTCAAATGAAAGCTTGTGAAAACACGAGTAAAAAAATATATATATAATATTATACTTGCGCGCACTTTTCTTTGTATTATTTTTAAAAATTCGCGAAAAATCGCTGTCCCGGGCCTTATCTCGAAAAGTACTTATCAAAAAATTTCGAAAAAATTCTGGAATATTCTCCACGGGGTGTAGATTGAACGAAAATTATCACGAGTGCATTACCTTTAATAATTTATATGGTATATAAAAAAACAAAAATTTCAAGGTCATCAGATTTCAGTAAAGATTGGAAACAAACTTTGTTGAAAACTCATTTGGGGTGTGTTTTGTGAAGTTACTGATCATTTTATGCCACCGTAACATAAATTTTGACTTAAGAGGTTCGTTTTGAGGGATGAAATCGGAAGTGAAAAAAATTTTTTTTACTAGGTCATCGAGTGTGGTGTCAAATGAAAGCTTGTGGAAACACGAGTAAATATATAATATCGCTGTCCCCTACCTTATCTCGAAAAATATTGATCAAAAAATTTTGAAAAAATCCTGGAGTATTCTCCACGGGGTATAGATTGAACGAAAATTATCACGAGTGCATAATTAATAATTTATTTGGTATATAAAAAAAAAACAAAATTTCAAGGTCACCAGTTTTCAGTAAAGATTGGAAACAAACTTTGTTGAAAACTCATTTGGGGTGTGTTTTATGAAGTCACTGATCATTTTATACCACCCTAACAAAAATTTTTATTTCAAAAACAATCAACGTACAGAACACTAATTGTGCAAGTTCAACTTGCACTTGACCGGTTTTTTTTTTTTCCAGATATTACTAAAAAAGCAAATTTTTAATTTTATTTTCGGTTTTGTGGGCTTAGCGTACATCAAACTTTTGCAAACTTTTTTTTTATCGTATTCTACGTCTAAAAAAACTAGCTCCGTGCCAAAATGCAACCTGTTAACATTTAATAAGAGCTCAGAACCCCTGTCGACTGGACTGTTATTTAGATATTAGATTGAAGTAGCCGTTACTTCAGGGAAATTCGTAACAATTGAAATAAACACTTCAGTTAATTTACAATTTTCACTATATTTTGTAACTTATGACAATTGTTTCGGGACACAGTGCCTTCTTCAGATAATCGTTAACTCTAATCATTAGCGATTATCTGACGAAGGTACTGTGTACCGAAATAATTGTTTTAAGTTACAAAATATGGAAGTTGTGAATTAACTAAAGCGTATACTTCAGTTATTATAATAAAAGAATGCATCAAACAGGCGGCCCTAGAAGCATTAGGTAAAGAAGACAACGAGAATAAAAAACATAAAATAAGAATCTGTGAAAAAATCAAAGAATCTATAAAGGAGAAAAAAAGACTATACGAAAAATGGCTGAATACAAAATCAGAAGAAGATCTACAGAAATATAAAGAGAAAAATGCAGGAACGAGGAGGATGATAAACAAAGAAAAGAACGAGAGATGGGAAAAATCGTGCGAACATGTAGAACAGTATATAGGAGGAACTAGAAGCACAGAATCATGGAGAATAATTAAAGCATTAAGGACCAACAATAGAGAGAAGACGTATATAGAGTATATCCCAGAAAGCGAGTGGGAGGAATATTATAAGAAGCTGCTAACAGAAGACAGACAAGAATTCCAAGAAGAGAACCCTGAAGAAGAACAGAATAAGGAAAAAAAGAGATAGAACTAAGCCATGAAGAAGTAAAGAAGACAATAAAAACACTCAAAAATAATAAATCTGCAGGGCCTGGAGGTGTGGTAAATGTAATGATTAAGTACGGGTCTAATTACATCGAATGCTGAGAAACATGTTCCACAGAGCGATAAATGGAGAAAAAATACCAGAGGAATGGTCAAAAGCCTATATAGTATCTATATTTAAAAAGGGAGACAGCAGAAAATGCACAAACTATAGAGGCCTAAGCATAATATCGAGTATGGGACGTTTGTATGGAAAAATTATTAAAAATATCATAGAGGAAAATATAAAAGGAAAAATTGGAGAAGACCAAGCAGGCTTTACGGCCGGAAAATCATGTATAGACCACATATACACTATAAAACAAACAATGGAAAAAAAAACTGGCAAAGAATAGAGAAGTTCACCTAGCCTTCATAGACATAAGAAAGGCCTATGACTCAGTACCAAGACAAAGATTATGGAATGCAATGAAAGAAATAGGCATTGACAAAGAACTAATACACGCAGTAAAACCTCTCTATGAAAACAGCACAGTGAACATAAAAATAGGACATAAAATAAGGAAGAGACTCCAAACATCAAAAGACCTATTACAAGGATGCTCTACCCCCAACACTATTCAAAATATACCTCGAACAAACATTAAAAAAATGGAAGCAAAAATGTAGTGGAATGGGAGTCCCAATACGAGAAGATTACTTATATACTCTAAGTTTCGCAGACGACCAAGTAATCATAGCGCAAGAAGAAGAAGACCTCAGTTATATGGTAAGAAAACTGAAAGAAGAATACACTAAAGCAGGATTAGCAATAAACTTTGATTTGAAAACGGAATATCTAATAACAAAGGAGGGAAACGTGGAGAATCTAGAAGTCGATAACGAAACAATAATCAAAGGAACCGATAGATTTAAATATTTAGGAACCATCATTTCAAAAAACACAACATCAGAAGAAGAGTTTAAAGGTAGATTAGGACAAACGCGGACATGCATAAGACAATTATATTCGATCCTGTGGGACAAACACATTACAAAAAGAAACAAAACACGCATATACAAATCAATAATACAATCAATCATAATGACATACGGGTCAGAAACATGGGTGATCAACAAAAGAAATAAATCTAAAATTAACGCGGTAGAGATGGAGTATTGGAGAAGATGTTGTAGAGTGACACGTATGGAGAGAATAACAAATGAAGAAATAAGAAGCAGAATGAACATCAAAGAGAACGCAGTAAACACCATTGAAGAAAAACAATTAAAATGGTATGGACACATAAGACGGAGCGAAAATAATAGGTGGATAAAGAAAATAACGTAGTGGAGCCCTATAGGGAGAAGAAAAAGAGGAAGACCCAGACGATCGTGGAGAGACGATGTGGACAAGGCTATGGAGGACAGGGGTCTAACAGATGGAGACTGGGAAGATAGAAACGGATGGAATCAAAGGCTGAGAGAAGGAAGACAGCGTCAGCTGTAGAAAATCCTTATATATATATATATATATATATATATATATATATATATATATATATATATATATATATATATATATATAATAAGAAATTGCAAATGCTATTGTTGTACCTATGAGACCATAATAGAGTTTTAATATGATGAAAAATATGCATTTTAGTGGATAGTAAGTTAAATTATTACGACGTTCGCTGTCTTGGACTTTCTGTATTCTTGTTTAGTAAAGAAGCTTGTTGACAACCAATCATGAATTTTCTTTGATATTAATTTTTGAGCCCTAAACAGATGCCATGTTAAAAGAGCCTTTTAAAAAACAAAAAGTACTGTTTTCAATCATTATTTGCCCAAAAAGAACTCTCTTTTGAATAAGCTACGTGTTTTTAATTTACCCTGAAACTTTTGAAATATCTGCAGGCATAGCTCAGGACGCGTATTCGTTCAGACTTCGAAAAGTTTTTCAATATCAGCTTTTCTTTCTTCTTATTTTTTTCTACCGTGTTCATTTGCGTATGAGAAAACTTTATTTTGAGAGAAAAGTAAATTGAATTAAAAAAAAATCATAGACGTTGTTTCTGGATAATGAGTGGAAAATAATGAAAATAACAAATTGAAATAGAAAAATCTTTCTATCTAGTGGAGGTAATGCAGTAACATTTTCGAGATTTTTGGAAAGTTTTGGGTACAGCTTGGAAATCGATTTAACTACTTTGAAACAGTGCCAACATAATATAAAAGAGTTTTCTCAGCCTTGTTTGGATCGCAAGACCACTTTTCTCCTATTTTTAATGCTTTTGGCTTACTATTTCTTAAATATTTCAGCTTCTGTTCGTTGTTATGTAACAAAAAAAAAATTTACTCGAGTTATATTCTGATAATATGCTTAAAATGCATAAAAAAATACTTAATACAGATTTCCTTTGTCTGATACCGTTCTGCATGGTAATCATTTAGAAGTTTATAAATATATGTAACCAAGCCAGTGCAGAATGAGTGTGTTGTAAAATCTAGTCTAAGAAAGTTTCTGTTCAAGAACCAACAAAAATAAAAGTTTTTAAAATTCAATTCAAAAGTTATTTTTTAAAAACGTTAATATCGCTACCAAGATATTAACTGGCGCAGTGAGGAAGGATTTTTTCGACAGAGTCAATCGCGCAGTATGAATTTTCGACAGAGTCAACGGTTGCATCGCGCGAACAAACTCTGGTTCGTCTCAACGATTCACGAAAAGAGAACGGAAACAAAATTAGACAGATCTCAGCCCTCCAGGCCAGAGTAATAAAAGTTCCTATTGATTAGTTTCGACGAGACAAAATCGCTTAAGAGACATTAATCACGGTAACAAAAGTTCTTATTGGCGCGGCTCAACGAGACAAGCATCGCTCAAGAGTCATAGTGGTATCCAGGGAAGAACAAAGTTCATCCTATTAGAAGAGGAACAAAGAAACAAGAAGAAAGAAACAAGAAACAAGAATGAAACTGCAGATCCTTTATCTGTAAGTGAAAATTTGACATTTTTTCAGAAATTCACGCAGTGGAGAAACAATTTTTTTTTTCGAAAGCCGAATTTTTCTCTTTTTCAGCAAGAACACTCACGCAGTGAGTTCTTTTTACAAGCTCACGCAGTGAGAAACAACAGGACCAAATTTTCTTTTCTTTTTCGAAATACCACGCAGTGGGTAACTTTTACAACACTCACGCCGTGAGAAAATTTCAACGGAAAGAACGGAGAATTTTGAAACTGAAAGCAAGAAATTTTTGAATATTTCGCGCAGTAAATTTCAAAAGATTCGAGCAAATTTTAGTTTTAAGAAAACATAATTTTAAGGCATAATTTAAGATATAAAACAGTGCCAACATATTACATATTTTATCCATTCATATATTTAACACATATTTTATATTTTTGAATTTTTTGTGAATTTTTTTGAAAACTCTATTTTAATTGTGATGTCAAATCCAAATTACAATTTACTTAGATATCAGGCGGATAACATCCCTCAGTTTGACGGGACAAAATTAATCACCAGATTAATGCGTGTGATAATTTCCTTACGAATCACATAAATCGCGAAGATCCAAATGTCCCTATAAATGTGTGCTTGTTTGACACCATTTTATCTAAGTTAACGGGAAGAGCAGCTGATTTAATTGCCTCACGAGTAGAACTCAATACGTGGGATTTAGTCAAGAATGCAATAATCGAAACATTCGCTGATAGACGTTCGATAGATTGCTTAGTGCAAGATATTATAACATTTAAAATCGAGAAAACCGAATCAATTAAACAATTCGGAATCAGATTGCAAGACGTACGAAGTCTATTGTTCGCCAAAATAAACATGGAAAATAGAGCACGGAATATCAAAATTTTGAAAATTCAAGAATATAACTCTCGTCATAAAATTGCCTACGTAGATTACATTAAAAAATATTAAGTACATAACCTAAAAAACGTATTTACTACTTCAAATTGAAAAATGGGTTTTACGAGTAATTTCCGTTCAAATTATACAAAAATATAGCTTTTATATTAACAAAGAAGAATGCTAAATTTTATTAAAAATATTAAGAGAATTGGTCAGAATTCGCATTTTAGTCCAAATCTTTTATAGATTATTCTTGTGGGCAAAAGGTCGTAGAAACCTTTCTTTTTTTTGTAAATATGCTATATTTTATGCTCTTCACGATGGCTGAAAGGAAAAATAAAGAATATACAAAAACTATCTTATTTTTAAATGTTTTCGTTACGAAAAATTCTTTTTTTTTTGTTGTTGCTCTGGAAAAGGTCTGATTCATTATATTTATTTGTATTCACTATTTTATCTTAAATATAACATGAGCAAGGATTTTAATACAAGTACAGTGAAACCTGGATAACTGGGATGTCATGGGACCTAGGATTTTTTATCACTTAAAGAGGTTTTTCATTTATCCAGTTTCCCAAACAGCCAGGTGTAAACTAACAGTTGCCTCATTTACACAGGGTCCCACTAAGAGAGGTCGAAATGAACCGTTTTTTTTTCATTTATAGAGGTGAAAATGTTCAGTAAAAATGCCTATTTTATGTTATACAGGTGTACAAGTATGAAATGCGGATTTCAGACAACAGATGGTGCGCCAATGGAGTCTGTGCTATAAAGATTTGACACTGCGCTATTTTGTCGTGTCATCAACAAGTGTCTGACGCGCACGAGTGATAAATTGGAAAAGTGTGTGCATAGTGTTGTGTTGTTGTGTTCAATATGTCGAAATTTGTACCGAACAAAGAGCATTCGCAGACAGCATTAATTTTTTGTTTTCATTTGAAGAAAACTCCTGTTGAATTATACCGATTGCTTCGAGAAGCTTATGGTGAACATGTTCGATCGCAAGATACGTGTGAACGATGGTTTCGGCGTTTCAAAAGTGGTGACTTCGATGTTGCAGACAAGGAACGTGGAAAAACGCCAAAAAAATACGAAGATGTGGAATTGCAAGCATTGTTGGACGAAGATGATTCGCAAACACAAAAACAACTCACCGAGCAATTGGGCGTTAGTTAGCAAGCTGTTTCCAATGGGCTACGAGAGACGGGAAAGATTCAGAAGACCGGTAGATGGGTACCACATGAGTTAAACGACAGGAAAAGCGCAAAAACAGGTGTGACATTTTGCTCGCTCGGTACAAAAGGAAATCGTTCTTGCATCGTATAGTTACAGCGGATGAAAAGTGGATTTATTTTGAGAATCCCAAGCACAAAAAATCATGGATAGACCCAGGCGTCACAGATAACCAAGCTTTTCTCGCAAATCTTATGGCCTAGAGGATATTGATTTCAGAGCCATTATTCTCTTCTATAGATTTTAGAACAAATTGTACGACTTCTTTTCTATAGTAAACTTCGAAGTTATTGATAACACCTTGATCGATAGGCTGTAATTTATTTGTTGTATTAGCAGGTAAATACAATAGTTTAACGTAGTCTAAATCAGGCATACTATTGTAGGTTGTGCGATTATCGACAAATAAAACAATTTTTCGTTTTTGCATCTTCATTTCGGTATTCACTTTTTTTAACAAATCTACGAAGATATCCGATGTCATCCAGCCCTTTTTGTTATTTTGATAATTAACAGGTGAAGTTCTGATACCTTTAAAGCATCTTGGATTTTTTGATTTCCCAAATTAAAGAAGTGGCAGCTTTTTAGTTTCCGACATATTGGCACACAAAAGTACAGTGATCCGATCTTTGCTAAGTTTCCCACCATGACAAGGCTGACCTTTATATGTAAAAGTTTTATTAGGAAGACACTTGAAGAATAAACCAGCTTCATCGGCATTAAAGACTTTATCGGGAGAATAGTTATGTAACATAGCTGGAAGGTCTTCAACCCATTGATTACATACGCTGTTGTCCACGGCATTGCTTTCTCCACGACTATTTTTGTAAACTATGTCGTTCCTTTCTAATAGATAATTCTGATAACACGAATTATTCAGGCGGAACTAATGACATATGCGAGGCCATCAGTTCGGGTCAAGTAACCAGTAGAGGGACTATAAGGAATAGGCCCTCTGTCTTTATTTAAACTACTTTTACATTTTATAATTTTCATTCATGGTATGGAATCTCCTATCAGATACATTTTTAATTAATCTTAGATTATTTAATGTTACAGTTTAATCAGCTTCAAGCGCATGTTCGGCAATGCTAGACTTTTCTACTATATTTTAAATGTACTGAATGTTCTTTAAATCGTGTTTTAATTGACCTTTTACTTTGCCCAATATACTTTTTGTCGCAATGATTACAACTAATTTAATAAATTCCACTTTTCTCACAATTAGGAATCTTATCTTTGGAATTTCCTAAGATATTCCTCAAATTGTCTGATGACTTATAGACTAAGGTGAGGCCTACCTTATTAAATACCTTATTGAGTCCCCTCTGTATTTTGGATTATATGGTATGGAGACATACTTGGTCTTATTTTCCTCGAGTGTAAAAAGGTAGAACTCTGAATATTTAACCTGAACTTATGTCTATTTATTAACTTGTTTGCTAAGTCATCGTCATAACCATTACCTCTAGTTATATTTCTAATACGATTCCTTTCATTATTGAAGTTTATTCTATTTAGTGACCAAACGATGAACTAAAAAATGTAAAGCGGCTAACTTGTGTTGTTTGCAATGAAATGAAGCATTAGGAATATATCTATCGAAAACTGCATACTAAAGTTTGAAACACCGTAAATTTTTTATTTTTGAAAGAGAAAACCCTTCGTCAATTTTTAACTACTATCTTATTTTTTATTTTTGCATATTGGATTATTTTTTATCCTTCAGGCAAGGAGGTACCATAGTTGTCATCAGTGACCCATTTAACCCAATAAAAAATAATGTTAACATTTAAAATATATTAAATTTTTTTCTTATAATTTAAAGTACAATAAAAATATATAAACGCCATCCTTTTGTATTATTCACTTAACAACCTTTAAAATATATATATTTTTAAATATACATACTTTTTGCAGCGCCCTGGTATATGTAATCCCTAAAACCTAATGGTTGTAGAAAAAATATGGTTTGTAACTCGTGCTTAAAATGAAACTTTGGTATTCTCAAATAATTTTTCTGCTCAGCTACATTTCGTCAAAAAAGTATCATCCTTGACGACCATATACAAAAATAACTATTAAAATTGAACGATTTCATGGGATATTTTAGTTTAAATCAGAGCAATAAAACACGTATACATAAACACAATATATGGAGTTTAATCAATAAACATTGTACTAAAAAAGCACATAAAATAGATAAAAAATAAAACATAATGGTAAAGTTGTAGATGATACAATAAATGATATTATTTTTTTGCTTTAAATTGTTGTCTTACTAAGTTTGTTTTATAGTAGTATTGTGATAATGTTATTTTAATGTCCCATTAATAAATAAAAATCAAGTACGTTTCCTGACACTTTAATGATTATTTTATCTCTTTTTTAAGTATGAAAACAAAGTAAATAGGACAATTGTTTTCTTTGTTATAAATTACGAATGGCTTAGATCTGTAATAAAAAAAACTTCGAATTTTATGTAAAAATGATGAAATGTTAATTAAGATCAGTGATTTAAATAGGAAATAATGTCCAATTTGATGGTTTTTATACAATATATATATATATATATATATATATATATATATATATATATATATATATATATATATATATATATATATATATATATATATATATATATATATATATATATATATATATATATATATATATATATATATATATATATATATATATATATAATATATATATAATATATATATAAAATGCAACGTCTCTCTGTCTGTCTGTCTGTCAGTCTGTCCGTTAGTGCGCCTATCACTGGAGAACCACTTATCCGATTTACGTACTTTTTTTTTTTAAACATACATATGTTCTCTGGCCAGGTTATAGGCTATATTTTATTACGATAGGTAGCATAAGGAATGAGCAGTGACGTAAAATAGTAAATGATGTCGGAGTGAATGTCGCTAGCGCGTGCCCTTGCAATACACAGCCTAAACCATTAAATATGGAACAATATTATGTAGCAAAGAATATCTGTAATCTATAATATATATAAAATGCAATGTCTCTCTCTCGGTCCATTAGTGCGTTTATCACGCGAGAACCACTTATCCGATTTACCTGTCTTTTTTAAATTCATTCATATATTCTTTGGCCAGTTTATATAATAATAATAATAATAATAATAATCTATATCTATAATATATATAAAATGCAACGTTTATCTGTCTGTCTGTCTGTTAATGCGCTTATCCCTCGAGAACCACTTATCCGATTTACGTGATTTTTTAAATTCATACATATGTTCTCTGACCAGTTTATAGGTATATATTTTATTACATCTATAATATATATAAAATGCAACGTATCTCTGTCTACTCAGTATATATCACCACTACACCAAACACTTTATTTTTGCACTCGACGCGCGTTTCGCTAACCATGTTAGCTTCATCAGGAGCGATGATTGACTCCTGATGATTGAGTCAATCTGACTGAGTCACTGTCATCACTGATTGAGTCAATCATCGCTCCTGATGAAGCTAACATGGTTAGCGAAACGCGCGTCGAGTGCAAAAATAAAGTGTTTGGTGTAGTGGTGATATATACTGAGTAGTATCATTGTGCCAAAGATTCCACATTCCCAACTTAGTATCTCTGTCTGTCTGTCTGTCCGTTAGTGCGCTTATCACTGGAGAACCACTTATCCGATTTTCGTACTTTTTTTTTAAAAAAAACATACATATGTTCTCCGGCCAGGTTATAGGCTATATTTTATTACGATAGGTAGCATAAGGAATGAGCAGTGACAATAATAGTAAATGAAGTCGGACAAAGTTTGCCGCTAGCGCCTTCTCTTGCAATACACAGTCCAAACCATTAAATATGGAAAAATATTATGTAGCAGAGAATATCTATAATATATATAAAATTCAATGTCTCTCTGTCCGTCTGTCCGTCCGTTAGTGCGCTTATCACTGGAGAACCACTTATTCGATTTACGTGCTTTTTTTTAAACATACATATGTTCTCTGGCCAGGTTATAGGATATATTTTATTACGTTAGGTGACATAAGGAATAAGCAGTGACGGTAATAGTGTATCAAGTGGGAGAAAAGTTTGCCGCTAGCGCGTTCTCTTGCAATACACTCACTAAAGCATTAAATATGGAACAATATCATGTAGCAAAGAATACAATATATATAAAATGCAATGTCTCTCTGTCTTTCTGTCTGTCCGTTAGTGCGCTTATCATTCGAGAATCATTTATCCGATTTACATGTTTTTATAAATTTATACATATGTTCTATATAATTCGATATAAGCCTAGATAATGGGAGATAAGGTGAGATAATGAGAGATAAGGAGAAATCATGGGAGATAAGTCGAAATAAGCCTCGATAATGGGAGATAAGGTGAGATAATAGGAGATAAGTATAAATAATGGGAGATAAGGAGAAATAATGGGACATAAGCAGAGATAAGTCTAGATAATGGGAGTTATGGTGAGATAATGGGAGATAAGGAGAAATAATGGGAGATAAGGAGAAATAATGGGAGATAAGTCAAGATATGCCTAGATAATGGGAAATAAGGTGAGATAATGGGAGATAAGGAGAAATAATGGGAGATAAGGAGAAATAATGGGAGATGAGCAGAGATAAGCCTAGATATTGGAAATTATATAGAGATAATGGGAGATAAGGAAAAATATTGGGAGATAAGGGGAAATAATGGGAGATATTTTATTACGTTGGGTAACATAAGAAATAAGCAGTGACGATAGTAGTGAATCATGTCCAGTATATATATATATATATATATATATATATATATATATATATACAAATATATATATATATATATATATATATATATATATATATATATATATATATATATATATATATATATATATATATATACATATATATATATATATATATATATATATATATATATATATATATATATATATATATATATATATACATATATATATATATATATATATATATATATATATATATATATATATATATATATATATATACTCGTATTATAATTTACGTGTTCTTGGAATTAGATCATTAAAACTATTCTTGGATTTGTTATATATTTATTGACGTTTCGACCCTAGGAAGAGGTTTTCTTCAAAATTTGCTCTAAAAGATGACATTAGAAGAAATAAATATAGATAAGTAATTAATCAGTTTGACGTGTATTTCGGTGTTAAAATATTTGTAGCTTTTCGTAGTTTCTAATTTAAGACACTTAACTGTATACATTAATGAGGGCCTTACCTTAGAAAGTAGTTCATTGTATGGGGTGTTAATTTTAAATCACTGTCAAAAACACATTTTTGCTTTCTACAAAAAAACACTTAACTTGAAGGACTTTATGGTATATGACTGGTAGGTAGATACGGTTTAGGTTATTTAAATCTGTTTTTTTCATTTATTGTAGTGGGCGTCATCTGTATGTGTATGGATTCCAGTATTTCTCTTTTTTTTGTATTTATTTCGGTTTTGATACTTTTAATGTTTTTCAAATCAAAGGAATGACTTTTATTCATTTCATGACTTGTAAAAGCTGTACTGTACATATATTCCTTCGCAGTTATTACATTTAATTTCGTAGACTATGTTACTCCTTCTATTATTTGGGGTTTTAGTTTTAAGCCTGGAAAAATTAGATTAGAGCAGATTATATGATTTGTGACATAACCGAATTTTGTGATTATTCAGTTCACATTCGAAACAGAAGACAACAATAAGATAAATTTCTTAGATTTAACTTTACACCACATTAATGAAAATATAAAAACTGAATGGTATACTAAAAATACATGATCTTCTAGATACCTTAACTATGAATCACACCACCCGAATTCCCAAAAAAATCTGTAATCATAGGTCTAGCAGATAGAGCAGTCAGGCTTTCTGACACAGAATATAGAGAGAGTGCAAAAACCAAAGTTAAAGAAGCATTAACACTTAATAAATATCCAATATACCTTATGAACAAAGTCTTCCAACAACGAATACATAACTTTTACAATACCATAATAAGTAAAAAACCAACTAACAACAACCAAAATACATATATTGCTTTACCGTTTATAAATGGACTATCTCAACTACTTAAAAAACTTTTTGAAAACTACAAAATTCGGTTATGTCACAAATCATATAAACTGCTCTCATCCAATTTTTCCAGGCTTAAAACCAAAACCCCAAATAATAAAAAAAGTAACATAGTCTACGAAATCAAATGTAATAATTGCGAAGGAATATACGTCGGGCAAACAAGCCAATACCTAGAAAATTGAATCAAAAGCCATAAATACGACAAAAAAAAAAACAGTACAGCTCTTACAAATCATGAAATGAATAAAAGTCATACCTTTGATTTCAAACACACTAAAATTATCAAAACCGAAATAAATACATAAAAAGAGAAATACTGGAATCTATACACATACAGATGACGCCCACTGCAATAAACGAAAAAACAGATGTAAATAACCTTAACCGTATCTACCTATCAGTCATAAACCATAAAGTCCTTCAAGTTAAGTGGTTGTTTGTAGAAAGTAAAAATGTGTTTTTGACAGCAATTTAAAATTAACACCCCATACAATAAACTACTTTCTAAGGTAAGGCCCTCATTAATGTATACAGTTAAGTGTCTCAAATTAAAAACTACGAAAAGCTACAAATATTTTAACCCCGAATTACACGACAAACTGATTAATTACATATCTATATTTATTTCTTCTAATGTCATCTTTTAGAGCAAATTTTGAATATATATATATATATATATATATATATATATATATATATATATATATATATATATATCAGCAACAAGATCACAGTATCGAGTAGCAGCGGCAGGAGCACCCGAAAATGCCAAATGAGATTTTGGCGAAACATCGTGCAAATTCATTTGACTGAAATCCGGAATTTTAATATTTGGTAAATGTGGATATTCTCCGGTGAGCGTAAGCATAGTCTCTTTGTGTATGTACGAAAAATATTCTAAATTTGACTATTTTTCATTTACATCGGCAAATGTCGACATTCAGCATGCACTGATGGTAAATATGGAATAAAAATATTTTTATTACCTTAAGACAAAAATGCAACTTTTTAATATATGACATATGTCAAAATGGGAGAAATAATATTATGATATACAGTGACTCATAGCTTAAATGATGCAGTCGTATAAGAAAAGACTAACTGGTCTCAGTGCCTCTTGCACTGCTTTCTCCTATTTTGACATATAGTGACTCACAGCTTAAATGATGCAGTCGCTTTAAGAAAAGACTAACTGGTCTCAGTGCCTCTTTATTTATTTGGAAAAAACAACTTATTGAAATTAAATTAGTAAAGAGTCTTCTAAAAAGTATGAATTACTTTTTGTCTTAAACATGCCTTACTTAATTAACAATAAATAATTAATCAACTCATATGCAATTTTAACGTCACAGCTTAAATGATGCAAAATAATAACAAGGGTCAAAACTTATCGCATTTTGAAATTTACGAAGGCGGCGTTGCTTTGATTTCTTAGTGCAATTGTTTTTTGTTTAGTTTGATATTTTTTCATTCAATAAAACGAAATTGTTTAAGAATGGGTCGTCGAACTACAATTTCTGAGAGAAATTTAATTATTACTCATTACAGCCAAAGAGACATAGCCAAAATGGTAAATAAATGTCCGTCAACTGTTCAGCATATCATTGAACGTTACCGGAATGAAAATAGAGTCGAGAATAAGTCAAGGTTGGCTTAAAATAAGATCTTCAATGAACGTGCAGAAAGATGGATTTTAAGAGAGGTATCAAATAATCCAAAAAAAGTGCGCCAAAGTTGTGCGCCGAGGTGGAAAGACAGTTTGGAAAAAGGTGTAACCCCGAAAGAGTTCGATGGATCTTGCGAAATAATAATTTACATGGTCGAACTGCTAGAAATAAGCCTTTCATTAGCCAAAGAAATAGACGCGTGAGATTGGAATTTGCCAGAGAGCATATCAATAAAGACTTGAACTTCTGGAATTCAGTAATATTTGCTGATGATACCAAAATAAACTTATTTGGGTCTGATGGAAAAATATCAGTGTGGAGAAAGCCTAACGAAGAATTAAAATTGAAAAATATGAAAGCTACGGTAAAGCACGGTGGAGGTGGAGTGATGTTATGGGGCTGTATGTCATCTGCAGGAGTAGGTAACATGCATTTCGTCGAAGGGAATATGAACCAATATGTGTACTTGGATATACTAAGGCAGCATCTCGTCGCTAGTGCCCAAAAATTAGATATTGAAAACAATTATCGGTTTTATCACGAGAATGATCCAAAGCACACGTCATTTCGAGTCCGCAGTTGGTTGCTTTATAACTGTCCAAATGTTATTAAAACACCAGCCCAGTCACCAGACTTAAATGTAATTGAAAATTTGTGGCTGACATTAAAAAATAAAGTAAATAGTGCCCCAATATCAAATAAAATAGAATTAAAAGTAAAAATTACTGAAGCATAGAACACTATTTCCCCGGAGTATACTAGAAAGTTAGTTGAATCAATGTCCAGAAGATTACAAGCCGTTATTGATAATGAGGGAGCCCCGACCAAATATTAGCAGGCTTATTTCAAATTCTACAGTTTGTTTTCTCTAATAATTTTGGTATATTGAATTTTGCATCATTTTTTATTGTCATTTATTGTTAGTTAAGTAAGGCATATTTAAGACAAAAAGTTATTCATACTTTTTTAGAAGACTCTTTACTAATTTAATTTCAATAAGTTTTTTTTTTCCAAATAAATAAAGAGGCACTGAAACCAGATAGTCTTTTCTTATAGCGACTGCATCACTTAAGCTGCGAGTGACTGTATGTCAAAATAGGAGTAAGCACATGTAAATAAACCATTAAACCTAAAACGAACAGTTAATTCTAAATTAGAAAAGAAAATAGTACTAATAATAAACATACACATAAATTATATGATTAACGGTATACAATCTTATTTATTGCAACAACTTAAACTGTTACGACACTTTCAATTGCACAAGAGTCCCTTGCTTTTACAACTACATTTCGTCGTGGAACACTTTTTGCAATTACAGCGTGTATAGCCTTGCCCTCCACTTCTCGAGTTAGTTGCAGCTGTAACTCTCAGCAACATTTCGTGAGAAGAAATCTCATCTATGGAAAGTAACTTTTATTTACAAATTACGAACTGATTACGGGAATAAAGCTGCTTGAAGGTGCCATTTTTGTTTGCTAATTTATAAATAATCAGAGACTTCTATTCCAACAACAACCGCTAACTCATTTCGGGCATCTGTACGACCACGATCGACATCAGGAAAATTTATTCATATTCATATTTGACACTCGGGCTTGTTCAGTTCTGAAATATAACTCCTTTATCGGATTCCATTTTACATTTATATTAGTTCCTAAATATTTAAATGTTGGAACCTGTTCTCCGGTGGTGTTCTTGATTTCAAGGGATTCTGGTAGTTTTTTTTCTCCGTTTTGGCCTCACGAATTTAGCGTCCTAGTCACATCTAATACGCTTTTATTACGATACGCCTCCTGAAAACGGTGCCTGAGGATGTTTTTTTTTATGGGTCTAGCTGCAGGGAAGTCCCTAAAGCGCTCCAGGAGAAGCATGTGTGCGGAAAAAGCGATTCACGTTGTTCTTGAATCGCTGTAAATTGTACTCGGAAACACAGCACTGGGCAAATTATTCCAAAGGAATGACGTTCTCCATATAAAAGACTGCTTGAAAAGCGTTGTACGCGGAGTAACAAGCTGAACCTCAGACGGATGTGAAGCACCAGCGCGACGTGTATTTCTAACATGCACCGCTTTGGGAGGAATTAAGCGGGCTACATCCTTCGAACACTTTCCATGAAAATACTTGTAGAACAGACTCAAGTCGCCAACCGTTCTTCGATGTTCCAGCGAATCAAAGCCGCCGGTCAATTCCGGGTCTCCAATCACACGGACCGCTCTTCTCTGAACAGAATCCAACAAATGCAGTGTATGTTTGGGAGCCGAGCCCCAAACGTGGGAGCAGTATTCCATAATTGGTCGAATTTGAGCTTTGTAAAGAATTAACAGTTGTTGTGGGGTGTAAAGTTTTCTGGTTCGAAATAATATTCCCAACTTTTGAGAAGCTCTCCTTGCTATGCCTGCAACATGTTCATGCCAGGACAAATTTGCCCCCAAACTAACGCCCAACAAATTGAGCGATGATGCTAAGGAAATGGAGTGTCCCGACATAACTATGTCGGATTCAGCAACGTTAACTTTTTTATGATGATGAAGGATTCGTCAACTGTATGTATTACCGTATCAGAACACCTAAACTGAGCAAATTTTAAAGTGTAGGTGCAATCTCTAGTCATATTTTTTCTCATTAATAAAAGCGATTTAAATATTCTACTTCTTCCCGTTCTCAAAAACGATATCAAATAAATATTTATTGAGCGGTCGCTTCCCGATTTGACGTCTGGTAAACAACTTAAAACCCAATTATCATGGAATTTATACAAAAGATGGGAAAATGGAGAAACATTATCGATCTATTTCCTAAAGGAAAGTTAAATGGGATGTATCGAGATATCGAAGGATAATGTTTTGAAGTGGATCGTGGAGATTTGTGCTAATGGCTGTACAAAATACATAAAATAACAATCAGACCTATATTCTTTATAAATAACGAGATAAAACGCATTGGGTCAGAAGTAACTTAGATTTAATAATTAAAAAGTTTTTTTGCTTCTCTTGCTAAGGGTAATATCGTATTCATAGATATAATATTAGAACAATTTTCGCGTCTCTGGCAGACATCATCAGTTATTTACAGATTAATTATCCATGTGCCGAAATTGCCATTTTGGGCGACCATGATGACTACGACAGGGGTCGGCAACCTTTTAACTAAGGGGTGCCAGTTTTCATCCATACAACATTTTGCGTGCCGACATAGGTACTTACTACAACTAAAATTAACAAAAATTAACTTAAATTAACTTAAAATATTGCTTTTAGAAGGTTTAATTACAAATAAATTTTAACATTTAACAAATAATTTTATTATACTAGTCCTAGGACCTAGTGTGAACCCTGTGCTTGAAGTTCCTTAGAGAGTTTTCTTATATCCGGTTCATGTCTGGTTATTTTCAGTGTCACACATGCTTCCGAGTTGTCTGTTATCAGCCTGCTTCGGTACGGGTTTAAAATCACTCTCATATGGGAAAAAAGTTGTTCACAGATATAGGATGATCCGAAAGCTGTAAGCATGGCAAGCGCTACTTTCTTAAGACAAATAAATTTATCTGGTAAACTCATCCAACAACTGAGTATCTCGTTTGAATGGTTCTGGCAGTCACCTTCTAATACCCTTCTTAATTCTACAAATTTCGTGTTCCATAACTCGGAGCTTTTAAATTCAATGTATTGAAGATCAAAATCATTAATGTCCATCCATGAGAAAAGAGATATGTCAAAGCAACTGCTGCAAAAACTCCATTAAATCTGGTTTGATTAAAAAAGCGAACATAGGACCATGTTTATCAAAATTCTGACCCCTCTCGATAAACTCCTCTTTTAAATTAGTCATATATTTAAGAATTTCGTCTATTAGTGCACCATCGTGGACACAGGTTATATAAGTTTTTAAATTTGGAACATATTTATATGTATTTGTAGTAATATCGCTGATAAATAAATCTATTTTTAATTTGAATGATTTCCAGGATTCGTATAAATCCAGAACTGTTTTGCCTGAACCTTGTAACTTTAAGTTGAGTTCACTGAGATAGTTTGTAATATTAGTAAGAAACATTAACATACAGATCCAGTTCTTAACTTCTAGTTCAGGATAAGCGCCCACTTGATTTTTTTCCAACAAGAACGATTTAATTTCGCCCAGACATTGCACAAATCTAGAGAGCACTTTACCACGGCTGAGCCAGCGCACATTATCGTGCAATGGTATATCTGAATATGCACTTTCTAATTCCTGCAGAAACGCCTTAAATTATCTATGGATCAGTGAAGAACGACCGACAATGTAGTTTACTATTTTAACCACCCTATCCATCACGGATTTTAAAGCGCACAAACTCTCTTGGTGAATTATGCAATGAAAATTCAAAACTGATCGACTCATGCGTTCAATAAGAAGGGAAACAAATCCCTTATGTCTTCTAATCATAGCAGGAGCGCCATCTGTCGTTACGCAAAAAAATTTATTTAAATCAGTGTTCCGCTTTTCAAAATGTTTAACAAATTCTGAAAATATATCCTCTCCTCTTGTAGTTCCCTGCAATAGGAGCAGACAAATCAGCTCTTCATACACACTGCCATCATCGAAGTATCGCGCAACGATTGTCAGATGGGCAATGTCATTAATATCGACACTTTCATCCAATGCTACACTAAATACAAAACTACGTTTGATAGCGTCTCTCTGCTGTTTTTGGACATTTTGTGTCATTTCGGTAATTCGTCTCTCGATGGTCCACGCTGATGCCGGTATATCCCTAATCCTGGCCAATATTGTATCCTTATTGGGCAAGTCGTCGAGTAAAATCTCGCCAGTACTCAAAAACGTTTGCTTCACAAATTCTCCGTCAGTGAACGGCCTACCCTTTTGTGCCAACGATTGTGCAATTTTGAAACTGCATTCAGTTACTTGATTTTTTCCTTGGAAAACTTTGCTAAAGAATGTTGACTGTTTCTCGTATTGTTTACTTGCTCTTTATATTGCCTCCCTTTTATCAGCGTTATCTTTAAATGACGATTCATGTTTTATCTGGAAATGTCGTTGAACACTAGATGTCCGAAAAACTACGCTTTCCCAATATAGGACACAAATGGCCCGATCGTTTTGCTGTACAAAACCGTAATCTGTTGTCCATGAAGTTTGAAATGATCGAACGTCTACCTTCTGTTTCTTCGCGGCCATAATGCTACGTAATTTTAATTTTTAAACTTTTCGACGACTATTGACTGGAACGGATGTTACTTCTATACTTAATGATCCAAACGTGTAGCCGCTTGCTATATATAGAAAAATAATGTTTCCAGAAACTTCCAATAATTACGTTTATTAAATTTCTTAGAACAAAAATTATTATCTACAACGCACCTATTGCAATCAAAGGGCCGCCTAGAAGTTAAATCTAACAAAAACTAAAGTTCGGCAATATAAAAAGAGTTGCGGCGCGCGTCGGAACGATTGAAGTTAAGTCAAACAAAAACCGCCTTATAGCGGCTCTTTTGATCTGAATTGAGGACGTTTATTTGTGTTTTTGCCTAGGCTTATATTTTGAGGCTTGCCGTCTTTAATACTTGCCGAAATAAAAACCAAACCAATGCATTCAGTAAAATTATAAATTACAAAATATATATTTTGTAGTTTTTGGTAATAATACCTAGTGACCTATATAATATATCGTTTTTGTTTGTATCGTTAAAGTAATACTGTCTTCGATTATTTACTTAACTTCGAAACATGTCACAGATTACAGAATTAATGTGTAAACTTTGAATAGGTACGCGTGCCATTCAAAATTGCTTGGCGTGCCATAGGTTGCCGACACCTGGACTACGACATAAACTGGCTAAGTATTCAAATACTACCGACGAACCGTCGTAAAACTGTCTCTTCAGTTGCGGCTTTACTCAGCTTTTCGACGAACCATAATGGATTTCTGACGGTGATGGAGAATCTGCCAGTCTTCTTGACCTCTAATCGAGAGATACCCTATAATCGTACATTTGCTGTCAGGTGCTTTCGTCATCGAGTAATCTACCAATAACCGATAGAGAAGCGCCTAAATCACACAAGATTCGATCCTACACATCTTCAAAAATGGCAATATTTTCTAACTTTTCCTTGGTTAGTTTGTTTCAGATTCGATGACCTTTCCGACTGTACTTACTTTGTTTCGATGAAATATTCTTTAAATGACAAACCTTGGTTCGATCAAAAATGCATAGAAGCTGATGCTTCTAAGTAACTTGCATACTAATAATGTCGTGAAAACCCTAATCATAAATCATAACATTTTTGATCGTACATGGAACAAAAGCAAACAAATAATCAAAGGCACACAACCAAAGAATTAAAAATGAACTTTTGTCCTGTCCCTACAATTTCAGTACTGTCTGGTTGCTCGTTAAGGCTCTGTCTCTGTCTTTTCCTAGCCTTCTTCAGTCCAGTATTGGGTATAAGCTTCCCCTAACTGTCACCACCCATCCCTATCCTGAGCTACTCTTAACCACGGTAGTCCTGCAACTCTCTTTGCGTTAAAATTACCACAGGTCAATCTAGGTTATATCTAAATATGACCGACGTTATGGTATTTGAATCTTTAATTGCAATATTAATCTAATATAATGAACCGACGTAAAATTAAATTTTGACACTGCTCTACATCCTAATGAATACAAATATTTGCTTAACAATAACCATCTGTATCAATTTATACGCTTCCTCTTCAATTCCTATTGTATGCATATTACTTTTTTTAGTAATTTATATCATCTGCAAAAAGGGGCTTGGTTTTTAGGACAAACAACTCTTGCCATCACTACATAAAACAAGACATGTATAAAAGAAAAAAAAAATGTCTAGACGTCGTTGTACAGGAGTGAAAACTACTATATTTTTATGCCAAAGGTCAATAAACTCATATTTTCTCAGGAGACAAAACGATTGCCATGCCAGACCATGGTCTCCATTGTAGTATTCTTGTAGTCCATTTGTTTTCTTTGGATCTGGCTTTGTGTCCTGCATAATCCCATTTTAGGCGTGTCACTCTCTTTACACGTATTCCTCTTTTTATCTTATCTATTTTCTTGTTCTTAAGTATATAAGATAGTTTCCTAAATGCCGCCCATGTCAGTCTCCTTCTGCGATCTATTTCTAGTTCTTTGTTTCCTTTTGTCAATGTTATAATTTGTCCGAGATACGTATATGAGTTGACATTCTCAATTGGTGTTTCTCTGATAACAATTTCCGAATCTTCTGGACACATTGTCTTGGTTTTACTTAAATTGATTTTTAGACCCACTGCTCTTCTTTGAATTTCTAGTTCTTTCAACATAGTTTTCAAGTCTTCCAGTTTATCTGCAATTAAGACTACGTCGTCGGCAAATCTTAGGTGGTTTAGGCGTTCTCCACATATGTTTATTGCTTTGTCTGGCCAGTGTATTTTCCTGAATATCTCCTCCAGGGCAAGCGTAAACAATTTTGGTGAAATTGTGTCGCCCTGTCGGATACCTCTGTTAACAGGGAACTTTCCTGTATTTTCGTGTATATTTACAGATGATCTAGCTTTTTTGTATATATTCCCTATCAAAGCTGTATAACGAGAATCCACACGTGTATGGTTAGGTCCTTCCATTATTGCCCAGTGCCTTTTCGTAATCTACAAAGGCCATATAGAGTTCAAGGTTGTATTCAACTGCTTTTTCTATAAGTATTCTTGCGGTTAATAGGTGATCACAAGTTCCGTAGGCTTTGCCGAATGCAGCTTGTTCGACTGATTGGTGCTGCTCCAGTTTCTTTGTTATTCTATTGGTGATGATCTTTGTGAATAATTTGTAGAGGTGTGACATTAGGCTAATTGGACGATAGTCGTAAGAGAGACGAATCTCCTTTTTTGAACAGGATGATCACTATTGCATTGTTCTAAGTTTCCGGAACATCTCCTTTTTCTAGGCATATGTTAAACAGGATCTTCAGTTCGGGCACGATTATCTCTTCAGCTTCTTTTATCATCTCTATTACCATGTCATTTTGTCCTGGTGCCCTATTATTCTTCATACTTCATAGAGCCTGTATGATTTCATCGTTACTTATTTCGGGTATATCTTCCGAACCCACGTTAATTATTTTATCGTGTTCTTTGTTTGTGCATGTTGTCTGAATTTGGGAGCTCTATAATGTTGTGTTAAATTCTTCGATGGTTGTTGGTATTTCTTTCCGGTTTCTGAGTTCTCTGTTATTTTCCTTAATCATCGGAATTTCACGCTTCCCATTTTGTTGTTGGAGACATTGCATATTTTTATTATTTTCGATTACTTCTTCTATTAATCTTTCATATTTCCTTTCTAGGTCTTTTCATATCATCTTCCGTGTGTCTTTTTTGACTGTACTGTATTCTTGCATGCCATATTTACCCTGCTTGTATAAGGTTCTTCTCTCTTCTATTTTCTGTTTCGTTTCTATTGTTAACTTGTCCGATCTTAATTTTGTATTTCCGGCAGTCTTAAAAGCCGTTTCTGTTATCGAAGTTGTTAGATCTTTATAGCTCGTTTAGATCCTTTTTAATATGTTGAATATCATCTATTGCCTTGCTCAGTTCTTTTGTGTACTTTTCCCTGTTTATTAATGTCAAGTGGACTTTTTAATTTTGTCTTTGATTGTGTTAGCCGATACTTGTTGGAAATTCATAATAAAATTATATAAAAACAACACTATGTTTTAATTTCCAATATATTTAAAGTCACTTGACAATTGTTTCACCATACAATGGCTTCTTCAGAAGTAAATAGGAAAGAAAAATATTTAGTAGTAATCCTGGTTAAATAGTGCTTAAAACTATCCTTAATTATCTAAGATTATGCTAATCATTTTATTATATTATTTACAGACAAAATTATTTTAAGAATGCAAATCTGTGGTACTATTTCCGAGAACTAATAAAGATTAAGGAAGGGTGAATGGTTTAAGTCTACCTGTTCGTTTAGTAATTGATTGGAGTTTTTCCGTTTGTTAATTTCAAGACATTCAAGCCAATTTAATTTTTTAGATTTATTTTCTACGTGTAGGATTTTTTACGTATCATCAAAATTATATGGGTTGCGTAATGTGAAACATAGTTATTTAAAAAATAAGAACAATTCACATTACGCAACCCATATAATAAACGAATCCCATAATTTTGATGATACGTTAAAAATCCTACATGTAGAAAATAAATCTAAAAAATTAAATTTGCTTGAATGTCTTGAAAATAACAAACGGAAAAACTCCAATCAATTACTAAACGAACAGGTAGACTTAAATCATTCACCCTTACTTAATCTTTATTAGTTCTCGGAAATAGTACCACAGATTTGCATTCTTAAAATAATTTTTTCTGTAAATAATATAATAAAATGATTAGCATAATTTTAGATAATTAAGGATAGTTTTAAGCACTATTTAACCAGGATTACTACTAAATATTTTTCTTTCCTATTTACTTCTGAGGAAGCCATTGTATGGTGAAACAATTGTCAAGTGACTTTAAATATATTGGAAATTAAAATATAGTGTTGTTTTTTATATAATTTTTCATTTTGATTTAGGTTTTATTCTCTTCTCGTTTCCTGTTATTATCATTTTTGCTCTTATGAGACGATGGTCACTTTCGGTGTTAAAGGAGTTTAGTGCTGTGACGTCTTTTACAATTGATTTTCGCTAAGGTTACTAGTCAAAATTTTACCAAATTTACCACCATTTACAGCTAGATAATACTATTACAACAGCATTTTTATGAAAAAGCTAACTTGGTAGTTGAACTTTTTGCTCTACGCTCTATTGTTGATTTCCGGGGAAAATACCAGTCCTTATTGCCAATGTGCAGTCAAAGATGCTTGATATTGTATTCAGTCAGCGTGTCATTAAAGATATTTTTAAAAAAAGCTTTCTGGCGCTGATGCAATAGTAATCCAAAAACGCACACATTTCTTGGCTAACCTGTAATCTAATGGTATGTCTGACAGCTTTTATTTATGACTTTCGTATTTCCTAAGAGAGCTTTCTTTATAAATGGCAGTTGATGGGTGTATTTTTAATGCCTTTACTGTCAATACTTTTTAAATGTTCTATGAAGTAGAATAAGTTCTTCATATCCTTAGTTGTCCGTTTTTTAAGGTCACTAAACTCTAAGCTTCCCGATTCCGTCTTTCTTTCACTTTCAGTTTGTTCACTGAATAAAAATTGGGCTTTTTCAACCTCCTCCTCTTAAGTCTTTTCTCCCTCAAGAGGGTATGGTGACTCTGTGTTCAATAAATGAATTGAACTATCATCTGCCACTGTTCTCGGTTCCGTGAATGCTCTGATGCTTCATGCAATGACTTCCCGGTTAACTGTTTCATCTTATCCACCCAACGTGAAGCTGATTTACCCCTGCAGCGCTTTCCTTCAACCTTTCGCTGTATGACCAGTGATTCCAGTTCATGTCTTCTGCTGAGGTGGCCGAAATACCTCAAATATGTCTTTTAAAATAGACTGGTTAGTTCGATGCTCCACCCACGATATCCTGAAAATTCGACGATACACCCACATCTCAAATGGAGCAGTTTTATTTCTATCAGCTTTCTTTATCGTCCACGTTTCCGATGCATATGTTACAATCGGTTGTTGCGAGCGTTAACTTAGTCAGTTGCGAGATACTCGAGTCTTTCCATATTTTCACAAATTTTGTAGTTGGAGAACGAACAATTGGGAGTCTTCTACGTATTTCTGAGTGACAATCTACTTTAGCAATAGGTGTATGGTGTATTCAATAGGACCTTGTTTTTATACAATTTGTTTTGGTCGTACTAAATAAATTTTATTTATGTTTTATATAGTATTAGGGCGGCTTTTTTTAAACATCTTTTGAGAAACATGATAGTAGGAGATAAGGAATTGTATTAAGTACGCATACCTAATACTCTAGCCCGAGTGACGAGTCGTGATACGAAGAAACGCGTCTCGGGATGGATTTGACGAACAGTGGGTTAACTGCTGAAATATGGGCCTTCTTCGTTTTTAGGTATTTTACATTACATTAGTAGACTCTAATACGAAGGCTGAAAAGTGTTTGGTTTAGCTACTTAAAACACTTTTTTTTTTGCAAAATTCGACTTTATTCATCAAGAGTGATACAATAAGTACAACGCTTTTCTAACATTTCTATACCGTTCTCGTAGAAGGATTTGTCTTTGCCTTCAAAACAGGTCTCAGTTTCGGCGATAACTTCTTCATTGGAGCTAAATCTCTTTCCCGCGAGCATTTTTTTGAGGTCTGCGAATAGATAATAGTCGTGGGGGGCCAAATCTGGAGAATACCGTGGATGGGGAAGCCATTCGAACTTAAATTGATGCAATTTTGACATCGTAACCATTGACTTGTGACACCCTGCATTGTCTCGATGAAAGAGCACTGTTTTCTTGTTCATTTGAGGTCGTTTCTTTACGCTTTCTGCCTCCAAACGCACTAATAATTTTATATAATATTCGCTATTGATGGTTTTGCGTTCTTAGCATAGTCGATGAAAATTATTCCATGCGCATCCCAAAATACAGAGGCCAAAACCTTCGACTGTTGTGTTTTTGGCCGTTTCGGGAGGCTTTCACCGGCTGCTGTCCACTTAGCTGATTGCCGATTTGATTCCGGTGTGTAGTGGTGGATCCATGTTTCATCCATTGTCACATATCGCATGCAAAATCCTTTTTATTCCGCTTAAACAGGGCCAAACAGCGCTTAAAATCATCAACACGTTGTTGTTTTTGGTCCACTGGGAGCAAACGCGGTACTCATTTCGAACAGAACTTTCTCATGCCCAGATGCTCATGAAAAATATAATCAACACGTTCTTTTGATGTCTTAGGGTGTCAGCTATTTTTTTATGTTTTCCGGTGTAACTACCTCATTTGGGCGTCCAGAGCGTTCAGCATTATTTGTATCTGTACGACCGCGTTTAAATTCAGTATACCAGTAAATAAGGAGTGATTTTCAAGGGGCAGAGTCCCCGTAACACTTATCAAGCCATCGCTTTGCTTGAACGGTATTTTTCCCATTAAAAAACAGTGTTTAATCAACACACGAAATTCGATTTTTTCCATTGTTTTGCAAATATCAAAAGTAGCGTCACTAAAATCACTGTAACTTGTAAACTAATGTAATGTAATATAATGTGTAGAGGGGAGTGTGGCCCAAAATGGCCCTTTGCACTGCGACCATCAACTGATCTATTGTGCTTCCTTCAATGGGAGCGTTAGCAGATCCTGTTCACCCAGCGTATAGGCATGTAGTATCCTATGTCTCCTGTGTCCCAATGCCGCACAGTTGGTAATCAAGGGTTCCATGGACTCCTCTTCTTCACCGCAGAATCTGCAAGTGTACGTGGTTGATAGGCCCATTCTGTATAGGTGCTTATTGCAGGTATGGTGGCCTGTGAGTGCCCCCGCCAGTAATCTTAGGCTTTTCCTATCCATTTTTAGGGCGAGATCCGCCTTCCTTGCATCAAAGCTCAGAAACTTTTTAGAATGTTCCAGACCGTTAGTGTCGTTCCAATTTTTCTCTACTATGGATTTTGTCCATTTCATCATCTCCTCTTTAAGGAGACCCCTGCTGAATCCAAAGGATGGAGAGGGTCCAATGAAGGTCTCCTCAGCCCCTTTTTTTTGCATAGATGTCTGCCATCTCATTTCCTCTATGCCCCTCATGTCCTGGAAGCCAGATCAGAGTAATCCGATTCTGAATTGCCAAGTCATTAAGCATGTTATGACATTCCAGTACTAGCCTGGACGTGAATGTACAGCTATTCAGGGCCTTTAAGACTGATTGGCTGTCGGAGAGTATTTTGATACTTACTCCCATGTATCCCCTTTCGGATAGGATCCCTACAGCTTCCAATATTGCGTATAGTTCCGCCTGGAATATTGTAGTGTCCTTGCTCAATGTTATTGCTCTGTGTGCCCTAGGCCCCACTATTCCTGCTCCCACCCCTTGGAGCGTTTTGGATCCATCCGTGTACCACTTTTGTGAGCCATCCTGTAGCCACCTTGGGTTTACGCACCACTCTTCCCTTGTCGGGAAGTAGACCTTATACTTCCTAACGAAGCACCGTATAGGATCAATGGTGTCGCTGGCCGTTGACATATTAAGTATGTCTCCGATCCCTTCAGGATCGTGAGATGACCAATAAGGTTGCCCTCCTTAAATTTTTCCCTTCTGTGGATGGAGATAGCCTGAAAAGTTGCCTCCTCTTGAACAGCCACGTTAAGCGGTGCAAGGTTCAAAAAAGCTTCCATGCTCGCCGTTGGAGTGGATCTCATAGCTCCTGTAACGCATAGGCATGCAAGTCTTTGCACCCTACATAGCCGCCGTATTGCTGTTTTTTGTTTGGTCTTGCCCCACCATACCAGAGATCCACATAGTATTTTTGGTTTGACCAGTTGGGTATATATCTAGTAGGTCATTTTAGGGCTAAGGCCCCAGGACCTACCGAGTAGTTGTTTGGCAGAAGTTGTAAACTAATCGTCGAAATGTCATGAAATTTTGACACATATCGTTTGAAGGTTGGTACTTCCTAAAAATCATATGTGTTATTTAGCAAAGACTTTGTCTAACAAATGCAAATAAAAATCATACAAACATGCAGTGTGTATTTAGCTTTAACATGTTCCAGAGATGTTCACAGCATATATTATATATAATACTTTTGAAATATATATGTGATACAGAAAATACAGAAAATATAAATCCCTAGAAGGCGTATGAACTTCAGAAGTGCTTAATTTACTACATATTATATCCTGTCCGCCTCAATTCTTTTGTTACTGTACATGCAGGAATGTTTTTACTTCCTCAGTTGTCCAGTATTTTGTTCAGTTGAGTTACACAATCTAATAATACAATTTTTAAATATCTGTACTACTATACGCCTGGGGTGGCTGTAGGTGGATTGAGTACCCTACAGTTGTCACTGTCGGTCCCAAGCCCGGACAAAGGAGGAGGGTTGGGATATACGAAGACGAAAACAGCAAAGAAGAAGGACAACGATATGTGGTACATGGAACATACAAGGTCTCTCCAGGAAAGTAAATGAAGTTGTAAATGAATTAGAAAATCTTCGAGTAGAAATTGCAGTACTGACGGAAACAAAGAAGAAAGGAAAAGGCTCCGAAAGTTGGGGGCATTACGATCACTTTTATAGTGGAGTGCCCAAAAAAGATAGAACAAAACAAGGCGTATTCATACTAATACACAGAAAACTGAAGAAATTCATAACCACCTGGGAACCGATTAGTGAAAGAATCATAAAGGTGAATCTCAAAATACTAGGTAATAACACAACCTTACTGGGGGTATACGCTGTCAACGACGACGATCTGGCTAATAACAAGGATTCATTTTTTGAACAACTAAATGAGGAAATATGCAAAATTGGAACATCAAGAGAGATATTACTTTTGGGTGATCTAAATGGAAGAATAGGAAGGAAAGAACACGATAAAGTGGTAGGAAAATATGGCGAAGAAGTTACTAACGACAACGGAAGAAGAATTATAGAGATATGTGAACAAAACAACCTTACAATATTAAACGGACACTACCAGCATAGGGTTATTCATAAATATACGTGGAGACAAACAACAAGAGATTTAAAAAGTATTATCGACTATATGATAATACGTCAGAGATCTAGATTAAACTTCCTAGATGTAAGAGTCCAAAGAGTGGCTTCATGTGGCAGCGACCACTACCTCGTGAAAGGAAAGATAACCTCACGAACAACACGGGAAAGCAAACTGGAAGATACAAGTACACAGCAAACAACAAGTGAAACAACAATAAGATATAATACAGATAGCTTACAAAATGAAAGTATCAGAAATCTATACAAGAGTAGACTGGACCAAAAGATACAACGGACGGGATTTGTTAATATAGAAGAAGAATATAAGTATATAAAGGAATGCCTACACGCAGCCGCACTGGAAGCATTAGGGTACCAAGAGAAAAGGGAAAAACAGCAAAAACCATATTGGTGGGATGAAGAAATTAAATACGAAATTGAAGAAAAACGGAAAAGCTATAACAAATACTTAAGTTCAAAGAGCACAAATGACAAAGTAAAATACAAGGAATCCCAAGCTAGAGTACGCAAAATGATTAGTGATAAAAAGAACAACCAATGGGAAAAAACATGCTCAAGACTCAACACTTACATAGGAGGAAGAAAAAGCACAGAAAGCTGGAGACTTCTTAAAAATATGAGAACAGAACGGAAAAGAGAAATCTTCTCACCAATAACACCAGAAAAATGGAACCAATATTTTACAAATATGCTAACAGAAGATAGACCAGAGTTGAAAAGTACCCAACATGGAAACCCAAATATAGTTATACGAGGATCCCCAATAAGGATAACAACATCAGAAGTTAAAGAAGTATGTAAAACGCTAAAAAAAGGTGGAGCTCCAGGACCAGGAAACATCCCAGGAGAGATAGTAAAATACGGAACTGAAAAGCTATTTAGCGCTTTGAGGAACTTATTCCAAAGATGCATTAACACATCAGAAGTACCTGAGGAATGGAAAATATCATACATATCAACAATTCATAAGAAAGGAGACAAAAATAATTGCGATAACTATAGGGGAATAACGGTTACAGGATCTATTAGCAGAATATACGGAAAAAAATACTTAAAAATAGAATAGAAACGGAATACGCGGACGTAGAAGCTGAAGAACAGACAGGCTTTAGAGCAGGAAGATCCACAATAGACCATCTCTTCTCACTGACACAAATCCTAGAAAAGAAAACCGCATTTGATCAGGAAGTCCATGTCTTGTTTGTTGATTTAAAAAAGGCCTACGACAGCGTGCCCCTAATGAGATTGTGGGAAACACTACAACAGAGTAATGTAAGCACCGAAATAATTAAAGCCGTAAAATCCTTATACCAAGACGCAAGAAGTAGTGTGAAAACCAAATATGGTATAACAACAGGGTTCCCGGTCGCAAAGGGTCTCAAACAGGGCTGCTGTATATCACCAACGCTATTTAAAATCTATTTGGAGAGTGCACTGAAGAACTGGAAAAGGAAATGCAGCAGTATGGGATTACCACTGGATGACGATACTATATTGTATACGCTATCATTCGCAGATGACCAGGTAGTAGTCGCTCAGGACATCGATGATATGAAATACATGACACGAAAACTTATGGAGGAATATGAAAAATGGGGCCTAGAAGTCAATATTAAAAAGACCGAGTACATGTGCGTCGGAGGATAACAGCAGGACTTGAAACTGGCCACAGGACAAACCATCAAACACTGTGCCAGTTATAAGTATTTGGGAACGAGAATATCTAGGGACGGAACACTGGAAGAAGCAATATTCAAGAGGAATATCCAAGGAAGAAAAGCGATTGCAATGCTTAATAGTATACTATGGGACAAAAACATAACCATTGAAAATAAGAAGAGAATTTACAACTCAATAGTGAAAAGTATAATAACTTACAGCTCCCAGGTGTGGTCATTAAAGGAAAGAACAGAAAAAATACTAAAAGCTACAGAAATGGATTTCTGGAGACGAGCAGCCAGAAAATCCAGAAAAGACCGCGTACCAAATGACACGATAAGGCGAGCTTTAGAAATAAAGCACGATATAGTGGACGAAATCAGAACCCAACAGTTGGTATGGTATAAACATGTACAGAGAATGTCATAAGACCGACTACCTAAAAAGATTTTAAATTGGAACCCTCATGGAAAAAGAAAGCGAGGAAGACCACGCCAAAGCTGGAGAGCAGGAATCAGGAAGTACTAGAGAGAGATCTGGAGGAGGAGGGATGGAGAAACCGGGAGGAGTGGAAATTAGGCCTCGGAAGACGGAAGACGTTATAAAACCGATTGATATATATACTACTATACATATCAGTCCAATGAATCATAGCTCGGCCTCGGTGGCTAAATGGTAAGTAACCGGCTGATCGCCAGCTTGATTCCAGCTAGTAGCAAACTAATTAAATACTACTACTCCCGTGATAGCACTACGGCACTGTCTTAAAAAAAGTGTCGTGAAATACAAATATCACTATATCCATTAGGACAAAAAAAAGGGTAAATTCCTATCGTGGCAGGGAGGTGAAAGATAAAAAAGGCTAGTAATAGATCAGTTAGCAAACGATGCAAATATAACTGAGGACAACCTGTATTTACAAAACCTTGTATTTTGTCTCGCAACTTGCTAGCGGCTTTTTTGTTACGCCCATTGTTAAAAAAAAGCTTTTTATCGTTAAACTACTTAAGCTGAAAGAGTAGTACTAAGCCTTCAATTTCTTCTGAGTGAGTAGATAGTGATTGTCTAGCCATTTCCAGCTTTTAAGTTCCCTAATTAATTAGTATCTATATAGGTTTAGTGTTTTTGAAATGCTAATAGTTTGCATTTAAATATCAAAAATATCGTCTTTGCCTTATTTATGACATTTATTGATTTTAATTAGAGAGATAACTCTCCATTTTTTAACTTTTAATACATTTTATAACCCTTATAGTATATATTTTAGTATAGTAGTAAAAGAATAAAATATAATTAAAGGTATTGTAACATATGTAAGTAATTATTAATTAAAATATGGATAGTAAACCCTTCGTAGATTTAGGATATCAAAGAAAAGTTGGTAATCGTGTACCTTTTCAGGATTTGAATGGATTTAAACTGTAATGTTCGACTTTTTGCCTTCCCGTCCGTTCACCCACAAAGCTGTAACTGTTACAAAATTAAACGATTAATTTAATATTATAATTTTAGGTATCCTGGTTCAGCATATCTACTTAATCGTAATTCTAAAATTGTTGTGTTTTTAATGATTAAATAGGTAGTTTTAAGCTTTGAGACTTGATATTACTCCAGGTTACAAAAATTCATGTTAGGCTATCTCTTATTAGAGGTATCGATGCGTGCGACGCGGATGGCACGACTAGGATGACAAATTGACACAATACATTTCCCTGGTAAAAGAAACACGTGACTATCACCGTGCTAAAGATTCTTAAAGAGTCTACAGCTAGCAACCTTTCACAACAAATAGAGTATAATTATATAGAACGTTGGTTCCCAACTGGTGGGTCGCAATCACAAGGGTCACCTTGGCTTTTTTGGGGGATCGCCGGTTATCAATTTTAAAAACCAAAATAAAATTTAAAATTTAAAGCTGGGTGTTAAAATGTTAATAATTTATTTATGCTTGGCAACATACGAGATATGCGAAGTAATCAGTGGACGGCCGGTGCACGCACCTCTTCTTGTGCCTGGTGAAATCCGACTGGGACAAGCTAGCGGGTAGTCCGTAGCGATCGCGACACTCCGTTGCCTCTCGAAGAAACGTGTAAAAGAGAGAGAAGTTTCGAGACGGACAGCTTGATATTTCGCCGAGCTGAGAATAATCGGGAAAGTACTCCCAATTGATATATAAGCAACGAGCAGAACCAATCTTCAGTTATTCAGCTACGAGTTTAAACTTTCGAATATAAATATAAGTGTACAGATAAATTGTCGCGCTCAGTAAACTTGTTACCTAGTGTTAAATCGTTACAGTGTTCTTTGTCGTTTGTATATAAATAATTCGTTTTTAGTTATTGTCTTGTTTGATCCGAAAAAAAAAACGGCATAATACCAGAATAGCCCGTCATAATTGGTCTTCGACAGGCACGCCTAGAAACGGACTCTTCTATTATTTGCCGTTTTGGTAAGCAAACAACAGAAGAATCGGAGAAAGGAATTGTAGATAACACAGGTCAACATTTGATCTAAAAAAAAACACTCGTAGCGGTATGGTCCTTATGGGGTTTTTGGGATCGCTGATTACGATGAGCAGGTTGGTTAACCTTCATCACATCAGATTCAAGGTCATTTGAAGGTCAAATAGAGAAAAAACCGTAGGAAAAATCTGAAAAAATTCATGCGCATGTTTTTGAGGTCCCTGAGTCCGAATCCGTAGTTTGTTTGACCTTGCGCCTTTTCCCAGAGGTCATTTGAAGGTCATTTGAAGGTCAAATAGAGAAAAAACCGTAGGAAAAATCTGAAAAATTTCATGCGCATGTTTTTGAGGTCCCTGAGTCCGAATCCGTAGTTTGTTTGACCTTACGCCTTTTCCCAGAGGTCATTTGAAGGTCAAATAGAGAAAAAATCGTGGAAAAAATCTGAAAAAATTCATCTATTATTTTTTCAGATCATTCAGTTCAAATCCTGCATGATCTTATGCTCAAAATATATACGGTGGTCAATTAATTTTATCTTTGTATATATATTTGGCGTTTTACTTTGAAAATAAAATTCTTTTTCATTCCTCGCGAAATTATTTATTCTCTTCTTTTTTATAAATTTAACTCAGTCTCGCTTTAAACTCCAGTCTTAAGGTGTAGTTTGACCCAGGGCACCTCCACGTGGTGACGGTGGGCAACGGAGTTGTCTCACTATCCGGCGAAGTCCCTGGGTTACGGCGTTTATGCCGTCATGGCAACTACTCCTAAAAAAATTACGAGACAGGGTCCCCGAAACCCAGAATCGGCGGCTGGTTAGGGTGGGAAAGCGGGCCCACAGGCGTCGTCACCATGCGACCGTAGCTCTACATTGGTGGGAAACTTGCTACAAGGAATTCGTCATGTTCCATTAAACTCGACAATTTTTGTGTTGTTTGTGGGGAGTATATTCCACAAAAGAAATTCATGTTTTTAGATTCGTTAAAAGTAAAATATCACCAAATTTATCATATTGATACAAGCTCATTGGATAACTCTTACACACCAAAATCTATATGTCATAAATGCCGCAATGTTCTATATAGAATTAACAAACCAGGTCAATGATATGGAGACCCCCCAACAGACCATAGCACCGACTGTTACTTCTGCTTAACAAACTTGAAAGGGTACAACCGAAAGAATAAGGATTCTATTTCATATGCACGTGTAACATCTGTGACTTTACCAGTTCTTATTGAAACAAATTCTGATCATATCATGGAAATTAATGAATTGGGACAAGAAGTGGTAACTGATGAAGATATGTCAGATGAAACATTCGAACACGAAAAAAGAGAAAATTTCAGCACAGAAGAATCAGATGTTGAGGAAAATTATATATCGGAAGCCGAAACATTTAATCAAAACGAATTAAGTGATGTGTGCAGAGACTTGGGCTCTCGAAAGATAGATCAGAGCTTTTAGCATCTAGGCTAAAAGAAAAAAATTGTCTATCCAAAGGAACAAAAATTTCTGTCTAGCGTTCGAGAGAACGTCCATTCAGAAAATATTTTACTAAAATGAATAATCTAGTCTATTGCCATAATATTGAAGGGTTAGTGCAAGAATACGGTATAGAATACATAGCAAGTGATTGGCGACTGTTTATAGATTCTTCAAAAAGAAGCTTAAAAGCTATCTTGTTATTCTGTTGTATTAGATGAAGAATATCATAATTTTGAGTTGCTATTGCAAAAATTGAATTACGATCAAAAACCACTGGGAACTTTGTGGGGACTTAAAGATATTTACAATATTACTGGGGCAGCAATTTGGAAAGACTTCTTATCCGTGCTTTATTTGTGAGTGGAATAGTCGGGCTCGAGATGAGCATTATGTGAGGAAAGACTGGCCGTTGAGACAAGAATTAATTCCAGGTGAAAAAAACATCATAGGTCTAAGTTTGATATCAACCATTAAGGTCCTACTTCCACCTTTGCATATCAAACTAGGTATTGCAAAGCAACTTGTCAAGGCCATGAGCCGAAACGAAAGTCCTGCTTTCATGCATATTTTCTGAAGCTAAAATAAAAGAGGGCATATTTACTGGACTACAAATAAGAGACCTCCTAAAAAATGATGCATTTGAGAGGAAAATGAATGCCAAAGAAAAAGCAGCATGGCAAAGTTTTAGAGAGGTGACGACTAAATTTCTTGGAAATCATAAAGACCTAATTACAAAAATATTGTTGGAAATTTAGTACAAAATTATAAAGAAATGGGGTGTTTAATGAGTCTGAAACTGCATTTTCTCCATTCACACCTTGATTGGTTCCCTGAAAATCTCGGAGATTTTAGCGAAGAACATGGAGAAAGGATGCACCAAGACTTGAGTGAATTTGAAAAAAGGTATCAAGGTGTTTGGGGGATAAACATGTTGGCAGATTATTGCTGGAGCCTGAAGCGAGAATCAAATAAATCTCGTAAAAGAAAAGCAAGTCGAAGATCATTTCACGAGAAACGAAAGCGTTCTCGTTTAGAGTAGTACTTCAAACATGCTTTGATAAATACTAAAAGAAGCAAACTCTTATGCTTAATTCATATTAAATACTGACTGCGCGATTTCGAAAATCTACTTGGACCCTCGAGACTCTTTACGAAGTATGAGCCGAATCATTTTTAGTAGTTAACTTACGCATTGAGGTATTATATACGACAATATGAGAGTATAAGTAGATATAAGGATTACTGTACAAGTAAGTTATTGAGTTCAAAGGTATTGGGTATTAGAGTTTCTTTGTCGACAAGGATTAAGTATTGAAGTATACAGATTAAGGGTTACTTGATAACAAGGTTGTTCGACATTAGAATTATTAATTTGAAATATATTGGGGATTGAGTTATAAAACGAAATTTAAACATAACATAGCGCACAATGTTTCACATTTTATACCTCAAGAAACATAGTCGGGCTGGACTTTAAATTTACTAGATATATGGAACGAACAACGAGAGTACAAAAATTAGGTCAAATTCTTTTTTAGATTTTAAAAGTCTATTTCACAGTCACAAAACTAGTCAAAATATTTGTATAGTCTATTTTTGATATGAACAATATTTTAAGTTTTACTAATAAGTACCTTTAAACAGTATTAAAACATTTGCTTGCATCAGTCTACCTGCCATTATTTAGCTTATATTTCACATATTAATTCCCTTGTAATGACCGAGCAGCATAAAAGACATTTTTGATCGTGATATATTAACGTAAATGTAAAATGATATGTATAAGATATAATCAATAAAAATGTACCGTAAATTAACCTCTGTATGCTTCGCAACTGTACGATAAAAACAAAATTAAATTTAACAACGCAAAATGACCATACATATTTTTCAAATAAACATAAACTGATGACCTCTGAAAGGCGGCTTGAGTCAAACAAACTACGGGTTCGGACTCAGGGACCTCAAAAACATACGCATGAATTTTTTCAGATTTTTTCCACGATGTTTTCTCTATTTGACCTTCAAATGACCTCTGCGAAAAGGCGTAAGGTCAAACAAACTACGGATTCGGACTCAGGGACCTCAAAAACATACGCGTAAATTTTTTCAGATTTTTCAGATTATAATCTAAGAGAGGAAATTAATAATCATTTTCAAGCTCTTGAATTTCAAATACAACGTTATTTCTCGGAGTTTTCTTAACAAGAAGCTGCATTAGTACGAAACTCATTTCATGTATCTTTGTATATTATCGACATTCTCAATGAAGTGCAGGGTAAATTTTTGGAGCTGCGAAATGATTCCTCAACGCGTGATTTAATTCAAGAAAAATCATTACCTCAATTCTGGTGTGCTATGCGTCATTCGTATTTTAGAGTTTTCATGCTTTCTTTTCGAATATTAGTGCCATTTGCTTCTACTTACCTCTGCGAAAGTGGATTTTCAACTCTTCTGCAGATCAAGATAAAAGCCAGTAATAAGCTGGATGTTCAAGATGACATGCGATTGGGCTTGACAAAAACTCCAGCAAGAATTATAACACTCAATCATCACATTAATCATTAATACTGAATAATTAATACTTTATGAAAAATATCCTAAATATATTTTTTCAAACCCTTTGTTTTTTGTTTTATTGATCCAATATGGTGGATAGAAAAGGAGGATCGCGAACATTTTTAAAAAATCTAAAAATGGTTGCGATTAAAAAAGGTTGAGTATCACTGATATTGGATAATTATAATGGTAAAAATTTAGAGAATTTTGTAGGATATGAAGCATAAAACTATCATAATTTCTTACTAGGTGGTAAAAAGCTAACCGGTCTTGAGACAGATTTAGTACAAATAAGTGGGATAGTAATTCAGTATTTCTTTGTATACCTATTATGAACTATTTGATTGTAGTTTAACCGACTTTCTGATGCTCTAGAACAGGGGTGCTCAAACGGTCGATCACGATCGACAAGTCGATCGCGAGTGCTTTTTGAGTCGATCTCGAGAAAAAAATTCCGATGTAGAACTATTTACAGATTTTGTTTTAGGTAACTAAAACAAAATGTAATGAATAAACTACTAAAATTTATTCGATCCAGAATTAGGCCAAAATAACCCCCTCATCACTTTCTTTTATCTTAATAACCCCCTGCTAGCGGCAAAAGGTGGCTTTATCAAGGGAACGCGCGGTACTTGTCAAAGAAAAGCCGCGTTTTTGATTCCCGCCGATTTTTCTAGAAACTTCGGGCGGTGTATTTGACGGGAACATTTGAGACTTCGTTCGCGCCAATATAAATGTTGCGCCTGCAGGAATAGGAGTCCGTCTGAGTTGTAACTTGAAGGCGATACATCGATACAAAGTTTATTAATAAATAGTCCGAAATGAGTGCGGCGAAGAAAAGTAAAACTTATCATTTTAATAACGATTGGGAGGAAGAATTTTTCTTTTGTATGGTAAAGGATAAGTGCATTTGTCTCATTTGCCGTGCGTCAGTTGCAATACCTAAGCGTGGGAACTTAGAGAGGCATCATAAAACGGTTCATAAAAACTATGAAAAGGATTTTCCGTCACAGAGTGAATTAAGAAAACGAAAAGTACGTGATTTGATAACTTGTTTGAAAAAAGAACAAACCATGTTCACAAGACCAGTCAAACAATCAAAAGCTGCAACGATCGCGTCATTTAAAATATTTCATATACTGGCGAAACACAAGAAACCATTTGATGATGGATTGGTTGTGAAGGAAGCATTTATTGAAGCGGGTGAGACTTTATTTGGAGATTTTAAAAATAAGACAGAGATTATGTCTGCTATTAGAGAACTTCAGTTATCTCGTCCGACTGTCACAAGGCGTGTTGAAGTCATGAGACAGGACATGGCAGATAAACTAAAACATGATATGTAATGTACATACTTTTCTTTACAGTTCGACGAATCCACCGATATGACAGACACTGCCCAGCTGTGTATTTTTATTCGAATGGTATTCAATGACATGTCGGCTAAGGAAGAGTTCTTGACAATGATTCCTTTGAAAGGAAAGACCCGTGGCGAAGATATATATGACGTTTTCTTCAATTTTGTAACAAACTACAAGCTATCAATATATGAACTAGTGTGCATTACAACCGATGGAGCACCAGCAATGACTGGAAACGAATACGGTTTTGTGGCATTGTGTCGAGCTAATGATGATTTCCCTTCATTTTTCTCCTTCCATTGCATTATACATCAACAAGTTTTGTGTTCAAAAGTTCTAAACATGGAGGAGATTATGGGCATTGCAATAAAAATTGTGAATTCTATCCGTGCACGTAGCTTGCAATGACGGCTCTTTAAATTGCAGTTGGAAGATAGTGAGTCAGCTGAACACACTGATTTAGTTCTTCACACGGACGTCAGGTGGTTGAGTCGTGGAAAATTCCTGGAAAGGTTTCAAGAATTATTGCCCGAAATAACAGCTTTTCTGGACGAAAGAGGTGATGACACTCAGATGCTGAAAAACGGAAAATGGCTGACTGATTTGGCATTTTTGACAGACATCAGAATGCATTTAAAACACCATTAATTTTCCGTCTTTGAAAGCAAGGATTCCTCAGTTGTTGAATTATGATATTTATGAGGCAGAATTATCAAATATTTTGGGCCAATTCGAAATACGTTTTTATAATTTCAGTAAATTGACAAATATCGCATCATTTATGAGTTATCCTTTTTCGTGTAAAAACATTGAGGAATTAGCTACTGAAATAGCAGTCAGTTTAACATGGACTCATGTTCTGTTGAAAATGAGTTAGTGCAGATTATATCAGATATACATCTCAAAGCCACAGCATATGATACAAAATTCTGGTGTTTTATATCTGAAGATAAATATCCTAATCTAAGGCCCTTCAACTGACGGCAATGTTTGTGTCAACTTACTTGTGCGAGTCTGGATTTTCTGAAATGAAGATAATTAAGTCAAAATATCGCAATCGATTAACTGACGAACATATGTCATCATGCTTGCGATTAGCACTCGGTAATTACGTACCATCTTATGAAAAGTATGCTGAGGACATGCAGTGCCACGCTTCAACATCCAAAGTCACTCTTTAGTTAAGTTTAGACACTAAAACTCGTTTGTTTTGTAAGAACCAATAAACTCGCAATTTTGAATAATTACGAGTTTTTTCATTGACATTTTAGAGCAGACCTACATTTACCTTGACTAAAAAAATGCATATTGTGCGGAAAACTAATATTTATGCCACGATACACCCTACCTAGACGACAATCCTGCATCACACTTACTTGTAGCCTCTCAGAGTCGATCGATCGTAGTCTAACAATATTGAGGTAGATCGCCAGCAGTTCAAGTTTGAGTACCCCTGCTCTAGAAAGTTACAGTTCCCACATATACATCTCTGTTGACATTACACTTCTGCAATATCTTAAATTTGGTAAATAAACTTCAAAATACTTACTTTTATGATTTTTAATGTACTGATCTACAGATGTTTTCATTTATTGTAACTAAAACTCTATAAATACCGTACAGATACAAAAACTGCATTTATAATTTATTGTTATAGTATTGTTGTAATCCTTATACATCTTTTTGTAGGTGTATACTCAATAAAAATAAGGAATAAACATTTATCAAGGTTCGTTTAAAAATTATGCTAACATACACGTCATGTGTCACTAAAAAGTCAAGATGAATGAGCTATTAAAATCATAAGAATTTATATATCGGGGTTTTTCAGTATATTCTTTCTACTAAATTTGCACATGTGCTGCAAGGAAATCTGGTTGGTCGAAAAAGAGAATTACGTTGGTCTTGAATCGCGTTTCGCTAACCATGTTAGCTTCATCAGAAGCGATGACGAAGTGAGAATCATCGCTCCTGATGAAGCTAACATAATTAGAGAAACGCGCGTCCGAGTGCAAAAATAAAGTGGTGATATTTACTGAGTAGTGTCATTGTACCAAAGATTCCACATTCCTAACATAGTAAAAATTTTAGGCTGATCACTGTTTGCCTTACCCGAGTAGCTACCACTGAGTTATACATTGTTTTCCTGATTCAAATTAATTTTAAGTTTTAATTAAAAAATGTCAGAGTTTGTGTACCAAACGTGCCTTTATCGAAGGTCCATTATTTTATCGTTTTATAATTGATTTACAAAAATATTTCAAAGTTTACACATGATGACCTTTTCTAATTTAGGCGTCGAATATTTTTCGTTTACTTTTTAAATAGCCGAAGGAATTAAACTGTGTTTCAAGCATTATTAATGTCTATTAAGCCTTAAGTTTTCTTTGTAAATATTTGTTTAGAGTTAGCTGTTTAGATTCTAAACGGTGCTAGTAAATTTACGTATATTCTACATATATTAACGAGTTGTGAAAAAAAAGTGCAGCAGCTAGTATTTTGAAGTTTAGATACTTTGGAGTTGTAATTATTCTAATTATGTTTAATTTCCTTTGTGAATATTTCGCTGTAATTATATGAGGTCGCTTTCTATTTAGGTATTCTTGTATCCATGAAAAAATCGCTATCCGATATGTTTACATTTCTTTGCGCTTCAAAGTACCTACATCACAGGAAACACAGTTGGTCAAAATAAGTAAAACGAGCCACCGGAATTTTTTTTTTTTTCGGATTTCAAAGAGAACTATATATCGATCGAGAGGTACAAGGACCTTTTTACACCTTAATTGTTTTTTGTAATACTTCAATTATTTTACTAATAATCGCTAGTTGAATATTTATAAATAGAACATATTTCGGAAACGAATATAGACAATTAAGTCAATTTTTAAAAAAACAATCTTTCCACATAATGCTACGATCTGGTCAGCGACTAATAAGTAACTTTTTTCTAATCCTAACATACTAACTATTTAAAATCTAAGAGTCAACCTTTGATGCCTTCTTAGTTATTTTCTTTTATCACTAGGGCACTTTTCTGTTTGTGTACTAATTAAACAATGCTCTGCTTTTACACTTTGTCACACACTACACCAACTCGTGACGTTTGCTCCTCTTCAGTCTTCTTTTCTGGTTCGAATTGTCGAGGAGCTGAATGGCCTCGATGTTCTCATGATGAAGGAGTCTTTTTTCATGACTTTTTGCAAACTTTTGTATTTCTCTGTAGACGAACGCCATTTGTAGGTCCCTATGGAGCTCTTCATTACGGATATACTAGGGTGCGTTAACTATGCCCCTTAACACTTTGTTTTGAAATATTTGTATTATTTTTATATTGGTCTTTTTGGTACACCCCCATAGTTGTATTCCGTACGTCCATACTGGTTTTATAATTCGCTTATAAATAAGAAGTTTATTATGCGTTGTCAACCCCGAATATCTTCCTAGGAGCCAATACATTTTTTTATACTTAATAGTTAGTTCTTTTTTTTTTCTTCACATGGGCTTTCTAGCGAAGTTTTGTGTCTAATGTTAAGCCAAGGTATTTGGCCGTGTTGGCATGTGGGATATATTGTCCGTTAATTTTTATTGGTACGTGTTGTATTTTTTTATTAGTTAAGTCAGTATGTACTGATTTACCCTCATTCAATTTAATCTTCCATTTCCCAGTCCATTTTTTGGTATTTATTCATCGCATTTTGTAGTCTATCGGCTATTTCTACATTATCTTTGCCCACTCCCAGTATGACAGTATCGTCGGCAAAAGTAGCTATAGAGTAATTGTTTAGTTCTGGTGGATCACATGTATAGAGAAGGTATAGGACCGGACCCAGAACACTACCCTGTGGGACACCAGCTTTTATCCCTTTAGGGTCGGAATAGACATCATCCTGTTTGATCCTAAAACACCTGTCAGTTAAGTATGATTTAATAATGTCTGTATATGTTTTAGGAAGGACAGAATTTAATTTATGAAATAGTCCATCATGCCAGACCTTATCAAATGTCTGAGCAACATCCAAGAATATAACTGAGCAAACTTTTCTTTCCTCTATAGCATTTTCTATAATGTTGGTGACTATGAAGTTGATCTATGGTGGAAGTTTCTGTCTAAATCCAAACTGGTGATTTGGAATTAGATTTTTTCTTTCTATAATTGGTTGTAATCTTCTGAGGAGAAGTTCTTCGAATAACTTAGACATTATGGGTAGCAGTGATATTGGCCTATAGGAGAAGGTTACATGTGGTGGCTTACCTGGTTTTGGTCTCATAACTATTTCTGCCACTTTCCACAGTGAAGGAACATACTTTAGGCTAATCGCAGCATTGATTAGATGGGTCAAATTAACGAGTGCTTTTCTTGGGAGCTGTTTTAGTATTTCTCCTGTTATTAGGTCGAAGCCAGGAGCTTTTCTCGAGTTTATATTATGTTTAATTTCTTTTTTGACTTCCTCTGTAGTTACTAAGATTATATTATCTTCTTCCTGTAGAAAATTTTCCTCTAGTGCTTCTTCTTAATTTTTTTTTAAATGAAGCTAAATGTTTATACGTTTCAGTTGAATTCATGTGGTTGTTGTAAAAATTTAATTTGTTAAAGTTATAAACAATTTTTTTGAACAATTGCGAATTAAATCATGTTCTCGGTTTCACTCGAAAATCAGATCGCACCCTTTTAATGCGTAAAACGCTATTTAGTAAATTAAAAAAGAAGTTAGTAACCTTTTGTATTAAAGAAGTTATTAATATTTTGCTGATGACGCGCGGCCTGCAACACGCTCGTGGACTCTAACGCGCGAGCCGCTAACGCTGACGCTCTCGAAAAACTCATTAATTTTTAACAAAGGAATCATAATAGTAATATCACGGCTTTTAACATTTATTATTTAATGCAGCGTTTCTCAACCTTTCAGTATTTGCGACCCAATTTTCAAACCTAATGTTCATAGCGCCTCCCCCTCCCCCTTTCATACAACAGCAAGGCATACCATAATAATGTATTTTCAGTATTTTGATGCTAAAGCTACACTATGACCTTAATTACAAACTACCAAGAATAAGTAAATTTATTAATATTTGGCAACAAATATCTGCTGCGTTGACAAAACTAGAATCGATGCCTCTCTATTGCTCTGTCACGTCCACCATATCGGTAGCAGCTTCGCGAGAAGTTCCGAGTTGCCTCGAACATTCGGAAACTCTGCCCAAAAGTTTCTAATGCTGCACTTCGTTCAATTACAGCCAGTCTCAGTTGAGTTGATCCTTCTACTGCTATTGGATTTATCGTGAATGTGTATGTTGTAATTTACGTGTTAATTGAAATTCAAGGTATTAAGTAAATTTATACAGAATCATGGATAAATTTTTAAGTGGGCGTAAGCGAGCATTAGACGATAGTGAAGCATCAACAAGTGCACAGACGAGCGTGGCTCCGAAAATAAAATCAAGAAAATATTCTCAAGAATACTTAAATTTAGGGTTTACCAGTACTGAAGTAAATGAAGAATAAAGGCCCTTGTGTTTTATTTACTCAAAAATCTTGGGAGCAGACAGCATGAAACTAAATAAACTTAAACGATATTTGGAAACGCTTCATAGTGAGTATCTTAACAAACTCCGAGAATTCTTCAAATTAAAATCATATGTAATGCAGAAATAATTTTTTAAAAAAACTTTGTCTGTGAATGAAAATGCTTTACTTTCCTCTTACAAAGTTTCATAAAAAATAGCCAGATGTAAAAAGCCTCACACCATTAGTGAAGAGCTTGTTTTGCCAGCAGCAATTGAGATTGTAGAAACTATGTTTGGAGATAATTTTGCCAAACAATTGCTATCAATACCTATATCAAATGATACTGTTGCCCATCGAATTGATGATATAGCTGAAGATATACAGCATCAGCTTTTCGGGAAGTTGCGTGACAAATTGTTTTTAATTCAGTTTGATGAGGCAACAAATAGCAATAAAGATGCTCATTTCATTGCCTAAGTTCGATTTTGTGATGGTATGTCAGCAGTAGAATAACTATTTTTCTGCAAACCAATAGAACTCAAAACAACATTACTCGCATTATTTGCTATCTTAAATGATTTTATAAACGAGGCAAATATGGAGTGGAAAAATTGCGTCCGCATATGTACCGATGGTGCTCATTCAATGTCTGGAAGATTTCAAAGTGTACAAGCACTTGTGAAACTAAAATCTCCACTGTGTGTGGACACATTGTATGATCCACAGAGAAGCTCTGGCTTCCAAAGAAATGAGTCCTGCTCTGAATATTGTACTCACTACAGTTGTAACCGTAGTAAATTATATTAAAATGAGATCCCTAAAATCTAGAAATTTTTGTTTGTAAAGACATGGTTGCCGAACATTCAGCGTTACTATTTTATTGCGAGGCAAGATGGTTATTACGTGGGAAATGTTTGCAACCTGTTTATTAATTAAGAAATGAAATCGCCATTTTCTAGAAGAGGAAAACCGACCGGAAGCCGAGAAGTTTCGAGATAGTTTATTTGTGATAAAATTGAGCTACTTAATCGATATATTCGAGAAAGTAATACCTTAAATCTTCAACTCCAAGGAACAAATACACATATATTCGATACAAGTGACACAATTAATGCTTTTTGTAGAAAACTGGAATTGTGGAGCAGAAATGTAAAGCAAAAAAACCTAGAAATGTTTGCAAATGTGGATGGATGTGTTAAAACATACATATAAGGCTGAAGAACAACATGTGAAAGTTGTTTTAGTAACCATTGAAAATCATCTAGCCATGTTGACAAAGAATTTTAAAAAGTATTTTCTTACTGAGGACAACTTGGTAGCAAGTTACGAGTGGGTTAGGGATCCATTTCAAAATAGTCCCGAAGGGCTCTCAACTTCCGAAGAAGAAGTCCTCATAGACTTCACGGCAAGTGGCTAAATCAAAAGACAATTTAATAATAAATCATCCTTTGAATTTGGCAGGGGTGAATGATGCCTTTTCTGCACTGAAAACAAGAGCATTTCGTATACTATTACCATTTTCAACATCCTACCTTTGCGAAACCGGATTTTCTGCTGTGGCTATTTTGAAAACAAAATATAAATCTCAACTAAATATAGAAAAAGTACTCAGAGTGTCTATTTCTAATATTAAACTATCATTCGAAAATCTTTGCTCTGCAAAACAGGCCCAAGGGAGTCAGTAATAACACAGGGCAACAAAAAAATATTTTTGTTTTGGTGCCTGGGATTTTAGAGCTGATTTTAACTATATTTGGGACGCTAAATCTATACATGCAATCCGTTTTTCTCTATCAGCTCTACTTTTTTAGATACATCAACTTATCTACCAATGTGGTTTTTATTCAGTATATTCATTTATGAGAGTTCTAAAATTATTATATATTCATTAATGTAGGTACAATGGTTTTATTGTCAGTCTGTAATTGAGTAAATTCCAGGTAAATCTATAAATAGTGGAACCATTGCCTATCAGGTACCTGAACTGACCCTTTTAATCACCTAACTCGGGTAAGTCTCGTCAGTTTGTGCGTTCTTACTAATGAGAGTAGATCGAATTCGGCGTGTTATTTTATGTTAAGAAAAGAGTGTTTTTGTGTTATTGAACAGAATTAAAATGAGTTCAGGTTCCAGTTCAAGAAGAAGTTGTGTAAATCAACCTGATGTGTTTTGCTATATATGCGGAGAATACATGTTTCAACAAAACAGACAAACTATTACTGACTTTGTAAAGCGAGCGTATCTTGGATACTTTGGAGTTAAGCTTGGTGATCAGGACAAAACGTGGGCCCCGCATCTCGAATGTAAAACTTGTACAGAGTATTGACGGCAGTGGACTACCGGGAAAAGAAAATGTCTAAAATTCGACGTACCAATGGTTGTTATTTCTGTTTAGTAAATACTAATGGAATCAATCGAAATAACCGCAGTAAGTGGACTTATCCCAATTTAGACTCGGCAATACGCCCTATCCCGCACTCAGATGAAATACCGATTCCAACATTTCATCAGCTACCACATATCTCTGATGACGAATATTTTCCCTCTGATCGCTCTTCTGATGCTAATAAAAGTTCTGATGCTAATGAAACTAACAGTGACTATGAGGGGACGTCATCAGTTCCTCAATGCTTCAATCAAAATGAATTAAATGATCTCACTAGGGATCTCAATTTATCGAAAAAAGCTTCTGAAGTACTGGCTTCTAGGTTGAACGACAAAAATTTACTGGAACAAGGAACCAAAATTACCTTTTACCGTACAAGAGAAAGAGATCTGCTACCATTCTTTTCTCAAGAAGACAATCTTGTATTTTGTCACGACATTAGGGGACTCATGAAAGAAATGGGACTTTCTGAATATATTCCAGATGATTGGCGCCTATTTATTGACAGTTCAAAGCGAAGTTTAAAATGTGTCCTTCTACATAATGGGAATAAATATGGTTCAATACCACTAGCTCACTCAACGAAACTGAAAGAAGAATATAATACCATAGCTTTGGTCTTGCAGAAGATAAAGTATTACGAACATCAATGGATGATTTGTGTAGACTTAAAAATGGTAAACTTTCTTCTTGGGCAGCAAAGTGGTTACACGAAATATCCGTGTTTCTTGTGCTTCTGGGATAGTAGGGACCAAACACACCACTGGGTTAGAAAAGATTGGCCTCAGAGAGAAAACATGGACGTTGGGGAAAAGAATGTCATTAACGACGCTTTGGTTGAAAGAGAAAAAATCATACTTCCTCCGTTACATATAAAGTTGGGCTTAATGAAGCAATTTGTAAAGGCTCTTGATAAGAATGGGTCTTGTTTTGCATATATAGGGGTAAAAATGCATCAGTTGAGCACAGAAAAACTCAAAGCAGGGATATTTGACGGCCCACAAATAAGACAATTAATTAAGGATCCTGCCTTCATAAATTCAATGAATCAAGTTGAACGAGAAGCTTGGACATCATTTGTTGCAGTTGTAGAAAATTTTCTAGGCAAACATAAAGCTCAAAACTATGTTGAAATGGTTAACAAGATGCTTAATAGTTTCAAATCCTTAGGGTGCAATATGAGTATTAAAATACACTATTTACACAGCCACTTAGACCGTTTTCCAGAAAATTTAGGAGACATGAGTGAGGAACAAGGTGAAAGATTTCACCAAGATATTAAAGTTATGGAGGACCGCTACCAAGGAAGATGGGACATGCACATGATGGCAGATTACTGCTGGAGTTTAAAAAGGGACTGTTTAAAAAAAACATTCAAGAATGTCGCGGAAAAGAAGCTTTCCAAGTGTTGAGTGACTATTTCATTTCTTCAATGTTTTTTTTTTGTTTGTAATTACGACATAATATTGTATTTTGTATAACTAAAAAAAAAAATTTCGTATTTCCTTTTGTTTACTACACTTACGGATTTGAGTTACAATAATGTAACTTATATTTCTCTAAAATTGTATATCTTAAAAATTTGAGCTCCTAGGTACAAATGAATACGTTATTTGAATTCAGGACATCAAATTGATATAGAATCGGCTCAAAAAACCTCGACACCAAAACAGCTGTTCCCCTGTGTAATTATTAAACTTGTTTTTTATTTAGTATTGATATGTTAATTATTAGGTAAATACATTGTGCAGTACTAATACAATCCTATTTATAGGTGTATTATGTCAGTGTAAATTTGTATTTTATTTTTTATTATCTCAGAACGTATTTTGCTTTGCTTCCCTTTCAATAAATTATATTAAATGTTTTTAATGAATGTTTTTAATAATAATTTCTTTTTGATACGCTCGCGCCCCCCAATAGTGTAATCACGCCCCCCTAGTGGGGCGCGCTCCACAGGTTGAGAGACGCTGCACTAAACCGATTTTTAGTTATTTATTTATTATAACGATAACAATAATTATTTTGAATTTAAATGCCACGTTTCATGCGATATTATACATTATATTAGGACTAACCGTAGTTATGTTCATGATTAACCTTTAGTTTTATACTTTATGTCGCGATCAAATAATGAGACGTCATGCTGGATTTACGGGATATTAAAAATATTAAAAGTGGCCTTCATCTTAATTTTACAGTCGTTGCCAAAATTAGATAGTAAAACCGTTCTCGCCAGTTCAAATTGCTCAATATTTTTTAATTAAAAATGCCAATGCCTAAAAAAGTGTTTGCCTACTGTTTGTCCGTTTATTTGTTCCATAAACAAACCTGACGAAGTGTAAAGGTCTGTTTTGTTTTGGTTAGAATATTAGCTACACCGGAAGGTTTATTTAAGGGCAAAAAAGTTTTATAAATACAATGGCTATCGGTTTTTTTAAACGAGTTTAAATGTTTTTGTATAAACAGTAAACAAATTCAAACAATTTGGTAATGACTGAGCACCATGTGCAGCGGCGAACTCTTCTTCGTTCTAGTTTTCATTATTTGACACGTAGGCTGAAGTTCTTGTTCTGATACATTGATGTCGCCCTCTTCAAAAAAATCCATATGATTTTTAGGAAGTACCAACCTTTAAACGATACATGTCAAAATGTCATGACATTTCGACAATTAGTTTACAAGTTACAGGGCTTTTAGCGACGCTACTTTTGATATTTTCAAAACAATGGAAAAAAATCGAATTTCGTTTGTTGATTAAACACTGTTTTTTGATAAAAAAAATACCGTTCAAGCAAAGCACTGGCTTGTTAAATGTTACGGGGACTCTGCCTCTGGAAAATCACTCATTATTTACTGGTATGCTGCGTACAGATACAAATAATGCTGGACGCACTGTACGCCCACCGGAAAACATAAAAAAAAATCCACAAAATTGTTTTGAATGACCGTAAAGTGATATTGCGTGAAATAGCTGACACCTTAAAGAAATCAAAAGAATATGTTGATCATATTTTGTATGAACATTTGGGCATGAGAAAGCTCTGTTCGAAATGGGTACCGCCTTTGCTCACAGTGGACCAAAAACAACAACGTGTTGATGATTCTGAGCGCTGTTTGGACTTGTTTAAGTGCAATAAAAAGGATTTTTTCATGCGATATGTGACAATGAATGAAACATGGATCCACCAGTACACTCCAGATTCAAATCGGCAGTTAACTGAGTGGACAGCAGCCGGTGAAAGCCGCCCGAAGCGACCAAAGACACAACAGTCGGCTGGGAGATTTTGACCTCTTTATTTTGGGATGCGCATGGAATAGTTTTCATCGACTATGCTAAGAAGGGATTAAAACCATCAATAGCTAATACCATATAAAGTTATTGGTGCATTTGAAGGCAGAAATAGCAAGGAAACGGCCCCAAATGAACAAGAAAAAAGTGATCTTTCATCAAGACAGTGCACCGTGTCATAAGTCAATAGTTACGACGGCAAAATTGCATGAATTGAAGTTCGAATTGCTTCCTCACCCACCATATTCTTCAGATTTGGCCTCCAGCTACTATTATCTATTCACAGACCTAAAAAAAATGCTCGCGAAGTTATCACCGAAACTGAGGCCTATTTTGAAGGCAAAGACAAACCCATCTACAAGAGAGGTATAGAAATGTTAGAAAAGCGTTGGACTGATTGTATCGCTCCTGAAGGAGACTATATTGATGCATAAAGTCGAATTTTGCAAAAAATGGGTTTTAAGTAGCTAGACCAAAAGCTCTTCAGCCTACGTGTTATAAAAATGTAGCTAGGGTGTCCTCCCCAGTATATCTGAAACTTATTGTAACGTCTGATTTACTTTATCAGTTTCTTACATTGTGGAGTCACACGTGTTATCGTCGATTTGATCTTATATATTTTAGACACATTTTTTAGCAGTTAGTAGTATTGTAGAATGCCATGTTTGCGAGGGAAGTACCATATAAATTACTTTGCCACTTTTTTTCTTAATTTACTGTAAAAAGGCGCTCGAAACGCCTAGAAGTTCCATCAATCCAATTCTTTTAAATTTGATGGAAAGTATTTTTCTTTTTTTTATACTTTGACGATTAAATTTATTTGTCATTTCTATTATGTAAGTTAGATTGGATGGTTGTAGGCGGAATAGAGGATTATGCCTGTTTTTGCATTGAAGAGTTTTTATGTGGTATTTACCACCACGATGTAGATCTTCGAACAGTTTGTGTCTGTTCCAAGTTGAAACCTCAGTTCATGTAGGATGTGCATAGAGGTTTCTTCCCCTTTACCTCATACTCTGCATGCCGTGGGACCATTGTGGATTCCCATTTCTGTGTAAAAGTTTCCTCAGAGAGAGTGGCCGGTGATTAGTCCCACCTCTATCTAGATGTTGTTGATATGACCATCTATTGATTGCCATTTTTACCACCTGGTTTAATATGTTAAATACTGGTTCTGGACTCCAATATGATGTTGCAGCTCGAGATCTTGCTAATTCGTCCGCTTACACTCCATCGGTGTTTTGGAGTTGGCTTGAGAGTCATAGGTCTTTAGAGAAGTTTAACTGTGTGATAGAATATATATTTCTTGGGTGCGGTGGTCTCGTCTAATATTCTCGTGAAAACTTGCTAATAAGTTAGGAAAAACTGAAGAAAATAAAGGAATTAAATTAAATCACTGTCTCTACTGGGTTCTAAGTTGGGCTAGGCCTCTTTCTTATAATTTTTGAAAGTATATAAAAATAATTTCTATAACTAAATGTAAACTTATTCTATCTTAACCTAAGTTCTTACAATAGGAATCCTATGCTAACTTAACCTAGGAAATGTGTTTGGTACATACATGAAGTTTCTTAAAGCTAGGACTTAGAACTAAGACTAAAACTACCTTAGACTAAGACTTACGCTAACTTAAACTAGGATGTAACAAGACTTAAATTAGGACTAATTTAAACTTAACCCAGGATGACATTCTTCTTGTCACGGCGGGCGAGGGGGGGGGGTCATCGTCTTCGTCCGAGAGCAGCAGCGGGTCCGACGGTCTAGGGAACTGGCGGCTGGCTTGAAGTGGGAGTATTAAATTAAATGCCCTATATCTAATCCTCGAAAACATGTCTATCATAAAAGAGGGCATTGCGTTCGAAAAAGGATATGGCTCTCAATGTTTAATAAATTGTGGTAAAACTGAAATAACAATGTTAAGGAACAAATTTTATGTAAAAAACAGAACATGGGAATTGCAAGTTCTTATGGTACATCATTTTATTATAAAAATAAGCTTCTTAGATTGATACAGTTTTAAATAGTGATTATATTAAGACAGGTCATCATCAATCAGCATCTTCTAAAATATCTTGAAGGATTCAACATTATTAGTGATCACCAATATGGCTTTCGTAAACATGGATCAACAGGAGATCTTCTGACTTATTTGACACATGTTAGGAACAGCGCAATTGAACACTTTGGAGAATCTCGAGTGGTTCCTCTTGACATATCCAAGGCATTCGACCGTGTTTGGCACGATGGACTGTTGGCTAAGCTACGCTCTTATGGTATGTCTGAAAAGTTCCGTTTGTGGCTCTCATGTTACCGCAGAGAGCGTTCTTTACGAGTGGCGAACGACGGATTTCTTTCTAACAACTTCACTATCAACGCCGGTGTGCCCCAAGGCTCTATACTGTCTCTTACTCTCTTTTTCATTCACATTAACGATCTGCGGGAAAAGACCGGGAATTCAATCTACAGCTTTGCAGATGAAGGTACGCTTATCGTTTCATTCACTTTGAGTGCTCGGACATCGGCTACTCAGGCGAATAACCGTAGGCAGCAGAAGTCGTTCAACTTAAGAAAGACCTGGAAGAAATTCTATCTTGGGGAGATAGTAACCAAGTGGAATTTAACGTTACAAAAACCCAGGCTGCAGTTTTTTCCAAAAAAGTTAACGTTGCTGAACCCGACATAGTCATGTCGGGGCACTCCATTCTCCTAGCATCGTCACTTAATTTGTTGGGCGTTAATTTGGGAGCAAATATGTCCTGGCATGAACATGTTGCAGGCATAGCAAGGAGAGTTTCTCAAAAGTTGGGAATATTATTTCGAACCAGAAAGCTTTACACTCCACAACAACTGTTAATTCTTTATAAAGCTCAAATTCGACCAACTATGGAATACTGCTCCCATGTTTGGGGCTCCGCTTCCAAACACACACTGCATTTGTTGGATTCTGTTCAGAGAAGAGCTGTTCGTCTGATTGGCGACCCGGAACTGACCGGCGGCCTTGATTCGCTGGAACATCGAAGAACGGTTGGCAACAGTCCATTCTACAAGTATTTTCATCGAAAGTGTTCGTAGGATGTAGCCCGCTTAATTCCTCCCAGAGCGGTGCATGTTAGAAATACACGTCGCGTTAATCCTTCACATCCGTATAAGATTCAGCTTGTTACTCCGCGTACAACGCTTTTCAAGCAGTCTTTTATATGGAATAATTTGCCCAGGGCTGAGTTTCCAACCGAGTACAATTTATAGCGATTCAAGAACAAAGTGAATTGCTTTTTCCGCACACGTGCCGCTCCTGGAGCGCTTTAGGGACGTCCTTGTAGCACGTGTGCTAGACCCATAAAAAAAAGGTGCATGAAAGTTAACGAAGCAGATTTTTTCTTGAGGAAGAGCCTTTCATAACGAACATGATATACATTTGATATTTTTAAATGCTTTCCGTTGGAAGAAGACTGACAGAAATATTTCACCCAAAAGAAATATTTAATGATCCGTTTTTTCATGTACATAATTCGAGTCGGATGCTTTCTCGTAAGTGCAAGTTGAACTGCCCTATTGGGGGTTCCACTGATTTGAATCGAAAAATCGTGTTATTTATTTATTATTTGCAATCTTAACAGAAATAATACGTACAGCGGCCTGGAATGTGAAATCCATCGACCTTGAAAACTAAATATTGCCATCACAATTGGTATTTTCAAGGCAAGTACTTCAAATTTTATAAGTAAGTATTATTATTATTGCTACAAGTAGTAATTATTGATTATTATTGGATTATACCTTAAAATACACATAATTACATACCTTACCTAATGTTGGCTATTCTATTTGAATTATTTATGATCGGAATTAAATATCACAAATTAATATGATGTAGGTAGTCTTAAAATTATAATTCACTACAAAATTATTATTACTATATTGTGGCCGTGTATTAAAATTTATTGTTAATTTAATAGTTATTTGTAATACGTATGTTTCTCATAATGAAATTAATAAGCAATTAAGGTTCGTTAGAATTATTTAACGATAATATGTTTGTATATGCTAAAGATTGTTAATTGAATGAGTAATTCATTATGAAATTTGTAATTAAAATGTGCTAATGATTCATTGCTATAATTGGCGTCTGTAGAAATTTTTTCAGAGGCGTGGAGGAATGAAAAAAATGTACAGGGATAATAGATTCAGATTCATTTCTTCAGTTTTTTCATCAAGGCAAATATCACTTTTCGAGATTTTTGGAATTATCCGCATCCCAGAGTCCCTCGATCATAAAAAATAATATCTCATTTTAGTTGGTGTGTTTTTTTTTAACAGGATAACTCTCGAATGAAGTGCGATATCAATTTCAAAATTATATGCAAGATTGACGAAAGAACAAGTGTGATTCCTGTTGGCTTCGACTTCTCAGAAAAGGGTCGGCATCTCTCTAGATAACCCGGCTTTCCCGAGAAGGGATTTTATTTTATTATAAGAGAAAATAAAGGTTTCTTCTTTTTTTGGCATTTTTTCTAAGATCGTTGATTTTAAAATATGGTAAACTTTAAATATAAGAGAGGATTTTTAAACGATAGGTTTTTTTGAAAACTCTTCTCCTTGTCTTCTTTTTTGAGTTCCACTGCGTAAAAAATCAGAATTTTATTTTCCTAGGGCCCGGATATTTTCTCTAAATATAGAAGTCAGAGCATTTTCATGGAATGAAATCATGCATCCCGTTTGAAATCTTATATTTTTTAAAATAGTACCTCCTCTCTATTTTATATTTTGGTTTCAGAGAATCCTTAATTTTAGAAATGTTAATGTACTGCACAAAATAAAGAAGAGAAACTATTTTTCTAACTTTGCCCTTTTGTACTTTGATAATAACGAAAATTAACAATGGCATTTATGCATGAGTTTTAGTAGTGCTAAGTTAAAATTGTGACAAAATGAGTATATATAAAACATTTATTATATCTGGTCGCACAAAAAGTAAGCCTTCCGGTAATACACAAGATATTATAAGGAGCAATTTCCAATGCTTTAGCCTCTTTCATTTAAACGTTGGTTTAGTTAAGAAGTAGTAACGTAATGCTGAAAATGCATTTTCGCTGGGGATTATTCTTCGTATTACATATTCAGAGATTCTGCTAAACGTTTCAGCTTAATTCGTCGATACTCTAAAATCATTTTATGAACAACCACAATATTCTTTCGGAGAGACACAGAAACTCTGAATACCTTAACAATGAGAAGGCTGTGCTTTATCAAATTTAATAGAAAATTGAGAGGTAAAACAGTTGAACAAAAATTAATTTCATTAGTTAAAGCTTGCCTTCGTTAAAACTCTTACTGATATGTATGAACCTAATCCTAATATGAAATTCTAATTCGTCGATACTGTTCCATCTAAATGAACAAGCTTTCTATGCACGTGTATTATAATTTATAGTTGCTGTTTCTGCCGACTGTCCACAATGCAGATTTATAGTGGATTTGCTTGTCCAGTTATTGTCTAAAAATTTATTGGCGTATGAATGAACCGTATCGTGGTTCTGAATAATACGAATAAATAACGAGGTAATAAGAGGTTTTGCTGGTGATTACTACCATTTTTAAACTTACCTATTAGAAGAAAGGAAAAAGTATGCTGTATGCAAAGTTATGATCATAATACGATTGAATTTGAAGAGTCGTCTGATAAAACACCTTACTGACTTAGAAGGCAGTAGTATTGTCATGTGGCACCCTATTTTGGTCTTTACATGGACTTTTTGAAGGGCATTCGCAATCGCAAATATAGCAGGGAATTCAATAAGGTATTTAATAAGGCAGACGTTAGGGTAGTCTATAAGATATCAACCAAGCAATTTAGGTACTCAAGAGTGGACGAAATACTCTTGGATATGCAGTCTAACTATATGATAACGTCGTAAAATTTGGTAAAACAATATTAAATTGGAAGAGAAGAGAAGATGGAAGTGGAGACTGTGTGAGTTCCTGGACAACCGGGGATAAAAGATAATGGAAAAGCGGACGAGCTGTCAAGATTAGTAGCTACAAAACAATACGGTGGTCCAGAACCAGCGCTTGGTATACCAGAACAGGTGCTAAAAATTACAGTCAACAGATGATTATATCAGGTACATAATTTGAGTGGGATGCTTTCTGGTAAATGCAAGTTGAACTGGCCTATTGGGGGTTCATTCATTTGAATTTATACATTCAGGGAATCCAAAATGAAGGGAATATAGAGGACGTTATAATTTTTTAGTCTCTAATCCACATTTTTCAACTTCTCTTGTAAATTACCCTTATTTAAGGATTTTTAAATTACTTAAAATATTATTTTCTGATCTGATGCCGCATAACTTCCGATCGAAATTTAAATTGTTAGTACACGTATGACATTTAGTATAGAGAAGAAATCTATGATTTTTGAGCTATATTACACAAGGGAAATAGAACCAAAGGAGTGCAGGTTGATAATTCTTGGTATTCAGTAGCACATAAAAGATTTTTTCGTTTCTTGGTTGAAAAAATGATCAAATTTTAATCATAAAAATTTATACTCAAACAGATTTGAGCACGGACGTAAACTAGAGGATGTAGCTGAGAATATGTATTGTCCTATGTCACTTTTAGAGTTCTCGGAGTCGAGGAATAGAAAAATCGTGTTTTTTATTCATTATTTGCAATCTTAACAGGAATAATATGTACAGCGGCCTGGAATGTGAATCCCATCGACCTTGAAAACTAAATATTGCCATCACAATTGGTATTTTCAAGGCAAGTAGTTAAAATTTTAAGTATTATTATTATTGCTACAAGTAGTAATTACTACACCTTAAAATATTTTTTCGAACAAATATATGAACAAAAAAAATTTAAATTACACATAATTACATACCTTACCTAATGTTGGCTATTCTATTTAAATTATTTATGATCGGAATTAAATATCACAAATTAATATGGTGTAGGTAGTCCTAAAATTATAATTAACTACAAAATTATTATTACTATATTGTGGCCGTATATTAAAATTTATTGTTAATTTAATAGTTATTTGTAATACCTATGCTTCTCGTAATGAAATTAATAAGCAATTAAGGTTCGTTAGAATAATTTAACGATAATATGTTTGTATATGCTGAAGATTGTTAATTGAATGAGTAATTCATTATGAAATTTGTAATTAAAATGTGCAAATGATTGGCGTCTGTAGCAATTTTTTCAGAGGGATGGGAAGAATGAAAAATATGTACAGGGATAATGTAGGTTGAGATTCAGTTCTTCAGTTTTTTCAACAAGGCAAATATTGCAAAATATCACCTTTCGAGTTTTTTGGAATTATTCGCGTCTCAGAGTCCCTCCATCACAAAAAATATAGTATCCCATTTCAGTTGGTGTGTCTGTTTTTTAACACGATAGCTCTCGAATGAAGTGCGATATCGATTTCAAAATTATATGTAAGGTTGACGAGAGAACCAATGTGATTCCTGCTTGCTTCGACTTTTTAGAAAAGGATCGGCACCTTTCTAGATAACCCGGGTTTCCTGAGAAGGGGTTTTATTTTATTATAAGAGAAAATAAAGGTTTCTCCTTTTTTTTGACATTTCTTCTAAGATCGTTGATTTTAAAATATAGTAAAGTTTAAATATAGGAGAGGTTTTTTTTAAACGATGAGTTTTTCTAATAACTCTTCCCCTTGCCTTCTTTTTCGAGTTCTACTACGTGAAAAATCCGAATTTTATTTTCCTAGGGTCCGGATATTCTCTCTAAATACAGAAATTTTTATGGAATTATTTTTATGAGGTTGAAATCACGCATCCCGCTTGAAATCTTACATTTTTAAAATAGAACCTTCTCTCTATTTTATGTTTTAGTTTCGGAGAATCCTTAATTGTAGAAATGCTAATGTACTGCACAAAAGAAAGAAGAAAAACTGTTTTTCTAACTTTGTCCTTTTGCACTTTGACATTAACGAAAATTAACGATGGGATTTATGTTAAGAGTTTTAGTAGAGCTAAGTTAAAACTGTGACAAACTGAGTATATATAGAATATTTATTAAATCTGGTTGAACAAAAAGGTAAGCCTTACGAGAATATACAATATATTAGAAGGAGCAATTTCTAATGCTTTACTTCACTTAAACGTTGTTTTAGTTAAGAAGTGGTAACGTAAACTTTGAATTATTGTGGCTGTTACTTGATGGAAATTCATAACGAATATATGACGCGTTTCGCTATACTATAGCTTCTTCTGATACAAAGTCATATTTGAGTATTAGTGTTGTTATATTTATATAAATACCCTAAGGTAGATAGGTAATAAAATTAATACTATATGCTAATGAATATTGGTGGGAAAACCATTCTGAATATTAACTGTATAAATTGAGTAAAGGGGAGTTACCATGGGCCAGACAGGTATCTTTTTGTTCGTTTGAGATGATGTCTGAATTTTTAATTCTATTTATTTCTAAATTTTCTAATAGGTTTAATTTTACGCCTTTGTTTTGTATGTGTAGAATTTTAAATTTATCGTCAACAAGATGATCTGATTCTGTTAAATGATTACTGTACGCTGAGTCAGTTTTGTTTTTTAAATAGCTTCTTTTATGTTCTAAAATCCGAGTTTTGAATGAGTGACCTGTCTGACCTATGTAACTTTTATGACAAGAACCACAATTTAACTGATATACTCCAGATTTTTTTGATCTATTTTGTTTTCCCTTTGCGTTTTTAATGAATTTTCCTAACGAGTTATTTGTTCTAAAAGCTATGTTGATATTATATTTGTTTAAGTGGTTTTTAATTTTCTCTGACGTGTTTCTAAAATAGGGTCAAACATTAAATTTTTTCCCTGTGTTTTCTTTCTTGGGGTATACTAAAGAAATAGTTTTACTTTTTAATTTTTTGTTTAGAATTGAGTCTATGGGGTCAGGAGAATATCCGTTGTTAACAGCAATTTGTTTTATTAGATTTAATTCTTCATTAAAATCATCTACAGATAAGGGGACACTTACAAGTCTATGCAACATACTGTGGTAAGCTGCCAATTTGTGTTGTAGGGGGTGAGCTGATTTTATGTTTATTGTAGTATCTGTATGTGAGGGTTTGTGTGGTTCACAAAAACACGTCAGAGAAAATTAAAAACCACTTAAACAAATATAATATCAACATAGCTTTTAGAACAAATAACTCGTTAGGAAAAATCATTAAAAACCCAAAGGGAAAACAAAATAGATCAAAAAAATCTGGAGTGTATCAGTTAAATTTTGGTTCTTGTCATAAAAGTTACATAGGTCAGATAGGTCTCTCATTCGAAACTCGGATTTTAGAACATAAAAGAAGATATTTAAAAAACAAAACTGACTCAGCGTACAGTAATCATTTAACAGAGTCAAATCATCTTTTTGACGATAAATTTAAAATTCTACACATACAAAACAAAGGCGTAAAATTAAACCTATTAGAAAATTTATAAATAAATAGAATTAAAAATTCAGACATCATCTTAAACGAACAAAAAGATACCTGTCTGGCCCATGGTAACTCCCCTTTACTCAATTTATACAATTATTATTCAGAATGGATTTCCCAGCAATATTCATTAGCATATAGTATTAATTTTATTACCTATCTACCTTAGGGTATTTATATAAATGTAACAACACTAATACTCAAATACCATTTTGTATGAGAAGAAGCTATAGTATAGCGAAACGCGTCATACAGTTTCAGTGAAACTAAATAAAGTGGAAATTTGACAATATTAGTCTTTCATTACATAAGTGGTAACGTAATGTTGAAAATGCATTTACACTGGGGACCTAAACGTTTCAACTTACTTCATCGATTCTCTAAAATCATGCATGCACAGCCTCAACATTCTTTCGGATAGGCACAGAAACTCTGAATACTTTGGCTGTACTTAGATCATATTTAATAGAAAATTAAGAGCTAAACCAGTTGAACAAAAATTAATTTCATTAGTTAAAGTTTGCATTCGTTAAAACTCTTACTGATATGTATGAACCTAATCCTAATATGAAATTCTAATTCGCCGATACTATTCCATCTAAATGAACAAGCTTTCTATGCACGTGTATTATAATTTATAGTTGCTGTTTCTGCCGACTGTCCACAATGCAGATTTATAGTGGATTTGCTTGTCCAGTGATTAAAAATTTATTAGCGTATGAATGAACCGTATCGTGGGATTTTGAATAATACGAATAAATAACGAGGTAATAAGAGGTTTTTGCTGGTGATTACTGCCATTCTTAAACTTATCTATTAGAAGAAAAGAAAAAGTATGCTGTATGCAAAGTTATGATCATAATAAGATGAAACTTGAACAGCCGTCTGATAAAACAACTTACTTACTTAGAAGGCAGTGGTATTGTCGTGTGGCAGCATATTTTGGACTTTACATGGACTTTTTGAAAGGCATTCGTAATCCCAAGTATAGTATGAGACTCAATAAGGTATTTAATAAGGCAGAGGTTAGGGTAGTCTATAAGGTATCAAATAACTTGAAAAATATACTGGAAAGTCCGAAGGACAAAAACTACGAACATAAAAAAAGTGGAATTTATGAGACAACTTGTAATGATTGTAATAATTATATAGGAATAACTAGAAAATCGATTAAAATAAAAATTACCGAACACACAGCTTATTTCTGGTATGGTAGGGGGCAAAAATCAAACATCGTTGAACATTTTTGTTAACATAACACAGCCCCACAAAAAAAAGTGGGGTATACTTTTGATGCGATATATCAGATCCGTAGTATTTTTGCCCGCTGATCACGAATCTGACGTCAGAATATCGCCATCACATCTCAATTTTTTTCTAACCTCAAAAAATAGGTAAAAATTAGTAAAAATTAAGAAAAATATACTCCTAAAAAATTGATTCAAGCTTTTTCATGAATCCAAAGATGTATTAATATGTATTCGGACACGCTAAGCTAATATTCATCGGTTGGATTGAGCCATACAGTTCTGTTTTCTTTCTAACCTCAATAAATCAGACAGATATAGTGCTTCTCGAATGCAAAAACGAATTCAAATTAAAATTCAACCGATCGTTACCAAATTTGGTACACGGGGATTTTTTGGGTCGCTGATCACGAATCTGAGGTTGGATTTGCAAAATCCAAGATGGCAGATGTTTTCGCGCCATTTTGAACGCCGAGAAAATTCATCCGTCGATTTTTATTCTTCTACCTGCATCCAGGGCACCTCCACGTGGTGACGGTGGGCAACGGTGTTACTCCACTAGCCGGCAGAGTTCCTGGATAACGGCTTAGATGCCGTCATGGCAGGTAGAAGAAAGAGATTCACGACGCAGGGACTCGGAAACCCAGTATCGGCGGTTGGTCAGGGTGGGAAAGCGGGCCCGCAGCCGTCGTCATCCAGCGACCGTAGCTCTTCATGTGTGGGTGACTTGGCTCATGTAGAGTATAATGCTACAAGAAAACGGTCTCACGGTACAAGGACTTTTCATAAGTGCGATAAAAATAGTGATTCATTTTGTTATATTTGCTGTCAACACGTATTGAGTAAAATGGGGTCACCGATAACGGATAAGATTAAAACCTTATATAAGGATTGTTTTAACATTGAAATACAGCACCAGGATACAGATTGGGTTCCCCACATCATTTGCAGTTCTTGCAAAATAATGTTGTACATCAATAAGAAGGCGATTAAATATTCCAGACCAGCAATATGGAATAGACCATACAGTGAAAATGATTGCTACTTTTGTATGAATGTTGTATCTAGGCATAACCGAAAAAATAAAAGCACTATTACTTATAACGATGTTTCGACAGTAACAAGACCAACTAAACTAATTCCGCCTCCTGAACCACTTGATGCTGATGTTATGGAAACAAATGATTAAACCTTATCAGTTCATGCCGAAAACATTGAGACTGTCGAAAAAGATTCAAACACTGTTACTAATGAATGATCTAGTGACAACCTATCATATACTAGTGACACAGATAAAGAATTTCTACCATACAACCGTAAACCAGAACAAATACTCGTATCACAGTCAGAACTTAGTGATCTAGTCAGAGATTTAGGTTTATCCAAAGATGGTTCAGAGCATCTTGCCTCCTTTTTAAAGAAAAGACATTTACTTAAGCCAGAAGCTACGATTTCTTATTATAGAAACAGAGATGAAGAATTTCGAAAATATTTCACAATGGACGAGGAATTCTTACTTTCATATTGTACCGATGTAAAAGGTCTAATGGATGAATTTCACAATAACTGATACGATCCTGAAGAATGGAGACTGTTCATTGATTCTTCTAAACGGAGCATTAAGGCAGTTTTGCTGCATAATACCAACGTTTACGCTCCCATTCCGATTGCTCATTCCACAATTATGGAAGAGCAATATGAAAAAATGAAGCAGCTTTTGATAAAAATAAAATATGCTGATCATAACTGGAAAATTTGTGGAGATCTGAAAATTGTAACAATATTGCTTGGCCAACAGTCAGGGTTTACACTTTATCCCTGTTATAAATGTCTGTGAAATAGCAGAGACAGGGAACGTCATTATAAGAAAAAAATTTGGCCAATAAGAGAATCGTTCACTCCTGGTGAAAATAATGTATTGTTTCCACCATTGGTAGATCCAGGAAAAGTTCTTATTCCCCCGCTTCACATTAAGCTTGGACTTATGAAGCAATTCACGAGAGCATTAGATACAAACGGCCCATGTTTCAAATATTTGCATAAAAAATTTCCGAAATTTTCTGAAGCTAAAATTAAGGCAGGCGTATTTGACGGGCCACAAATAAGAAAATTGTTTCAAGATTCATTATTTGTTACTAAAATGAATAAAGTTGAAAAAGCTGCTTGGCTTAGTTTTAAAGAATTCGCAATAAACTTTTTGGGAAATAATAAAAGTCCTAAGTACAAAGAAATAGTCGAGAAAATGGTAAAAAATTTTCAAACATTAGGTTGCTTAATGAATCTAAAATTACATTTCCTAGACTCCCACATCGATGATTTCCCAGATAATCTTGGTGACTACAGTGAGGAGCAAGGGGAACGTTTTCACCAAGATCTGAAAATCATAGAAAATCGGTATCAAGGACGATGGGATGACCATATGCTAGCGATTGCTGGTCGCTAAAAAGAGAAACAAGTCCTCAAAAGCGTTTGGGCAGAAAGCCTTTGAATAGGTCATTCGCGGAAAAAAGAACAAGATACAGCCAAAAAAAGGAAAGTTAGGCGCGGGTCTAACCTTCGCAATTCTAGGGCTTAAGGGTCTACTATTTGAGAGTATATGGTTTAAAAGTCCTGGTTTTGAGTTTATTGGGTCTCATTTTTAAAGTTACAGGGTTATTGAGGTCTATTTTTTGAGGTTACGGGGAGTGGGAGTCTAAGGTTTCAGGGTTTAGGGTTTAAGAGTATCAGGTTTGAGGATTCCCCAACTGTATACCAAATTTGGTAGGAATCGGTTGGTTTTCAAAAATTTTGTCCGCCATCTTGGATCCGCCATTTTGAATTTTGCAAATCCGACCTCAGATTCATGATCAGCAACCCAAAAAAACCCCCGTGTACCAAATTTGGTAAGAACCGGTTGAATTTTAATTTGAATTCGTTTTTGCTTTCGAGAAGCACTATATCTGTCTGATTTATTGAGGTTAGAAAGAAAACAGAACTGTATGGCTTAATCCAACCGATGAATATTAGCTTAGCGTGTCCGAATAGATATTAATACATCTTTGGATTCATGAAAAAGCTTGAATCAATTTTTTAGGAGTATATTTCTCTTAATTTTTACTAATTTTTACCTATTTTTTGAGGTTAGAAAAAAATTGAGATGTGATGGCGATATTCTGACGTCAGATTCGGGATCAGCGGGCAAAAATACTACGGATCTGATATATCGCATCAAAAGTATACCCCACTTTTTTTTTGTTGGGCTGTGTAATCATACAGCAATTTTGGGCACACAAGAGTTATGTATCTAATAGACGACATATTCTTGGATATGCAGTCTAACTATACGATAAGGTCGTATAATTTCGTAAAACAATATTAAATTGGGTTCGATCGAAATTCAAGAAGATGGAAGTGGAGACTCCGACGAAGGCAACGGGTCTGGTCAATTACACAGACGCACCAAAAAGTGCGAGTGCAGTGCAAGTGCAACAATATTCCATGCAGAAATTTTGAGTGTGAGTTCCTGGGCAATCGGGGATAAAAGGTAATGGAAGAGCGAACGAGCTGTAAAGATTAGCAGCTACAAAACAATACAGTGGTCCAGAACCAGCGTTTGGTATACCAAATCAGGTGCTAAAAATTACAGTCAACAGCTGATTATATTAACAACTGACGTCCTTTGTTTAAGGGGTAATGCCATTTTACAAATTTGAAAAAATCAACTTTCTTTTTTGGTTAAATGATGTTTAGAAGTAAGGTACAAAGGATTTTTATGAGAGTAAGAAGGTTATAAGTTGTATTTTATAAAGTGCGCGTAATTGTCTCGCAGCGCTCTCCAAACTCTCTGAGAGTTTTTATGCTTCGCGCTGCTTAAATAACTGCACCTTTCTGAATATTGAAGAAATTTATTTATCTACAGAATTTACGGTCATTTCGATGTTACTAGGTGGCATCAGTAGTATATAAACCCCATAGTAGTTACATAGTATTAGTATAAACCGATAAAGACACGCTGTTCATACGAGCCTTTTTTCTTTCGTTATTGAAATATTGTTAATCTGAGCAATATTGTATCATAAGCTTTCGACCGATGATAAGCCACAGCACGATAAACGTCCACCTGGTGAAAAACCATGGTGTTCTTGGCAAAAAGCGAAGGCCACCAACTCCTTGACTATTAATTTGCATAAGCTAGCTTTTCCGCAGCTCTCAATAAAGCCAATTTATGAAGAACTCAGCAGAGATGAATTCCTTGAATGCTGCATTGGTGGATTCACGCAAAACAGCAATGAGTTTCAATGTGACAGTCTGGTCGATATCTCCTAAATCTGTTTCGGGTGATAAAGTTGTTTTGGATATTGCCGCAAATATAGCTGTATGTGTTTACAATGATGCTTTTACCAATATAATGAAAATTGTGGAACTATTCAGCATGAAAATTGGGTTGAACTGTTACAATTTCTGTATAAAGGTCAATGCTCGTCGTAGCAAGTTTTCAGAGTGATCGCGGACCTACACATCAAAAGAAGTTCGACTGTCTTTGAAATCTGACAGAAAGGAAAAAGGGAACGAAAACATCAATTTAGAAGGCCAATTATATGGTGCAGGCATCGCAGATTAGAGGTATCTAGAAAAATTATATAAAAAAATAGTACGTAAAACTTTAAAACACGTTCTTCTCAAAACTATCTTTTTCAAGAGTTAATTGATTGGTCCATTACTTTGTGACAGTACATTTCAGCAATAAAATTACTTAATTACTTTGTCAACTGACACTAAATATATATTTTTTAAAGATTTACAAATGCATTATCGCAATTTCGTAGTACAACTACATTTTCAAAGACTTAACTAAGACTAAAACAGATTTTTCAAATTTTGCTAAGTATTTTTTAGAAACAGGTCACCCATTTTCCAATATTAATAGTTTATCAATACTCCATACGGCACCTAAAGGGACAAAACTTAATTTCTTAGCTTCTATAGAAATTTACAGACATTCAAAGAACCGTAATATAAATTTACTAAACGGTCAAGTAGACGTCGGAAATTCCGTCTTTTACCAACTTTTATAGCACCTAATATCCCACATCTTTTCATTTTATAAACATAAATACCAAAAATCTGTTTTAGTCTTAGTTAAGTGTTTGATAATGTAGTTGTACTACGAAATCGCGATAACGTATTTGTGAATCTTTACAAAAAATTTATTTAGTGTCAATTAACAAAGTAATTAAGTCATTTTACAGTACGTGCGGATTTTACAATTTGTTTTGAACTTTTTTTTATAAACGACTTTTTACGTAATTTTTTTACCGAAAAATGAAACACTTTCTTCAAACATGTACCATTCATAAAAAATTCATTATTTTTTATTTTTTCTATGTACTTCCCGAGAAAATCTTACGTAGAACTCAAAAAATCTTGCACTTTGTTCTAAGTAAAAAATTGCAGGAGGAATCTTTCTGGCCGTAAAGTACTGTTTATAAGATGCATCTTTCTTTACTGAGTACTGGTGCCGCCATTTTGTAAAACAAAATTGTTTAAAAATTTGTACTTTAAAGTATGTACAATATTTCAAAAAAAAAATTGTCAAAATGAGGCTTTTTTCTCAGCTCTAGAGTGGCATTATCCCTTAATAAGGGCCCAGATTAGACTAGTGGTAGGATTGATCACCGGCTACTGTCACCTAAAGAAACATTTACAGAAAATGGATATCAACAATAGTCCCATGGCATGCATACTATATGGTGAAGACGAAGAAACTCGGAACAGACATAAAATGTTCGGACATCTACATGGTGGCGATAAATTAAAACAAGAAGGGCTTGGGAAAAAGCTAGTAAACCTTCTTAAAGAAATAATGGTCATGTAACCAAGAATGGGAAGCACTATAAGTCAAGTGGCTCTAGTCTACAAAAAGACCCTGCCCCGCCTACAGCCAACCAACCAACCGTGATAGTGATAACTGTGTACAGTCATAGCAAAACTTGACATTAACATAGCTTTGGTCAGTGATGACTGACATTCTAATCTATCGCATTTTTCTTTTTACGAAATTACGATATATTATAAGCTAAATACTAATACAGTTAGCTGCAATTAACAATGCCTGAAGAGCAATAATAGAGAACTCGAAATCGAAAGAGGAAACTAATTGATTTTCTGTAATTGGGCCATCGAAAGTGGATTAAAACAGACGCTGAAAAAGGAATAGGAAAAAATGTAATTGCTTTTAAATAGGCTATTTCGGTTTAATTAGCCGAACGGGGTTGAAATTCGTAGTGATTTTGAACAAATTTGTTGTTAATTAAAATATACATACAAGGTTATTTGTTAAAATTTTCATTCTTTAGCTAGACTTTATTATAAATAGTATTTTTCCGTGGCTCTGGCAGCATGGACTGCACGATTTGCATCATTGAAAATATAAAAAAAAAAAATGTCGCAGACATTCCATTATCTATTACTAACTCAAACTAACCCTCAAGCTCTGCACTATATACATATTTATATGAAGAAAGTTGATTGATACACGTGTCTTTTTGTCATCTGTAGCATTTACGATTAACTATGCGTGAAATTTTTGTATTTTTGTTACATGAATCTGCATTTACGTTTATCGATTGCGATTTGCTTCGATTTTGTGGTATAAAAGAAACGATAACTAGTCATAGCGCATTAATTATGTAAAGGGTTATAATGTCTTGGAAAATAAAGTCATTCCACATTGTTTTTGCGATTGTTTCTGAACCAATTTTAACGATGTACAGTCAGACCAAAAAGTCTCCATACACCACCTGCTTTCTATACTATTTTTCTGTAATGTTTAACTAATTAATTATGAGAAAACATGTTTAAATTAATATTTGAAACTTAACCAACGAGGGTTAGTATTAAAAACAACTAGGGAATATTTTATTTGGAAGTTACATCACTGTTATAAAAATGTAAACAAAATTAATATCAAAAAGTCTCCATACACTTAACAATTACCAATAATAGTTTGACGCAGTTTAACCGAAAATAACAACTTCGTTTAAACTAATATTTAGTGGGACCGCCGTTGGCCTTGATAATCTCCTGTAACGTTTTTATAATGCTTGCAACCCCTTTTCTAGTAACTTTTGCTGGCATTCGTTCAATATTTTGCTTTTTAATTCTTCTCTATTTGAAACATTATATTTGCGAACGCGCCCTTTAAGTTCCTCCCATCAATGCTCGATGGGGTTAATATCGGGTAATTGCGGAGACATATGAAGCTGCTGGGCACATTATGGATCATCTATTCTCGAACCAAGTTTGCAGTATGTTCTGGAACATTGTCCTGTTGGTAAATGTATCTTTTTTTCGAGTGCTAATTTTTTGGACCCTTTCTCTTAAATTGTCTCTCAAAATGTTCAAATAAATATGCTGATCCATGGTACCATTAATCCCCAGCGAACACTGCCACCCCCTTGTCTCACTGTGAAACAAATGTTTTTAATATCGAATGCGGTATTGTTCTTTCTCCAAACTTTACTTCTGTCATCAGACCCAAAAAGGTTAATTTTAGTTTCATTACTAAAGATTACGGATTCTCAAAATTCAGGTGATTAGCTTCCGAAATTAACGGCTTCTTCCTGGCTGCACACCCCTTATAGCCTGCCCTGTGTTTATGAACAAACATTTTTCGAAAATAGTTCCCGTACTTGTCTAACAATACTGGCCTCTTCACGTGAAGTCTTGGGACGATCAGAGCGTGGTTGAATCCTATAGAAACCCGTTGATTTATATTGGTTTACAATGTACTGAATATTAGCATGCGACTTTTTACCAATTTTTCCTATATTAATTTACGATTTTTTATCTAATCAAACCAGTTATCATCTTTCGAACTTGAAATTGAATTTTACAATTTCTCTCGCTCATTTTTAATACTGCTTTGAAAACCCACTGCAAAATTACTAGAAACAAGTGACATGTATGGCAGAAAATTATTCATTTGTTTTCAGTTTAGCGAGCAATAGATAGCTTGATAAAATGCGGCTGCATATAACGTCTTTTTCAGTGCCGTTCTTGAGTGTATGGATACTTTTTGACATTAATTTTGTTTACATTTTTATAACAATAATGTAACTTCTAAATAAAACGTTCCGTAGTTGCTTTTAATACTAATCTTCGTTAGTTAAGTTTCAAATATTAATTTAAACATGTTTTCTCCTAGTTCCAATTAATTAGTTAGTAGAAAAATAGTATAGAAAGCAGGTGGTGTATGGAGACTTTTTGGACTGACTATTTAATGGAAAACCTGACTAGATGATGCACCAAAACGTGAAAAAAAAATTCATGAAATTTGAAGAGATCTGGAGTGTATTATTATCAACGGGGACGGCTTGATTTGTGGAAAAGTGGCAATTGCGTGTTTCATCATGGCATTGTACTTGCCCATTTATCGCGACTTAGTCAGCAATTTCTGGTGCAACATGGGATTTTTAAACTATATTACATCACACCCCGTATATGCCTGAAGTAGCTACTTGAGACAAAACTTATTATAGTAATCTTCCAACAATTGGATACCTGTCGTATAGTGCGATTTGTCGAGGCTTCTAAAATAAGCTTCAGTTTCCTATTCTACTTCATTATTTGAACCAAATATCTTTCGCTGGAGCCACCTTGTTAAATTTGGAAGAAATAATAATCGCTGAGGCCAGATCTGATGAATAGAGCGGATGAGAAAGCAACTGATAGCCCAATTGGTCCAATTTTACAATCGATTTTGTGGAGCTGTGAGCTGGTCTATTGCCTTGGTGAAACAATACTTTTTTCTTTGCTAAATGCTGTTTTTCTTGATTTCACTGTTCAAATCGTAATAGTCTTCGGTGTTTATTCGTTCCTTCTCAAAATAGATGATCAGTATTATTCCATGCGCATCCCAAAAAATATTTTCCATCGATGTTTGTATTTTTGGACGCTTCGATCGGCTTTCATGCGGTATCAGCCACTCTGCAGACTACCTATTGGACTCTGACATGTAGTAGTGGATCCATGTTTCGTCTGTGGTTACGAGTCTACGCAAAAACTCCTTTGGATTATGCTGAAACAGTGCCAAACAGCGTTCTGGATCTTCGTTTAATCAAGAGACGAAATCACAAATCTTTTGAGAGTTTACACTAACTGAAAATCGTATAGTTTTTCACCACATGTAATATCTATGAAAGGCCTAGTAAAAGTAGATAAATAGAGAATACAGAAAAACAGGGAACTTGAGTAAACAAAAATTGTTTTATTTAGACGATCATTTAAAATATATAAAAGCGACGGTTGCGGAAATGAAGATGCAGGCTAACAAATGATAGTGGATGGTTTTCTGGACGGACATTGAATCAAAGCAACTAAGATGGAACAGTCATATATCGAGGACGAAGGAAACGAGTTGGCTTAAAAGAGTTATGAAATAGGTACCACCAAACCGCAGGAAGCCCAACAGATCAAAAAAACCTGAAAAGGGAGAATGTCAAGGGCAATAAACTTGAATTAACAAAAAGTGTTTTATTTAGACGATCATCTATATAAAAGAGGCGAACCTGGAAATGAAGATGCATAAAACAAATTATAGTGGATGTTTTTTGTGGTGACCGACATTGAATCAATGCAATTAAGACAGAGCAGTTCATATACAGAGAATAAAGGAAACGAGTTGGCCTAAAAGAGTTATGAAGTAGGTACCACCAAACCACGGAAAGCCTGGAAGATCAAAAAGACCTGAAAAAGATGAATGTCCAGAGCAATGAGCTTAGAAGAACTAAGAGGACCAGATAGGCTGGGGTTAACTTTTAATTTCTCTTTGCTTTCGTTAGTAGAAATGCAACAAGAATGCGGCCGTAACTTTAAATTAAAAGTCAAGAGGCTTTTCTTGTGATTGTCTCTACGGTGAGTAAAAATTAACGAGCAGTTGTCAATTTATCGATGCTAATTTAGATTCTTCGTTTTGAAGTTTCGAAAAAGTCGGATCAATTTATGGAATTACAATATATTAAGCATGTTTCTAAAAATTGAAAGGGACTCCTCAATATTTCATTCATAATTATGCTACATAATTTAATTAGATTTACCAAGAGAAGCCATTTATTCTTAATTACTAGGGTGCTGCGGTGTTAAAATTCGTACTGATTAGAGAAATTTGCTTTTAATTGCCTTAAACAGTTTCAAATGTTTTACGATTTTTAATTTCTAAATTAATTAAAAAGCCACTTTTAAATTGGTTTTTGCAAGAAATGCAATAATTACACTAATCACTTTCTTGAAATGGATTTTTCTCTTTGCAGTTAAGCGTTGCAAATGCTACGAAATTAAGTTTTATAATTGGGTTGCAAAACGGGTTTTTATTGCTTCTTAGGAATATTAGAAGTAATTACAGACTGTAGTAATGTTCTACTTCCCGTGAAGTAGTAATATATCTATGGATTTTACTTTTTGCAAACTTTACACAAGCCAACAGGCAGATAATTCCATGAAATAAAAATCTAACAACCAAAATTTCGTTGCATAGATTTTATAATTTCATAGAATGTAAGATTTCAACGATTAGATAAGAAATTATGGTTCTTTGGATTAGACAGTGTTAAATTGGAGTTACCTTCTTATGTGACACTTACATGAGTCATCTTCAGAGACCTTTACTCTTTGCGGTTAGTACCCTGAATGATTTCGAAGAATCAGAAGTTAAGTATTTATAAATGGTCCAATTTCACAGAACTGTTACCTATTGTATTAAGTTTATGTAAATGTATCTCTTTATTTCTGATAGATTTTTGCTGCTTTTTAAGTAACGGTTAGAATTCACAGTGTCTAATATATTTTCGTAGTACTACCATTATGGCTAAGTATTTTCTGTGGCAATTTAGCTGAGCTAATTTAAGTTGGTTCTTATAATATACTTTGTAAGCAGAAACGTGAGTTTTACGGTTATCGTGGAGAAAAAAAAAATTCCCAAACTAAAATTGCTTTAAACAAAGGAATTGTGTCGTTTTCTGAAAGATAAGAGAGGGGGAAAAATAATTTTACTAGTAAAAAAAATAGTATTTTTTTTTAAAGTCATATAATTAATTTTCAATACGATAAATTGCCTTTCAAAATGGAAAAAGAAAAAAAAAAATTATTGAAAATAATAAAGTCAACAATAGTTTTTGTTTTTATTTACCATAACCAGGAAATACTCATCAATTAAAAATATTAATAGATATTGTTTTTGTACTAACAATACCAACAAAATATTTTTAAATATGAACAGCAAATTTTGTATAGATTTGTTTTGTTTCTAGATCCTAATTTATAAAGATTAAGAAAATATAAGGTTCTTGTTCGCCTTTCAATATTATTATTTATAATATTAATAAAATAATAATGGTTCATCAGAGTATGGTTTATGAATAACTTAATAATATTAACCCATTCGATAAAGTGTGAATCATACATTTTAAGGTTGTGAAATAATTTAATGCATGAATTCTAGTATCTACAAAGCGTGAATCATACATTTTAAGGTTGTGAAAGAAATTTATTGTAAGAATTCTTGTTTTAACACAAGATTACGACGGTAGGCTGGAGTTTCATCCCCCCCCGTAATAATTTTTAAGTAGAACTGACCTGGTTTTTTTTTATAAGTATGTTCAAATTCCTTTGGTAACATTTCTGGCCGAGTGCTATCGACTTAAGAATCAACATTTGTTACAGTGTTTAAGAGACTACTTTTGATTTTAGCACCACGATGGAACAAAAGAATTTCGCGTGTTGATTAAACATTGCTTCTTTGAAGGGAAAAAATACAGTGAGAACCCAAGACTAGTTTGAGAAATGTTATGGCACATCTGCTCCTTCGAAAGTAAATATGCGTCGATTGTTTATTGAACTTAAATGCGGTCGTACAAGCACCGATGTTGCACCGCGTTCTAGACGTTCAGATGAGGCAGTCGCTCCAAAAGACACAAAAGAAATCATATTGTTCTGAATGACCGCAAAGTGAAAGTGAGAGAGATAGCTGACATCTTGAATAAATTACCAGAACGCGTGAGGCATATTTCGCATGAATATTTGCATATGAAAAAGCCCTATGGGTACCGCACACTCTCCCTTGATTGATCGAAAACAGTAATATGTCGAAGATTCAGAATGCGCTTTGACAATGTTTCGATGTATTCCTAAGAAGTGTTTGCATCCATTCGTAAGAATAGACGAAACATGAATCCGCCACTAGACGGCTCTACAGCCAGTCCGGAGAGTGGCTGAAATCGCATGAAAGCCAACCAAAGCGTCCAAAAACACGAAAAAGCTGGAAAGCTTTTCTAAAGTATTTTTTGGGATGCGTATGGAATAATACTGATCGATTATTTTGAGAAGGGGGCCAAACATTACTGGAGGATTACATTGATTTATTGGACCATTTGAATGATGAGATCAAGAAAAATAACCAGTCAAGTGCAAGTTAAACTTGCACAATTAGTGTTCCGTACGTTGATTGCTTTTAAAATAAAAAAAATTATCACGGTGGTATAAAATGATCAGAGACTTCACAAAAGACACCCCAAATGAGTTTTCAACAAAGTTTGTTTCTAATCTTTACTAAAAACTGATGACCTTGATTTTTTTTATATACCAGATAAATTATTAAAGGTAATGCACTCGTGATAATTTTCGTTCAATCTGCACCCCGTGGAGAATATTACAGAATTTTTTCAAAATTTTTTGATCAGTACTTTTCGAAATAAGGTGGGGGGACAGCGATTCTTCACGATTTTTTAAAAATAATACAAAGAAAAGTGTGCTCAAGTATTACATTATATATATATTTTTTACTCGTGTTTTCACAAGCTTTCATTTGACACCACACTCGATGACCTAGTAAAAAAATTTTTTTCACCTCCCAAAACTAACCCCTTAGGTCAAAATTTAAATTTCAAAACTACACGGTTCTGATGAGGCCATCAATTCCTATATTATTACCAAATTTGAATTTTCTATGACAAAGAGTTTCGGAGAAAATCGGGAGTGACAGACAGACAGTCAAACGGACAGACAGACACCGGAGTCATCTTATAAGTGTTCCGTACTGAACACTAAAAAGGCCGTATTTAGCGAAGAAGAAACTGTTGTTTCACCAAAATAATGTGCCAGATCACAAGTCCATAAAATCAATGGTGAAATTGGACCAAGTGGGCTATGAATTGTTTCCTCATTCACCGTATTTATCAGATCTAGCCCCCAGAGATTACTACCTCTTTCCAAATTGGAAAAGGGAAAAAGACTTGGTTCAAATGAAGAAGTCGAATGGGAAACTGAGGCATTTTTCACTGTTAATACTTACTAACTAATATTATTAGTTTTATATTATATTTATATTATTATATGATGCTACAAAGTATCAATATTGTGGTATACAACAGAAGTAAAACTTCCACGCAAAGAGGGAGATATGAGAAAGTTAGACAATTACCGTCCGATTAGCTTACTATCTCGTTTTTATAAACTTTTGACTAAAATCATTTCCAGTAGATTAAAAAATAAGTTAGATTCCTACCAGCCGTGCGATTAGGCGTGTTTTATCCGGCTATAGCCCATGCGACCACTTACATACAATGAGAAATTTCTTAGAGAAGAGCAATGAATAAAATTTCGAACTCTACATAGCCTTCAGAGTCTATGAGCCCGCTTTTAATTCTGTCGAAATGTTGTAAATCATCAATGGCTTGAACAACTGTAGGATTGATTCTAGATACACTACCCTACTTAAAGATATATATGATAACGGAAAGATTTACACAAAACCTAGTACAGAACAAATACGTATAGGAAGAGGTGTAAGGGAGGGAGATACAATCTCTCCTAAGCTATTTATTACAGCTCTAGAAGACATATGTCGCCAACTAGAGTGGACGAAAAAGAGCCTAAAGATAGATGGTGTGAATCTGAGTCATTTAAGGTTTGCAGACGACATTGTAGTCATCAAAGTAATTCACATGAGTTAAAAGAAATGTTAAATGAGCCAAATTACCATACCTAATAACAACATAGTTATAAATTTAGAAGGAACAGCTTTCGAGATTGTTAAGGATTATGTGTATCTGGGGCAAAAAATTACTACGAGGAGAGACAGCGTCTCGTATGAAATTTCAAGAAGAATCAGGTGGTGCGCATTTGGGAAATTAAATTATATATTAAAAAATAAATCTATCCCAAATAAGTCAAATACTAAAGTTTACGATCAGTAAACCCGTAATTACATATGGCGCTGAAATTTGGTAAAGCAAAATATACAAAAACTAGCTCAGACCCAGAAAGCACACGAAAGACAAATGATCGGGATAAAACTTAAAAATAGAAAAAGAAACAAGTGGATACGTGAACAAACCAAATTAAAGGATATTATAGAGCACGTAGCAGAAAGTAAGTGGCATGGACTGATGATCGATCATTATAATGGAGACCACGAGAACAGAAAAGGAACGTAGGACGTCCGAAAACAGGATGGCAGGATGATATACAGAAAGTTGCGGGCATTGTATGAATGACAACAGCAGCAAATAGATTGAGATGGAAGACGAATTAGGCTTACAGTGATAGTAATTTGAAGTTACACTATTTTTTCCTGTCACAACTTTCTATCCTCAATGTGGTTCAAATTGAAAACTTTCTGCTTTGTTAGGAAACGTTTTTTCTATTTTATTGGCCTCATGAACTTCGCGTTTTAGCTACGAGTTTGTATATTTTTAAAATCTAGCCCCGGATTCGAACCAGTGACAATTCGTACACTTGGCAAGCTCTATACTCACTGCACTAACGAGGACGGCGGTTAGGAAACATTAAAATATACTTACCAAACTGTAATCTGATTCAAATAGTCTGGGAGCTTGATGTAATACGGATGCCAATAATGTATATCCGATGCATTTATAGACGTTCGGTAATGTACAAAATTTTCTTGCTTGTGGGGCGTGACAGACGTAGATGTATCTTTGGACAGCCAGTGCTAAGGTCAGCCATATGCTCGCTGTATGAAATAAATTCGGAAGAATCTGAAAACAACAAGAAACTTTGTATTAAATAGTTATTTATGCGTTAGCAAGTGTAACGGCGACGTCGTAGGTGTTTTGAAAGCTTACGAGTCCCGTTACATGACTATGATTATAAAATTTTTTTGTTGGAAACCCTAACATTACACAGGCCAACAAAAAAAAATATTTGAAAAAAACTTTTTAAACCAATACATCTAAGTGTTATGTATTTTTGGCTGCTTAAACAGTATCTGGTATTAATTTTTTTGGAGCACGATGGTAGGATACAACGAATTGTATTAAGTACGCATACCTATTACTCCATCGAAAGCTGACACAGCAGCTTTCGAACCGACAGAGTGGTTGACACAGTCAACGCTTTTAAAAGCAGGTAGCGCATTTCGAGGGATCCTTCCTGAAGTATATATAATTATTGTAAAGCAACTGAAAATAGACAGAAGTCCATATTCCAGTCAGGCTAGGATTGACAAACAAGAGAACGGTATCAAGTGGTACTTATCCCAGAAGTTACGGAGCACGATGTGTCAGCTTTCGATGGAGTAATAGGTATGCGTACTTAATACAATTCGTTGTATCCTACCATCGTACTCCGTAACTTCTGAGATAAGTACCACTTGATACCGTTCTCTTGTTTGTTCCCGTCTTGCCCCTAGTAAGCCAGTAAAGCCCCAAAATCAGGCTTCTAAACCTGATTCTTCTTCTAAATCTGATTCTTCTTCAAATCAACCTCTCCTCAATCAGGCGCAGATTGCGCAGATTGCAGAGATGTTCGCTGAACATATGAAATCGTTCATAATCCGTCGACGTTAAACATCATGTCCTGGAATTGCTTCAGCATCTCTAATAAAAAACAAGAATTGGTTCATTTTCTACAAGAGCATTTAATTGATATTGCCCTTATTCAAGATACTTTCCTGAAACCAGGCAAACGCTTTAAAATTCCTTATTTTCTCGTTTATAGGGATGACAAGGTAGGTGCTCCGAATGGTGGCACCCTTATTCTTGTCAGACGTTCCCTAAGTCATTCCCCCCCCCCCTAGCCTGAACTTAGTCTCTGCCGAGGCTTCAACTGTTATAGTTAATTTGGCGGATAATACTTCTGTTACGATCTCTTCAGTTTATCAGAGAAATAATCCAGCTTATCCAGTGGTAGTTGATGAGTATAGGCATCTTCTCGGTCCAGATGATCAAATCACCATTCTGGGCGGCGATTTCAATGCCAAGAATGTTCTGTGGGGAAACCTATCAACGAACAGGAATGGCATTGACTTAGACGCCCTTCAGCAAAGATTTCTTTTCAATTTGATAACTCCAGACGAGCCTACTTTTATTGGTAGAGGCCAGCCAGATTTTTTGGATATGTTCTTAGTAAAAAATCTGAACCTTCGCCATAATCTTACTGTTCATCATGAACTGTCATCCGACCATCTTCCAATTATTCTCACATTAGGAAATCCGGCTGATAGGATCCCTGATACCGTCATTCGGAATTTCACAAATTGGAGTAGTTTTCGAGAGTATCTTCAAAGTACTGGTCCAATTCCTAGGATCAATACTTTTCAGGAACTGGATGATGCGGTTAATAAGTTAACCGTGGATATCCAGCAAGCGATCTCTCAGGCCACTATTACCCGTTCCTTTCCAGCTCGGATAAGGGGCAAACTTCCAGCCCATATCCAAGATCTTATTCGAGAGAAAAATCGTATCCGGCGAAGAGCTATAAGGACTGGCGATCCTAATATCAAAAGGCTTGCAAATCACCACATCGAATTGGTAAGAGAGGCCCTCTATCGATTTCATAATGATAGATGGGATTCCAAACTCGAAAGTCTAAATCCCGAAGTCACGTCCGTTTGGAGAATGGCTAGAGCCATTTCTAGTGATGGTCCAAGTAAAATACCTTCACTTCGTCGTGTGAATGGTATTGCTTCGTCTCCAGAGGAAAAGGCGGGTCTATTTGCTGAAATGCTTGAGGAGAGGTTTCAACCTAATCCTCAAACCCATCCAAGGTTCGGCAGGGATGCGGTGGTGGCTGAAACCATTCGTATCTTTAACCAAACTCCATTTCCCCCAGTGCGGACTTTCACGACTCCGCAAAATGTCAAGTCAATTATCCAGTCTCGTCCAGTCAAAAAAGCCCCGGGTCATGACAAAATTTCTGTCAAATCCCACAAGGAGTTACCCCTAAAGCAAATTTCTGAGCTCACTAATATCATAAATGGTATTTTTTCGTTTAAGTTATTTCCCTGCTTCCTGGAAGAAAGCCGAAATTGTGATGATTCGGAAGCCTGGCTCTCCTTCCCACGAGGCCGACAGTTATCGCCCCATTAGCCTGATATCAACATTGGGCAAGGTGGCGGAAAAGGTCGTCCTGGAGGAAATCAGAGACAAAAACTCCGAACTCAACGTCATTCCGGATGAACAGTTTGGCTTTCAACCAAAACATGGTACGATTCACCATACTGCTAAACTGGCCCAGTTTATTTCCAGTAGATTCAATCGCGGCTTCCGGGTCGGTGCAGTTTTCCTTGATATTTCCAAGGCTTTCGATAAAGTTTGGCACGAAGGGTTAATTCTTAAGCTTATCCGTTTCGGCTATCCTCCCCATCTTATCACATTGGTTCAATCCTTCCTATCCGACAGGACTTTTCAAGTCCGTGTTGAACAGTCCCTTTCTGAGGTCAAGAGAATAAAGGCCGGGGTCCCCCCAGGTTCTGCCCTGTCTCCACACCTTTTCAATGTCTTTTCTTCCGATATCCCTAAAGATCGTTTTACTAACCTCCAATTGTATGCTGATGACACGGCAATCACCGCCTCTGCTGCGAGGATTGATCACGTCACTGCCCGTCTTCAACGTCATCTTGGGCGTCTTTCTGACTGGTTTGATCGATGGAGGATTAAGGTCAATCCAGCCAAGACTCAGGCAATAATTTTTGAAAAAGGCACTAGGATAGCCCCTCCTCCTCTCTCTCTGAATGGTGCTAGGCTCAGGTGGGCCTAAAACATCAAATACCTGGGCCTTCTATACGACAAACGGCTCGTATGGAAGGACCAAGTCCCCACGGTTGTGCGTAAGGCAAATCAGCTTCTTGGGAAGCTGTATCCGCTCCTGAACCGTCGGAGTAAATTGTCGACTGATAACAAGTTGATGATTTACAAGACGGTAATCAGGGCCGGACTTACGTACGCCTGCCAGGCCTGGTGTCAGATGTCAAAGTCCCACCGGGCCAAGATCCAGGCAGTTCAAAATAAAACCCTTCGCATCATTGCTGGTGCTCCTTGGTTCGTCCGCAACGATCAGTTGCACCGGGAGTTCGATATACCCAGGATAAAAGATTTCATGCGTGATTCTCAGATTCGCTTCCTTGAAAAAGCAGCGGTTCATCCAAATCCAGAGATAGCAGACACTTTCAGTGGCAATGTGAATGTCGCGGGTGCGCGCTTGTGTCCGACAGACATTTTGACTATTGACTAACAAACGAACTACTTATCTTAAGGTGTAGGGATTGAGCCACTCCTTCAGAAGTAAAATATACTTATATTGTATCACGTACTCCATCAAAGAGGGAATTAGGTTAAGATAGGATAGGTAGGTTAAGTTAGGATTAAGCAGGTTAAGTAGTGCCTAGTGAGTGAAAGTTAACAATGTGTTAAACTCAACAAAACATCCTAGATATATAATCAATCAGATATGTAAAAGGAGTAGAGGGTTTTCCCGGCTCACAAGGAGTTTTAGTGGGTATGCCAATCCTTCAGATTGGAGAGCCCCACATAACCGGAGCACCTTGGGGCACCCTTATGGTGACGCAAGCTGCTCCGGAATCCATAAAGCGGATTTCTCCTTGACAAAAAAAAAAAAATCTCTTGTTTGTCAATCCTAGCCTGACTGACGAGCCGTGATACGGCGAAACGCGTCTCAGGATGGATTTGACAGACAAGAGAACAGCTAGTAAGCTGCTGGAATATGGACTTCTGTCTATTTTCAGTTGCATTACAATAATTATATATACTTGAGGAAGGATCCCTCGAAAAACGCTACCTGCTTTTAAAGCGTTGACTGTGTCAACCACTCTGTCGGTTCGAAAGCTGCTGTGTCAGCTTTCGATGGAGTAATAGGTATGCGTACTTAATACAATTCGTTGTATCCTACCATCGTGCTCCGTAACTTCTGGGATAAGTACCACTTGATACCGTTCTCTTGTTTCTCAATCCTAGCCTGACTGACGAGCCGTGATACGGCGAAACGCGTCTCAGGATGGATTTGACAGACAAGAGAATAGCTAGTAAGCTGCTGGAATATGAACTTCTGTCTATTTTCAATTGCTTTACAATAATTAATTTTTTTGGGTCACCCACAGTTCTCTCACAATATGACATCGATTAAATTTCAAAATAGGGAAAATTTGATACATAAAAAATAAAAACTTGAATCGTACTTTTACTTGATTGGGCTACAATTTTTACTCACGATAACATATTTCACTTCAATGCGAATATTTTAGGTGCTTTTTTTTTGTATTTTCTTGTATAGCTTTTTCTCCGATGTGATGCACTTTGTTGTTCTCTATGGAGTGACCAACAGTAATCATCCATCATGTTGATGTTCCACCGTCCCTGGCACCGTTTCTCCATCTCCTTTATGTTCTGATGGAACCGTTCCCCTGCTCTTCACTCACCTCGCCTAAGTTTTTAGGAAAAAAGTCAAGATGCAGGAAGTGGACTTTAAGGCTCATCAGACAACCCAGATTTTTAAACTTGTCTATCATATTAGCTACGATAAGGTCATAGTTAGGGTCTTTCAGATTAGTCACAACTTCTTTAAATGATATCCTCCTTTTCCTTTGTAATCATCCTTGCTTCAAAGTTGGAATCGAACATCATTTTACGAATATCAGGTCCAACGAAAACCCCTTCCTTAAGTTTGGCTTCTGATAAATGAGGAAATCTTTTACACAAATATTTAAAACATTCACCATCTTTAGGCGAAGCTTTCACAAATTCTTTCATTAAACCTAACTTGATGTGAAGTAGTGGTAGAACAATATTTTTTGGGTCTATTAAAGTTTTATGCAAAAAGTTTTTCTCGCCAGGTGTTAAAGTTTTTCTTAAAGGCCATTGTTTTTTGGACCAATGTTGATCCCTTGCTCTGCTGTCCCACTCACATATAAAACAACTTTTAAATCTCCACATAGCATCCAATCGTGAGCTGGATAGTTAATTTTCTGTAAAATCTTGTTAAGATTTTCGTAAGTTTCCTTCATATGGACTGAATGAGCAACACGAAGTGAAGCATAAATATTTCCGTTATGTAACAGAACATCTTTTAAACTAGTTTTTGATGAGTCTATAAAAAGCCTCCAATCTTCCTTCTTGTACTGAATGTCAAATTCGTTCATTAACCAAATCCTCTTCCTGCCTGAAAAACTGAGTAAACTGTTGATCTCTTGTTCTGTAATGGTAAATAGATGTCCCAGATTCCAATAAATGTTTTTCTTTCAGCCTAGAACCAAGCAATTTTACTTTTTCCTTAGTCAAACTCAAATCTCTCACTAAATCATTTAACTCAGTTTGTGTAAACAAGTGTGGTTTTAAATTTTCTAGAGAACATTGAAACTCGTCATCATCTGGTTGACTTTCATTAATTTCGAGACTGGACTGTAAAACGTCATCAATAGACTGAGGTCGCTTAGGGACAGGAAGTCCCGGTCCATGTCCTACCGGCCGATTAGCTGAAGTAAAGTTAGGATAGACAATTACTTTCTTATTTTTGGAGTTATATCCAGAAACATCAACGCTGCGAAAATAACAATCATTTGAATGATTTTCTTGCTCTCTACATACTATGGGTACTGTAAATCTAAAAGCTTTCTTTTCTTTCTTATACCATTTCCTAAGATACTTGACACAAACATAACATACTTTGTGAGAAGCCCAACATTTTTCTTGTTTACCGATTTCTACACCAAAATATACAAAGTATACTTTTTTAACAAAGTCAGTAATGTTTCTTTGAAGTTTTTTAACTATAAACTCACCACATATATAACAAAAAGTGTTGGGAAAGGTTTTACAACCACGATTAGCTATACTTTGAGTGTGAATTAAAGCACATGGGTTAAACACTGCAATGTGAGGTTATATTAACTGGAAGAAAACAAACAGCTGTTACATTTATCGGAACTGCCAAACTAATAACATTTGATTTTACTGTCAACCTTTTAAAATTCTGAGTTTATTGCCAACCTAATAACATTCGAAGAGATAAAAAATAAACTATTCACATTTTGAATATTAAAATGTGAAAAATTGGTGGGTGATACGACGTTTTTATTATTATTTTCGGACTCAGCACACCAAAAAACATAGGAATCAGGTAAAATTATTAAAAAGTTTTTTCATCGTTGGCCTGTGTTATCAACTGTTTGAACATTGTGTACCCTTTTGAGTTTTAAAATAAGTGTGTGTAAATTTTCATGTTCAACAATTAACCCACATAAATTTCATAGGGTTGTTATTAAATTTATACAATACAAATAAAATTATTCAATTTCAACGGTAAATTATGTAAACCAGTTGTAAAATGTTCGAATGGGAACAAAATTAAAGTGCAAAGCCGCATGGAGGTAAAAAAATACGGTAAATTTGAAACAATGTAAATGGTGAATAATGCATTAGAGGTTGGATGCCCATTTGTATGTATGTTTTCGGAATTTGTCCAGATTTCAGAATCCAGAATTTAAAACTGTTTTTAACCCATCCATTTTACGTAGTTAAACATTTAATATGTTTAATGTACCATTTTAATGCGAATGGCGAGAACAAAAAAGTAGATGCTGCAAAAAATTCATTAAACTTTTACGTTATTAAAAAGGTTCATTTTTCTTCATTAATTACACTGCGTGACATGATATTAGTACCCGAAAAACTGATTGCTATTATAGTTTGCTATTAGTTATAGTATGTAAGCAGTGGATGTCTATCACGTCTTGTTTTTAAGGTACACACCGATAACCTTTTCTCAACCTACCCTCATATTGTTCATATTAATCAATCTAACTACCGACGAACAAGGTCGTGAAGCCGAATCATTTTCAATCAGTTGTGGCTTGACTCAGCTTATTGATGAACCAACACGGAGACGGAGAGTTCGCCAGTCCTCTTGATCTGTTTTTAACCACCAATCCGGAGATTTACACGGTCAGCGTAAATCCACCGTTAGGTTCTTCCGACCATAAACTACTTTCGACATCGAGTATTCTACCAATCAGTGACAGAGAGGCGCCCAAACCGCGCAAGATTTGGCACTACAAATCTGCTAAATGGGAAGATCTCATGGAATATTTTCGAACTTTCCCTTGGTTGGACGTTTGTTTTCGATCCGACGACCCATCTGACTGCGCCAGGGAGGTTTCCGATGTTATTTTGGCCGGTATGGAGGCTTACATCCCTTTTTCGAAGAAATGCCCTTCCAACGGCAAGCCTTGGTTTGACCTAAAATGCAAAGAAGCTGTTGCTTCTAAACATCTTGCATACCGACAGTGGCGTGAAGATCCTAACCCCATAAATCGTAACATCTTTGCTCGTGCCAGGAACAGATGCAAAGAAATTATCGACGAAACCAAGGAGGTACACAATCAACGGATTAGAAACAAACTTCTCGCTTGTCCCGGCGATTCCAGGTCCTTTTGGTCAGTCGCTAAGGCAGTTAGTCAAAATTTCACCAAATCCACCATACCGCCACTCACACGGCCAGATAATTCTATTGCAACGACACCTGTTGAGAAAGCGAACTTGTTGGCTGAACTCTTTGCTTCACATTCTACTGTCGATTTCCAAGGAAAAACACCACTTACTATTCCCATAGTGTAGTCAAGGATGCCCGATATTGTCTTCAGACAGCGTATCATAAAACGTATTTTGATGAAGCTAGACACCAAAAAGGCTTCAGGCGCTGACGGAATACCTGCCATAGTTCTCAAGAACTGTGCGAGGGAACTAACACCAGTTTTCTGTAGACTTTTCAACCTATCCTACAGAAAGGGAATATTTCCTTCCTGCTGGAAATGTGCCACAGTTCAGCCGATACCTAAAAAAGGCAAGAAGACCTTGCCAAATAACTACCGACCAATCGCACTACTCTCAATAATATCGAAAGTCATGGAAAAGGCTATCAATCAGCATCTTCTAAAATATCTTGAAGGATTCAACATTATTAGTGATCACCAATATGGCTTTCGTAAAAATAGATCAACAGGAGATCTTCTGACTTATGTAACACATGTTTGGAACAACGCAATTGAACACTTTGGAGAATCTCGAGCGGTTGCTCTTGACATATCCAAGGCATTTGACCGTGTTTGGCACGATGGGCTGTTGGCTAAGCTACGTTCTTATGGTATGTCTGAAAAGTTCTGTTTGTGGCTCTCATGTTTCCTCAGAGAGCGTTCTTTACGAGTGGCGGTTAACGGATTTCTTTCTAACACCTTCACTATCAACGCCGGTGTGCCCTAAGGTTCCATACTGTCTCCTACTCTCTTCCTCATTTATATTAACGGTCTGCTGGAAAAGACCGAGAATCCAACCTACAGCTTTGCAGATGACAGTACACTTATCTCTTCATTCACTTTGAACGCTCGGACATCGACTACTCAGACGAATATCCGCAGACAGCAGGAAGTCATTCAACTTAACAAAGACCTGGAAGAAATTCTATCTTGGGGTGACAGTAACCAAGTGGAATTTAACGCTACAAAAACCCAGGCGGCAGTTTTTTCTAAAAAAGTTAATGTTGCAGAACCCGACATAGTTATGTCGGGGCGCTCCATCTCTCTAACATCGTCACTCAATCTGTTAGGCGTTAATTTGGGAGCAAATATGTCCTGGCATGAACATGTTGCAGGCATAGCAAGAAGAGCTTCTCAAAAGTTGGGAATATTGTTTCGAACCAGAAAGCTTTACACTCCCCAACAACTGTTAATTCTTTACCAAGCTCAAATTCGACCAACTATGGAATACTGCTCCCATGTTTGGAGCTCCGCTCCCAAACATACACTGCATTTGTTGGATTCTATCCAGAGAAGAGCTGTTCGTCTGATTGGACACCCGGAACTGACCGACGGCCTTGATTCGCTGGAGCATCGAAGAACGGTTGGCGACTTGAGCCTATTCTACAAGTACTTTCATGGAAAGTGTTCGAAGGATGTGGCCCGTTTAATTCCTCCCAGAGCGGTGCATATTAGAGGTACGCGTCGCGCTAATGCTTCACATCCGTATGAGGTTCAGCTTGTTACTCCTCGTACAACGCTTTTCAAGCAGTCTTTTATATGGAGAACATCATACCTTTGGAATGGTTTACCCAGGACTGTGTTTCCCATCGAGTACAATCTACAGCGATTCAAGAACAACGTGAATCGCTTTTCTCCGCACACGTGTCGCTCCTGTAGTGCTTTAGGGACTTCCCTGTAGCACGTGTGCTAGACCCATAAAAAAAAAAAAAAAAAAAAAAAAAAAAAAAATCGCTAGATAATCTATTGAGAGGATATGTTCATTTCTTGTTAGTTTCTTTGAGATTACCTGATTAAGAGTGTAATAATACAGTTTTAAAGATGAATACTGAAAAAAGTAGTCGCCGTCAGTGCAAAACTTCACCAAACAAGTTTAGTTACGTGTGTGGACAGTACATTCTCAAGTCTCAAGGAAAAAAAAATATCTGAAAAAGTATGTACTGCGTATTTTCTATATTTTGGACGTACTGTACATCAAGATAAACCCTGGATTCCGCAACTGTTTTGTGTATCATGTTATGCTACTCTCCTGTCGTGGTTGAACGGAAACAAAACATCTATGCCATTTGCAGTACCGACTGTGTGGCGCGAACCTAGTAATCATTTTAACGATTGCTACTTCTGCATGACTGATGAACGAGGATTTTCAAAGAAAATTAAGCATAATATCGAGTACCCTTGTGTGAATTCTGTATCAAAACCAATACCATTTAGTGAAGACATGACTCCTCCTTTGCCTCCTAAGAAAAGTCAAACTGAAGAGTTAGATATACCAAGCGATGAAAATAACGATGGACAAGACATGGAAGTTGATAACCAAGATCCAGACTTTTTACCCTCTTCAAGTGATCTATACCAACCGCATTTAATTCAACAACGGGAATTAAATGATTTGATACGGGACTTGAATTTGTCTGTTAGAAAAGCCGAATTACTTGGATCAAGACTACAGGAATGGCACTTGTTGGCGCCAGATACAAAAATATCTGTACAACGAAAACGAAGTAAAGAAATGGCAACTTTTTACTCTAGTTCAGAAAACATATGTTTTTGTAATGACATTGTATCTTTGATGGGTGAGTTAGAAATTTCCTATGATACAAATGAATGGCGTCTTTTTATTGATGGTCTTAAGGCACTTTTACTTCATAATGGTAATAAATATCCGTCAATACCAGTGGCTTATTCAACTGTTTTAAAAGAGATATACGAAAATATGAAATCAATATTGGATTTAATTAAATACAAAAATTTTAAGTGGAAAGTGTGCGCGGACCTCAAAGTAATAGCTATGTTACTTGGTTTGCAAGGTGGATTTACTAAGTACTGCTGCTTTCTTTGCATGTGGGACAGTAGAGCTACTGATAAGCACTATTTGATCAAAGACTGGCCAAAACGAACGAACGAATTTGTGTGTGGGAAGTCAAATGTAAAATACTTGCTTTTAATCACCCCGAAGACGTCATTTTACCTTCTCTACACATAAAACTTGGCTTAATGAAGAATTTTGTGAAAGCGATGGATAAAAATGGCGAAGGATTTTTATATTTAAAATCTATTTTTCCAAGATTAAGTGACGCAAAGTTGAAAGAAGGTATTTTTATTGGTCCACAAATACGTCTATTAATGAAACACAACAAATTTGATCAAACACTAAATGACGAAGAACTATGCGCATGGACATCATTAAAAGCCGTGATAAAAGGTTTTTTAGGAAATCATAGAGCCGAGAATACAGAACTCTTAGTGAACGATTTGTTAAGAGCATACAAAAAGATGGGTTGCCGAATGTCATTAAAAATTCATTTCCTCCATTCCCATTTCCCTTTTTTTCCATCAAATCTTGGAGCAGTTGGTGATGAACAAGGGGAACGATTTTATCAGAATGTGAAAAGGCTTGAGGAACGGTTTCAAGGTCGTTGGGACGTAGCTATGTTGGGAGATTACTGCTGGCTGTTTAAAACGAGAATATATTTCCCAACATAAGAGAAAAAGTTAAATATTTTTAACTTTTAATGTACAATATAAACTTTTTACCATATATTTTATATTTAGTTGCATCCAAATGTATTAATGATAAGTTTTTTTAGCAGTTTTATTCGAATTATTGGAAAATTTAATGAAGCTACGTGTACTCTGTACTTTACTCCTTAATTATTTTACTTAAAATTGTTAACTATCGTACCTAAAAAACAGTACGTCATAGACGAAAAGTACTTATGTATTCTTAATAAGTGGTGTGTATGAATAAATAAACAGGAAAAATTTAATTGGGTACTTAATTTTTTTTTTTAAAATTTGTAACGCAATGTTATGGACCCTTTTTCGACACACTCAACAAGCAAAACTCCCACACATTACCACAAAACTTCCAGGAGAACACTGAATTATCTCCTTCTTTGAATGTGGAGAGCCCTTATAAACCCATCGACTCCTTTCTCATGAGAGGATAACAGTCAAGGTTTGTCGTCTTCGACAGCTCACAAAAAATAACATTCATCGATTTCTAATGTGACCCAATGGTTCTATGAATTGTTTTCCTCGTCATTTTCGGTTATGGTGTAAAGATTTTGAGGATAAATCGTAACAGCTTTGTTCAGACTCGGAAAAGATGAAAAGAGATTATCGACAAAACCAAGAAGGCACACAGTCAAGGAATTAAAAACAAATTTCTTACCTGCCCTAACAATTTTAGGATCTTATGGTCAGTCGCTAAGGCCATTAGCTAACTAAATTTACTATACTATCACTCATACGGTCAGATATTACTATTGCAAAAAACGCCCGTTGAGAAAGAATTCCTTCATATTCTACTGTCGATTTTCAAGGAATAACACCAGCAACTACTCCCATAGTGCAATCTAGGATTTTCGATATTGTCTTCAGACAGCGTATTATAAAACGAATTTTAATGAAGCTATACATCAAAAACAACTACTGGCGCTGACATGGCGTCGGATTGGGACCGCTACCTGTCTCAATGCCGCGCCTCTTGGTAGCTGCGTTTCAAACTTCTTTTGTCAACCGGTTTCTCTCATGATAATAATAATAATAATAGCTTTATTACCAACAGTAAAAACCATTTACAGGGAAAACAAGAAAGAATATAAATGAAATTTTCTCTTATAACTAAGTTACTAAAGTAACAACAAAAATAAACAAAAATAACAAAAAAAAAAATGAAGAAGAAAGAAAAAAATAAAAATGAAGAAGAAAGAAAAAAATAAAAATGAATAAAGAAATTAAATGAATCAGTGCAGTACAAATTAGAATAAAAGTGAAATAAAACAAATATTAGTTACGTACATCCAACAAGCAAAACAAGCTTCTAAAAGAATTTTTATAAATGTCCTATCAAGTGAAATGATCTAAACATATTGATCGAATCTTATTTTCGGTGTCTGCAAAAATGTCACATTCATTACTAATGGAGTTAAACTTATTGCACATAACATTGTTTGGTTCAATTAACCTGAGATTAGTCCTAGCACGTGAAAAAACAAAAGTAGCAGTATTTCGTGAATTAATTCTAGGCACCAACATAGCAACCTCCTATAGCAGCTGAGGACAGTCGATGACTCCGTGCAACAATCTATACAAGAAAATTATACGCGAACACTCTCTGCGAGCCTCAAGTAATTAAAAATTAAATCTCTCCAAAAAACAATATTCCTCTCATTGGATAGACACCATCTACCTTATATGATAAATATTTTAGAAATCTTTTTTGAACTTGTTCGAGCATTAGTTTGTAGCATAAATAATATGGGCTCCAAATAAGAGAGGCATACTCTAGTTTGGATCTCACATAAGACTCATATAGCAGTATTAAAGATCGTTCACTATTAAAGCTTCTACAGTTGCGCACTATAAAACCATATAGACGATTAGCTTTCAGCGTTACGTTATTAATGTGATTAGAAAAATTCATTTTGTTATCGAATACTACTCCCAAGTCCCTTATACTGTTGGTGCGCCCGAGAGTTGACGTTCCTAGTGAATATTCATGTGTTATTATATGGTTTTACCTCGTCACCGACCTAATTTTACATTTAGAAATATTCAAGGCTAATTTATTGTGCTTACACCAATCTTTAAGGACGCAAAGCTCAGCTTGAATCACTTTACACTCCTGAATACATGAGACGTTCGCATACAGCTTGAGATTATCAGCGAAAAGCAGCCTGCCACAATTCAGAGTATCACAGAGGTCATTAATATATAGCAAAAATAATAGGGGAGCAAGATTGGATCCCTGTGGAAGGCCCGAGGTTGCGGTATAGGAATCGGAAATATATCCATTATAGTGTACTGACTGAGAGCGGCCCCCTAAATATGAAGAAAACAAACTGCACGCATCCACACTAAAACCCATACGCCAAAGCTTTTGCAGCAAAATGAAATGAGTTGAAATTAAAGTCGTTACAATTTTGCATCCATTGGTGGAGTGCAAGGGAAAGAAGGCATACAATACAAAGCTAAAATGGGAGACTAGCCGTAAATTCACGTTTTATCTACCCAAAACTTTAAACGTGCTTTTCTCGAAACTATGTTATCAGACACTGCAATATTACTCAGTCAATTTTTAATATTTTTAGAAGTTTTGCAAGAAGTAAAACACTACTTAAATCATTTATTTACTTTTAACATCATGACATGTTTCGCTGTACGACAGCTTCTTCAGATAGTTTGTTACAAAATGAGGGTGAAAATTATTGTGTGTGTAAAAAAAATGTGAAACAACCATTTATTATAGTAATTTTACCCTCATTTTGTAACAAACCATCTCAAGAAGCTGTCGTACAGCGAAACATGTCATGGTGTTAAAATAAAAAATTTAGTGAAAATTTAAGTAGTGTTTTACTTCTTGCAAAACTTCTAGTTATGGATTTTCACCAAGTATCGGCTGAATCAATTCAAGTGTTAATATTTTTAATTTTTTTTTTTAAATCTTAATAATCATCTGGTATCTGGTAGATAATTTTTTATAAATAATTAAACATACATTTTTTGGTCGCATACTAAAGTTTGAAACACCAGTTACATTCTGATAATATGCTAAAATGCATATAAAATACTTAATACAGATTTCCTTTGTCTGATACCATTCTGCATGGTAATCATTTAGAAGTTTATAAATATATGTAACCAAGCCATTGCAGAATGAGTGTGTTGTAAAATCTAATCTAAAAGTTGTTTTTTAAAAACGTTATAATCGGCCCAACGATTATAACTGGCGCAGTGCGGAAGGAAATTTTTCGACAGAGTCAATCGCGCAGTGTGAATTTTCGACAGAGTCAACGTTTGCATCGCGCAAACAACTCTGGTTCGTCTCAACGATTCACGGAAAAAGAACGAAACAAAATTAGACAGATCTCAGCCCTCCAGGCCAGAGTAGGAAAAGTTCCTATTGATTAGTTTTGACGAGACAAAATCGCTCAAGAGACATTAATCAGGGTAACAAAAGTTCTTATTGGCGCGGCTCAACGAGACAAGCATCGCTCAAGAGTCATAGTGATATCCAGGGAAGAACAAAGTTCATCCTAATGGAAGAGGAACAAAGAAACAAGAAACAAGAAGATTTTCAAGAAACAAGAATGAAACTGCACATCCTTTATCTGTAAGTAAAAATTTGACATTTTTCAGAAATCCACCAAGTGGAGAAACAATTTTTTTTTTTCCGAAGCAGAATTTTTCATTTTTTCAGCAAGAAAACTCGCGCAGTGAGTTCCTTTTACAAGCTCACGCAGTGAGAAACGACAGGACCAAATTTTCTTTTCTTTTTCGGAATACCACGCAGTGGGTAACTTTTACAAAGATCACGCAGTGAGAAAATTTCAACAGAAAGAACGGAGAATTTTGACTGAACGCAAGACATTTTTGAATATTTCACGCAGTGAAGTTCAAAAGATTCGAGCAAATTTTAGTTGTAAGAAAACATAATTTTAAGGCATAATTTAAGGTATAACTTTATTGTGCGTATTTATATATATTTACCACCCATATATATCTCAGCATATTTCTATATATTTTATATTTTTGAATTTATTTTTGTGAATTTTTTGAAAACTCTATTTTAATTAAAGATGGCAAATCCAAATTACAATTTGATCAGATACCAAGCTGATAACATCCCTCACTTTGATGGGAACAAAAAGTTAATCACCAGATTTATAAATGCGTATGATAATTTCCTTACGAATCACATAAATCGCGAAGACCCAAATGCCCCTATAAATGTGTGCTTGTTTGACACCATTTTATCTAAGTTAACGGGAAGAGCAGCTGATTTAATTGCCTCACGAGTAGAACTCAATACGTGGGATTTAGTCAAGAATTCAATAATTGAAACATTCGCTGATAGACGTTCGATATATTGCTTAGTGCAAGATGTTATAACATTCATAATCGAGAAAAAAACGAATTAATTAAACAATTCGGAATCAGATTGCAAGATGCACGAAGTCTATTGTTCGCAAAAATAAACATGGAAAATATAGCACGTAATATCAAAATTTTGAAAATTCAAGAATATAGCAATTTAATTTTAAAAGCGTACATAAATAATTTACCCTATAACATGCAACTAATAGTCAGACTTAAAAACCCGGTATCTCTTGAACAGGCAATAAGCTTTGCACAAGAAGAGGAAAATTTTATACAATACAAAAATCGTGGCAATTTAATAAACAAAATAAGCCAAAATACCCAAATAAGTAATCCACCGATAAATCACAATCTGAGACCCCAGAATGTTCCATACGTGACCAGACCAAACAATAATAACCCTTACCAATTCTCAGGATACGGTCAATTCCGTTATAACCCTCAAAGAAACGTCCAAAATCCAAAAATGAATAGACCGCAGAATTTCCAAAATCGTATGATAAGGAATAATTTCCCCTTATATCCACAAGACAAAATAATTTCTCACAGAGAAATAATAACAATAATTTTCAACAACCCTATCGTGGAATAAAACGGCAAGCAACATCTTCTATAATTAGAGCAAATAACCCTCAGCCGATGGAGACATCGTCCGGAAACGCAGTCTTACAAAGGAATCAACCACAAAGACAATTTTTCGCAGAAAAATTATATAATCAAATTATCGAACATGAAAACAACACGGAACCCTCAAATTTTGATCCAAACGATACGGAACCCATAGATTTTGACCCGAATAATGTAGAACCCAACGATTTTGACCCAAATGTTTATAATGACGATTACTAAACCGAACGCAGCAAAATGATATTGATTGGAGAATTCAATATGAGAACGAGGTTCTTAACACCCAATCAGGCCAAAATTTTCCTTTAATCCAGGAATTAGACAAAACAAGCTGTCAAAAACTAGAAAAAACTAATTTGATAAACGGTTCTTATTTGATTTTAGTTCCAATAAATTGTAAAATTCTAATAAACAATATAATTTTGAAACCATACGAAGAATCAAGACTGAATTATGAAGAAATCCCCTTACCGAAAATTCGATGGAACAGAGAAGAAGAACATCAACCCTACCACAACCCTCATGCTCTGAACTTGGACAATATAAACTTAAAGGCCAATAACGAGATCAAAGAAAAGTTAAGAAGCCAAAGAAGACATCTAGAAAGTATGACTTCGGACATTACTATAAAAATATAGCAACTTATGGACAATTGTCACATACATATTAATAACTAGCCGGGTCCGCGGCTCCGCTCGCGTGGACTTGATTCACCACTATCGTCACTGCTTATTCCTTAATTTACCCAACGTAATAAAATATCTCCCATTATTTCCCCTTATCTCTCAATATTTCTCCTTATCTCCCATTATCTCTACATAATTTCGATTATCTAGGCTTAACTCTGCTCATCTCCCATTATTTCTCCTTATCTCCCATTATTTCTCCTTATCTCCCATTATCTCACCATAACTCCCATTATCTAGACTTATCTTTGCTTATCTCCCATTATTTCTCCTTATCTCCCATTATTTATATTTATCTTTCGTTATTTCACCTTATCTCCCATTATAGACCCTTATCTCGACTTATCTCCCATTATTTCTCCTTATCTCCCATTATCTAGGATTATATCGAATTATATAGAACATATGTTTAAATTTATAAAAACACGTAAATCGGATAAGTGGTTCTCAAGTGAAAAGCGCACTAACGGACAGACAGGCAGACAGGAAGACGTTGCATTTTATATATAATCTAGATAGAAGATTATAGATAACCTGGCCAGAGAACACATGTATGAATTAAAAAAAACACGTAAATCGGATAAGGGTTCTCGAGTGATAAGCGCACTAACGGACAGACACACAGACAGAGAGACGTTGCATTTTATATATATTATATTCTTTGCTACATGATATTGTTCCATATTTAATGCTTTAGGCAGTGTATTGGAAGAAAACGCGCTAGCGGCAAACTTTCCTCCGACTTGATTCACTATTATCGTCACTGCTTATTCCTTATGTCACCTAACGTAACGTAATAAAATATATCCTATAACCTGGCCAGATAACATATGTATGTTTAACAAAAAAGCACGTAAATCGGATAAGTGGTTCTCCAGTGATAAGCGCACTAACGGACAGACAGACAGAGAGACGTTGCATTTTATATATATTATAGATATTCTTTGCTACATCATATTGTTTCATATTTAATGGTTTAGCATGTTTAAAAAAAAGCACGTAAATCGGATAATATATTATAGGCATAGATTATTATTATTATTATTATGTAACCTGGCCAAAAAATACATGTATGAATTTAAAAAAAAAGACACATAAATCGGATAAATGGTTTTCGCGTGATAAACGCATTAATGGACAGACAGACAGACAAAGAGACATTGCATTTTATATATATTATAGATTATAGATTAGAGATATTCTCTGCTACATAATATTGTTCCATATTTAATGGTTTAGGCGGTGTATTGCAAGGCAACGTGCTAGCGGCAAACTTTTTTCTGTCATTCACTATTTTACGTCACTACTCATTCCTTATGCTACCTATCGTAATAAAATATAGCCTATAACCTGGCCAGAGAACATATGTATGTTTTTAAAAAAAACTACGCAAATCGGATAAGTGGTTCTCCAGTGATAAGCGCACTAACGGACAGACAGACAGACAGAGATACGTTGCATTTTATATATATTATAGATATTGATTTCAACTGTAATAATTTACAAAAAGATTGTAAAAAGATTAAGGAAATCACGGGAAATAATAAAAAACAATAATTTAAATTCCGATGATGAAATCGAGCTAGATTTTATGAAAAAATAACCTACAGGTTATCTTTTCAACTAAGGTGGAAGGAGTTATATTCTGATAATATGCTAAAATGCATAAAAAGTACTGAATACAGATTTCCTTTGTCTAATACCGTTCTGCATGGTAATCATTTAGAAGTTTACAAATACATGTGCCCAAGCCAGTGCAGAACGAGTGTGTTGAAAAATCTAGTCTAATAAAGTTTCTCTTCAAGAACCAACAAAAATAAAAGTTTTTAAAATTCAAGTCAAAAGTTGTTTTTTAAAAACGTTATAATCGGCCCGACGATCATAACTCACCCTAAATGTTTTATTTTTGAAAAAAAAAACCTTTTTTATAATTTAAAGAACAATAAAAATATATGATTGCCATTCTTTTATATTATTCACCGTTAGAATATTTTTTCTAAATATATATATATATATATATATATATATATATATATATATATATATATATATATACTTTTAAAAATTACTCTCGAATGTTTGTCTACCACACGCTGTGTTCTTCTTTATTACAAAACAAGATTGATTTCCACAAAAATTATTTTTGCCACACACCTACCTCGTTTATTGTTTGGTGTCTGTTACTGAAATAAATTAAATTATTTTCTAAAATGGTCTAACTGGCATTGTGCGGATATTTTTGCTTTGATATAATACGTTTTGATATTTTAGAAAATACCGTTGGAGAAAAAGAAAGCAAAAAGTAAACAAGTCACAAATATAATATTAAAGATATATTGCTGCAAAAAAAAAACAAAATATATTGAACTGTTTATATTTAATTTCAAATAAGTATAACGTGCAAAAATTAAAGTATTTAATAACGTAAAGTTTAAACAACTTTGGTATTTAATGATTGAGGTTTCTTGTTAAGAAATGCTCGATAAAATTTGTGGTATCGTGATGGATGATCATCGCATTAAGCTCCTTGAGATTCTTGAGATGATAGGCATATTATAAGAATTGGTACATAATATACCCTGCATGAAGTACTAAAAATAACTCCAGATAAGAAAAAACTTGATATTTAATGTTTCAGTATTTTATTCGAGAGTAGCTCAACGTAGATTTGTCGCCTTGTTAGGACTTTGTCTGGAGTATATACTATATTAAAGTTAGAATCAAATATATATATATATATATATATATATATACATATATATATATATATATATATATATATATATATATATATATATATATATATATATATATATATATACTAGCCGGGCCCGCGGCTCCGCTCGCGTGGACTTGGTTCACTATTATCGTCACTGCGTATTCCTTATGTTACCTAACGTAATAAAATATCTCCCATTATTTCCCCTTATCTCCCAATATTTCTCCTTATCTCCCATTATCTCTACATAATTTCCATTATCTAGGCTTATCTCTGCTCATCTCCCATTATTTCTCCTTATCTCCCATTATTTCTCCTTATCTCACGTTATTTCTCATTATCTAGGCTTATCTCGACTCATCTCGCAACATTTCTCCTCATCTCCCACTATTTCTCCTTATCTCCCATTATATCTCACCATAACTCCCATTACCTAGACTTATCTCTGCTTATCTCCCATTATTTCTCCTTATCTCCCATTATCTCACCTTATCTCCCATTATCTAGGCTTATATCGAATTATATATATATATATATATATATATATATATATATATATATATATATATATATAAATTTATAAAAACACGTAAATCAGATAAGTGGTTCTCGAGTGATAAGCGCACTAACGGGCAGACAGACAGACAGAGAGACCTTACATTTTATATATATTATATTCTTTGCTACATGATATTGTTCCATATTTAATGCTTTAGGCAGTGTATTGCAAGAGAACGCGCTAGCGGCAAACTTTTCTCCGACTTGATTCACTATTATCGTCACTGCTTATTCCTTATATCACCTAATCCTAATATATCCTATAACCTGGCCAGAGAACATACGTATGTTTAAAAAAAAGCACGTAAATCGGATAAGTGGTTCTCCGGTGATAAGCGCACTAACGGACAGACAGACAGACAGAGAGACGTTGCATTTTATATATATTATAGATATTCTTTGCTCCATGATATTGTTCCATATTTAATGGTTTAGCATGTTTAAAAAAAAAGCACGTAAATCGGATAAGTGGTTCTCCAGTGATAAGCGCATAAACGGACAGACAGAGAGACGTTGCATTTTATATATATTATAGATATCCTTTGCTACATGATATTGTTCCATATTTAGTGGTTTAGGCAGTGTATTGCAAGAGAACGCGCTAGCGGCAAAACTTTTTTCCGATTTCATTAGCTATTATCGCCACTGCTTATTCCTTATGCTACCTATCATAATAAAATATAGCCTATAATCTGGCCAGAGAACATATGCATGTTTTTAAAAAAAAAGTACGAAAAATCGGATAAGTGGTTCTCCAGTGATAAGCGCACTAACGAACAGACAGACAGACAGACAGAGATACGTTGCATTTTTTATATATTATAGATGTAATAAAATATATATCTATAACCTGGTCATCGAACATATGTATGAATTTAAAAAATCACGTAAATCGGATAAGTGGTTCTCGAGGGATAAGCGCACTAACGGACAGACAGAGACACGTTGCATTTTATATATATTATAGATATAGATTATTATTATTATTATTATTATATATAACCTGGCCAAAGAATATATGTATGAATTTAAAAAAAGACGGGTAAATCGAATAAATGGTTCTCGCGTGATAAATACCCTAATGGACAGACAGACAGACAGAGAGACATTGCATTTTTTATATATTATAGATTATAGATATTCTCTGCTACATAATATTGTTCCATATTTAATGGTTTAGGCTGTGTATTGCAAACGAACGCGCTAGCGGCAAACTTTTTTCCAACTTCATTCACTATTTTACGTCACTGCGCATTCCTTATGCTACCTATCGTAATAAAATATAGCCTATAACCTGGCCAGAGAATATATGTATGTTTTAAAAAAAAAAGTACGTAAATCGGATAAGTGGTTCTCCAGTGATAAGCGCACTAACGGACAGACAGACAGACAGACAGAGAAACGTTGCATTTTATATATATTATAGATATATAGATAACCTGGCCAGAGAACATATGAATGTTTAAAAAAAAAAGCACGTAAATCAGATAAGTGGTTCTCCAATGATAAGCGCACTAACGGACAGACAGACAGACAGAGAGACGCATTTTATATATATTATAGATATAGATTATTATTATTATTATTATATAACCTGGCCAAAGAATATATGTATGAATTTAAAAAAGACACATAAATTGGATAAGTGGTTCTCGCGTGATAAACGCACTAATGGACAGACAGACAGACAGAGAGACATTGCATTTTATATATATTATAGATTATAGATTAAAGATATTCTCTGCTACATAATATTGTTCCATATTTAATGGTTTAGGCTGTATATTGCAAGGGAACGCGCTAGCAACAAACTTTTTTCCGACTTCACTCACTATTATTGTCACTGCTCATTCCTTATGCTACCTATCGTAATAAAATATAGCCTATAACCTGGCCAGAGAACATAAGTATGTTTTAAAAAAAAAAGTACGTAAATCGGATAAGTGGTTCTCCAGTGATAAGGTCACTAACGGACAGACAGACAGACAGACAGACAGACAGACAGACAGACAGAGAGACGTTGCATTTTATATATATTATAGATATATATATATATATATATATATATATATATATATATATATATATATATATATATATATATATATATATGTATATATATACTCGTATATATATATATATATATATATATATATATATATATATATATATATATATATATATATATATATACAGTCAGTCCAAAAAGTCTCCATACACCACCTACTTTCTATACTATTTTTCTGTTAAGTTTAACTAATTAATTGGAACTATGAGAAAACATGTCAAATTAATATATGAAACTTAACCAACAAGGATTAGTATTAAAAACAATTACGGAACATTTTATTTAGTTACATCATTGTTATAAAAATGTAAATAAAATAAGTTGCCAGCCGTGCTGTGCCGCTCTGCTTGAATAGACTTAGTAAGTCACCGACAGAGTGCAGTATAAGCATCTATTTGTTATAGTTTTCCGTTAGTTACTTGGATAAAGGACTAAAGATGTGTTTTCGTATTTGCTGAACCTAGCCCAGCTGATACGGCGAAACGCGTCTTGGGATGGTTCAGCAAATACGAAGAACACTTTGGTAACTTCTAAAAATACGATTTTTTTTTCGTTTTTAGTTATACTAATACTACCATCTATGCCTTCGAGCAGTAAGCTCAAGAAAGGTGCGTTTCTGCAATAAGCTCTGCTTGAATAGACTTAGTAAGTCACCGACAGAGTGCAGTATAAGCATCTATTTGTTATAAAATTAATATCATAAAAGTCTCCTTACACTTAACAATTACCAATAATAGTTTGATGGAGTTTTAACGAACAATGACAATTTACTTTAAACCAATATTTAGTGGGACCGCTGTTAGCTTTGATAATGTCCTGTAACCTTTTTATTATGCTTGTCAGCAGCTTTCTAGTAACTTCTGCTGGCATGTTCTCCTATTCGTTTTTTTTAATTCTTCTCTGTTTGAAACATTATGTTTGCGAACAGGCCGTTTAAGTTCCTCCCATAAATGCTCGCTGGGATTATAGACAAGGCGAAATCGGCGCCATCGTTGGAAAAAAATTTTCTAATTGAATTTTTTTTCATAACCTTCTCCAGGAGATGCCCCTGAAAGAGGATCAACATGTTGCCGGGCGGTAACCTGGTCCGAATTTGTTTTAAACAAATTTTTTTTAAACAAAGTCCAAAAATTGAAATTTTCGCCCCGGAACAAGTTTTTTTAGGTAAATTGAATTTTGAACAAAAAATGTCTCTTGTGAATTTTCTCTAAAATGCGCCGTTTTCGAGATATCGGCGATTTTAGGTGCGAGAAAACGCGAAAATGGCCACTTTCACCTCCCAATATTGGGGTCAAAAATTAAAATTTTCAATGTTGCCAAGTGTCCAAATTAAAGTTTGAGATCTCTTCTACAAATTACCGTAGGAAATATTGCAATATCTTTATTTTTAAACATTGTTTTTTAACAGTTAACAAATTGCGTTCGAGCGCCCGCGGCCCCGCATCGAAACTGTATACATAGATATATACGCAACGCCCGTACGTAGGCGCGAATATATTTATTCAAAACTGTGATACAAAAATTCCAAAAAATATTAAAACTTTAATGATGAATACAAATAATAAGTTTCAATTGGTTCAATATTTATCTAATAATGCTGTAAATTACGTTGCATTAAGTCACACTCAACAATTAATAATATCAGGTGGATTCTATAACATTGAAAAGTGCTATTGTATACAGGGAAATAATATACATGAAATTATTGAGTGAGAAAACAATCACTTAGAGGCTGATACAAGGATATTTTGTCATGCTCGATATATGTTACCTTATAATTCTGAAATAATAATTCATTCCGTTGATACCGACGTTTTTATATTAGCAATTCATTATTGGAGCTTTTTCAAATTAATTGGTTGTACAGGATTGTATTTTAAAGTAGTTGGTCAGAAGCCAAGATTATTGTCTTGTAATGTAGCTGCTGAATATTTAACTAGTCAAGTTTGTCAAGTTTTGCCTGCTTTACATGCGTTTACAGGCTGTGATACTACTAGTAAAGTAGGTACTAAAAATAAAGCTTTAGATTTAGTCTTTGATTTAGATACTCAAAATGCATTAACCCCACTTGGTACTGGCTTACAATTAAATGCCATGGAATTCAATGCATTAGAAAAATTGTATTTGAAAATTTTGAATAAAGCTGGAGAAACAGCAGATAATGCTAGACAAATAATTTTAGAACGTTCTTGTGGGATGGGTATTAATTTTGGAAAAATTCCATGTACATCCGATGCTTTAAAATTGCACATTTCACGAGCTTCACTACAAACGTACATATGGAAAATGTCATTGTATTCTCGGTATCGACATTTAGATGCAACAGAATTTGGTTACACTATAGAAACAGGTGAATTGTTACCCAAATTCATGTTAAAAAATTCGATACCAGATTCGTTAATTAGGCAATGTAAATGTACAAAAAATTGTAAAACTAATGCATGTAATTGCAAAAGCAACAACGTAAGTTGTATACTCATGTGTGGGTGTAATTTAAATATTTGCGAAAATTCTATTAAATATATATAAGTTATATTTCATAAAATTGTTTTAATTCTTCTACCATCCTAATCGAATATTGAATTTTTATTTATATTCATTTGTTATAATAATTAAATTTGATATAACAATTACTCTTTAATAAATAAATATTTTTTACATACTTTTCAAATATATTAATTTTAATAAGAAATCAAGAAACAAAGCTTTATAGAGCATCGCAGTGCGTATACAGTTCCGTGCGCCTACGTACGGGCGTTGCGTATATATCTATGTATACAGTTTCGATGCAGCCGCGGGCGCTCGAACGCAATTTGTTAACTGTTAAAAAACAATATTTAAAAATGAAGATATTGCAATATTTCCTACGGTAATTTGTAGAGGAGATCTCAAACTTTAATTTGGATACTTGGCAACATTGAAAATTTTAATTTTTGACCCCGATATTGGGAGGTGAAAGTGGCCATTTTCGCGTTTTCTCCACCAAATCCCCTCGCACCCCAAAATCGCCGATATCTCGAAAACGGCGTTGTTCAAAATGGTCCAATTTACCTAAAAAAAAACTTGTTCCGGGGCGAAAATTTCAATTTTTGGACTTTGTTTAAAAAAAATTTGTTTAAACAAATTCGGACCAGGTTACCGCCCGGCAACATGTTGATCCTCTTTCAGGGGCATCTCCTGGAGAAGGTTATGAAAAAAAATTCAATTAGAAAATTTTTTCCAACGATGGCGCCGATTTCGCCTTGTCTATTAACATCGAGTGATTACGGTGATATATGAAGCTGCTGTCGCACATTATGGATCGTCCATTCTCGCAAGTTTTTTTTCGAGTTCTAATTTTTGGACACTTTCTCCTAAATTGTCTCGCAAAATATTGAGATAAACATGCTGATCTATTGTACACTAATAAGATGTAAATTTCCAATCCCTCCAGCGGACATGCATCCCCAAAGTAGAACATGCTACTCCCTTGTCTCACCGTGGAACAAATGTTTTTAATATCGAATGAGGTATTCTTTTTTCTGCCATCAGACCCAAAAAGGTTAATTTTATTTTCATCACTAAAGATTATGGATTCTCAAAATTCAGGAGGCTTAGTAAGGTATTCCCTAGCAAAAGCTAACCGTTTTTTTGCGATTAGCTTCCGAAATTAATGGCTTCTTCCTGGCTGCACACCCCTTATAGCCTGCCCTGTGTAAACAATTTCTCACTGTTTGTGAACAAACATCTTTCGAAAATAGTTCCCGAACTTCTTCTTTTAATTTTGGAGCACTTTCCTTGGGATCTATAATTATTTGTCTAAAATTACTGGCCCCTTCACGTGGAGTCAGAATCTTGGGATGACCGGAGCGTGGTCGAATTTTATAGGAACTCGTTGTTTTATACTTGTTCACACTGTACTGAACAGTAGCATGCGACTTTTTAACAATTTTTCCTATATTTCTATACGATTTTCTTTCTTCTAGAAATGGAATTTCACAATTTGTCACGCTAATCTTGAATACTACTTTGAAAATCCACTGCAAAATTACTAGCAACAACGGACAGATTATAAAGTATGGTCGAAAATTATTTATTTGTTTTCAGTTTAGCTAGCAAGAGATAGCTTGATAAAATGCAGTTCTTGAGTGTATGAAGACTTTTTTCACATTAATCTTGTCTACATTTTTATAACAATGTTGTAGCTTCTAAATAAAATGTTTCGTAGTTGTTTTTAATACTAATCCTCGTTGGTTTAGTTTCAAATATTGATTTAAACAAGTTTTTTCATAATTCCAATTAATTAGTTAAACATAACAGAAAAATAGTATAGAAAGCAGGTGGTGTATGGAGACCAATGGCCAAAAATCTAAAAATCATTTAAAAGGAACGTTGTCCAACTAGCAAAAACCATTAAATCTCTGGAAGTGTCTATTATTGGGGCATTAAGAAAGTTTTTTTGTTTGTCGGTTGCTTCTTGATGATACCGGATTGTATAAATAAATATCGGTTTCCAGTGCTTATTTTCCGAACGGTTGGCATATATATATATATATATATATATATATATATATATATATATATATATATATATATATATATATATACATATACAGTGACTCACAGCTTAAATGATGCAGTCGCTATAAGAAAAGACTAACTGGTCTCAGTGCCTCTTTATTTATTTGGGAAAAACAACTTATTGAAATTAAATTAGTAAAGAGTCTTCTAAAAAGTATGAATTACTTTTTGTCTTAAATATGCCTTACTTAATTAACAATAAATAATTAATCAAATCATATGCAATTTTAACGTCACAGCTTAAATGATGCAAAATAACAACAGGGGTTAAAACTTATCGCATTTTGAAATTTACGAAGGCGGCGTTGCTTTGATTTCTTAGTGCAATTGTTTTTTGTTTAGTTTGACATTTTTTCATTCAATAAAACGAAATTGTTTAAGAATGGGTCGTCGAACTACAATTTCTGAGAGAAATTTAATTATTACTCATTACAGGAATGGATACAGCCAAAGAGACATAGCCAAAGTGGTAAATAAATGTTCGTCAACTGTTCAGCATATCATTGAACGTTACCGAATGAAAATAGAGTCGAGAATAAGTCAAGGTTGGCTCCAAATAAGATCTTCAATGAACGTGATGAAAGATGGATTTTAAGAGAGGTATCAAATAATCCAAAAAAAAGTGCGCCAAAGTTGTGCGCCGAGGTGAAAAGACAATTTGGAAAAAGGTGTAACCCCGAAACAGTTCGACGGATCTTGCGAAATAATAATTTACATGGTCGAACTGCTAGAAATAAGCCTTTCATTAGCCAAAGAAATAGACGCGTGAGATTGGAATTTGCCAGAGAGCAAATCAATAAAGACTTGAACTTCTGGAATTCAGTGATATTTGCTGATGAGACCAAAATAAACTTATTTAGGTCCGATGGAAAAATATCAGTGCGGAGAAAGCCTAACGAATAATTAAAATTGAAAAAATATGAAAGCTACGGTAAAGCACGGTGGAGGTGGAGTGACGTTATGGGGCTGTATGTCATCTGCAGGAGTAGGTAACATGCATTTCGTCGATGGGAATATGAACCAATATGTGTACTTGGATATACTACGGCAGCATCTCGTCGCTAGTGCCCAAAAATTAGATATTGAAAACAATTATCGGTTCTATCACGACAATGATCCAAAGCACACGTCATTTCGAGTCCGCAGTTGGTTGCTTTATAACTGTCCAAATGTTATTAAAACACCGGCCCAGTCACCAGACTTAAATGTAATTGAAAATTTGTGACATTAAAAAATAAAATAAATAGTGCCCCAATATCAAATAAAACTGAATTAAAAGTAAAAATTACTGAAGCATGGAACACTATTTCCCCGGAGTATACTAGAAAGTTAGTTGAATCAATGTCCAGAAGATTACAAGCCGTTATTGATAATGAGGGAGGCCCGACCAAATATTAGCAGGTTTATTTGAAATTCTACAGTTTGTTTTCTCTAATAATTTTGGTATATTGAATTTTGCATCATTTAAGCTGTGACGTTAAAATCGCATATAATTTAATTAATTATTTATTGTTAATTAAGTAAGGCATATTTAAGACAAAAAGTAATTCATACTTTACTAATTTAATTTCAATAAGTTGTTTTTTCCAAATACATAAAGAGGCACTGAGACCAGTTAGTCTTTTCTTATAGCGACTGCATCATTTAAGCTGTGAGTCACTGTATATATATGCTTTTATAAAGAAATATTGGAATGATTTGCCTACAGCTGTGTTTCCCACCGAGTACAGTTTGCAGCGATTCAAGAACAATGTGAATCGCTTTTTCCGTACACATGCCGGTCCTGGAGAGCTTTAGAGACTTTCCTGCAGCATGTGTGCTAGACCCATAAAAAAAAATCAGTTTTAGGCACAATTGGTTATATTCAGTGCGGGAATAAGTAGAAAGTTTTATTTGCTTGTTTGTCGATCCTAGCTCGATCTAACACAGCGAAACGTTTCTCGAGGCATGATTCTCGTAACGGTCGTATTCACAGTTTTAATCTGATGCAACCCTCAGTTGATTGTTGGCGAAGGCAAAAGTGCACCGAAAAACGCTAAAACAGTTTTATCGGCGCGCACAGCAACTGATTCTTGGGATTCACAGTGCTTCTTCACAATCACAATGCGCCTGCTCACACATCGGCCGTTACAATGACAAAAGTGCACGAGCTAGGCTTCAAAATACTTCCCCACCCACCTTATTGCCCAGATTTGGTTCCAAGTGACTTTTTTGTTTCTTAAACTCGAAAATTAACTTAGGGGGAAAAATTTTTCATTGAATGAAGAGGTTAGCTGTGCTTTAAATGGGCATTATGTACAGTTTGTAACAATTTTTTTTTGAGATAATAAAAAAAATGGAATCCCAGTGGACCAAATGTATTAAGCTCAATAGGGATTATGTTGAGAAATAAATTTTTTATGTTATTTTTCTGCTCGTACTTGTTCTTAGCTTCACGTTATATAAAAACTATTTTGAATTGTTGTGGCTGTTACTTGATGGAAATTCAAAATGAATGTAATGAAAGAATGATTTTGTCAATTTCCACTTCATTTTGTTTTACAAAAACTGTATGACGCGTTTCACAATCACTGTAGCTTCGTCTGATACAAAAAAATAACTAAATTGAATGTTGTTACATTTTAATAAATCTCTCATGGTCGGTAGAGGCTAAAAACACCAGTATAGCAACCCGAAAACCCGCCAACATCGGATATAGAAAATAGATTATAGAAGAATGAAGGCCCCATTACAGCAAACGGGACATTTTTAATACTTGTGTTAAGGTAATTTATTCTGAACTTACTTTTTCGATTGCACCCTTTAGAATTTTTAGATCTAGATCAAAATACGAGGGATAAAATCAGAATTATAACAAATAAAAAATAAATTAATCAACAAAGAAAACTTGATTCTCTTATAAAGGGAAAAAAAATAGCAACCGGAGATTACTACAAGAAAAGTTTTTTCAGACCATAAGTTTTTTAGCAGATTTATAAATTTATCAGCAATCTTTCCAATCAAGAAATCACCATCATCATCATCATTAGTTATGCAGTCCATCGTCGGACATAAATCACCCCTAGGTACGTACATCATCTTCGGTTCTAAGCCTTGTTTATCCAGTTGTTTCCCACTAGTCGTCAGGTCATCGGGTTTGCGGGCGTTCTCTATTTCTTTTCTCAGTCCAGGGCCTTCAGTTGATTACTTTATGGATCCATCGATTATCAGAGAGTTGCGCGATATGACCACCCATCTCCACTTCAACCTGCCTACTCTCTGAGCTACATCAGTTATCTTGGAACTTCCTCGAATTTCTTCATTAGTCAGCTTATCGTTCAAACGATATTTCCAACAGTCTCCTTTCGATCGCTTGTTGAGCTACTTGTAGGCGATTTATAATTTCTTGATTCAAAGCCCACGTTTCTGTTCCGTATGTCAATACTGGCAATACGCATTGATCAAATGTGTGTTTGGGAAGATGTTCCGCAATCTGCCAAATGCCGACCAAGCCAATGATATTCTCCTTGGTAAATTCGCTTTTAGGTTTTCTTTGGATATTACTATTTTTTGTCCAAGATATACGTATGAATCCGTTCTTGTGATTTTCGCGTTTTCAATATTCAGTACTGCTTCTTTATCGCAGTCATCATTTGTCATAAACATGGTTTTAACATTGGTTATTTTCGCACCAATTACTCTGGACATGTTGTTCACTTCGTTCAGCATTTCTTTCAATCCTTCTTTGTTGTTAGATCTAAGCACAATATCATCGGCGAATCGCAAACGATTGAGTTGCTCTTCTCCTATATTTATACCCTTACTTGTCCATGAAAGTAGTTTGAAAAGATCTTCTAGCGCCAACGTAAACAATTTCGGCGAGATGGTAAGCTCTTGACGTATTCCTCTTTTCATTTCTATTTTATTGGTGTTGTCTTTCAATACCATCTGAAATGTTGCATTTTTATATATATTTTGAATAATCTGCTGTCAATCCTACAGTTACTTAGGTTATTTAATGTTGCCCAGATTTTAAGGGAGTCAAAGGCTTTCTCGTAATCCACAAAGACCACCCAAATCTTAAAATTATAGTACTCGTTTGACTTTTCTATTAAGGTTTTTAATATTTGAAGGTGGTCCAATCAAGAAATAGCCCTCTTAAACAGTGGTTTTAAACATAATATAATTAACGAATTTGATTTAAAAGAATCTGAAATCTTGGCAGTAGAAACAGAAATAGTTTTAATAAATGCACCATTCAATATACCAAAAAAATACATTTGCGCAGATATAAAAAAGGCATTTCTTACCAACAAACCAAATATAGATAATGAAATAAATGTAACTAGATCAATATAAAATAAGGCAAAAAATAATAACATTATTTTCACAAAAAGATAAGGGTAACACAATAGATATTAGAACAGTGTTAGGGAACGCTTCTAGCTTCATATCAGACAAACATATCTCAAAATTAACAGTCAAGAATTATCAGCACCCTCAACTTTATTCATTAATTAAATTACATAAAGAAAATTATCCCATTAGACCTATAGTCTCTTACATATCAACCCTAGCTTACAAATTCGCAAAATTTCTCATAGATATCATAAAAACTAACATTAACTTTAAACCAACTTACACAATAAAAAATTTGTTACAATTAACGAAAAAAATTCTAACGTCAGATGATTCAAAACTTGAACCATTTGACGTTTAAAACCTTTTCCCAGCATACCCCCGGATGAAACAGTAAAAATCATAAAAACCGTTCTAATCAAAAATAAGGTTAATATCGTTATACAACAAGACATACTCAATTTATTAAACACGATCTTCAATCAAAATTATTTTTACTTTAATAATACGTTTTAGAATAGTTCAGAGTCTCATAATGGGTAGTCCACTTAGCTCACTTTTAGCAGAAATATACATGGACAACCTAGAAAAACAAATATATCAACCAGATCGAGTTTAATAAATCATTTTTAAATTTCGGATGGTTGTAGCTTCTACTTGATGGAAATTCATTATAAATATATAATAAAAGATTGTTTTTAGTCAATTTCCACTGGTCTATTTATAATTGTGATGACGCGTTGCGCTGTCGATGCAGCTTCTTTGGACCTACATTTTACACTGTCAAGTGAGGTTTAATGTTTACAATTTTATATTATTTCTTAATTATAATATTACACCTATTTAAATTATATTGATAGTATTAGAAAATCCACACAGAAATAGTATTAGGAGAATAAATTCAATAATGGTGAATTGTTTAAATCTTACCTGGTCGTTGAGCAAAGTGCCTGTTGTCCTTAATCGATTTATTTGCATTGTCTCTAAAAGGTTTAGTTTTAAACCTTTTTGTTGGGTATGTAAAATTTTGAAATTCTTATTAAACGTGTGCTTCTCTGTTAAAAGATGATTAGCATATGTTGAATTAGACTTTGTATGGATGAAACTTTTTTCGTGTGCTGTAATTCTTTGTATAAATATACGTCCAGTTTGTCCTATGTATGCTTTAGGACATGACCTACATATTAATTGATATACCTCTAATTTTTATCTTTATTGATTTGCGGTTTGTAGTTTTTGAGATATTTCCATATAGTATTGTCTGTCTTGTAAGCTATGTTGATATTTTTTGATTTAAAAATTTTCCCAGTTTTTCTGTTGGTTTGCCGAAATAGGTTAAGCATTTAAATATGTTTTTTCCGTTCTGAAAACATGGGTATATTTCTGAGATTGCCTTGTTTCTAAGTTTTTTTCTATGTTATCGATTAAGGTAACTGAACAACCGTTGTTAACGGCTACTTGTTTCATGTGGTTTAATTCTTTAGTGAAATTGTATTCTGATAAGAGAATATTAGTTAGTCTGTATATAAAGCTATGATAGGCCGCGAGTTTATGATGGTTGGGGTGGTGAGAACTATTGTGAATTGTGGTATCTGTATGACAGGGTTTGTGATATATTACAAATTCATGTTTTTTCCTGGTTTCCCTTCGACTTCTTTTTCCATTGTAAAACTGATATTTCTATGTAAAGAATTAATGTACTGTAAAAAGTGAGCTAATTGTTACAGGAACGGACCATAATCAAATTTAAAATTTTACACATACGAAACAATGGAGTCAAATTAAACCTATTGAAAAATTTAGAAATAAAAAAAAATCTGATATTTTAAATAAACAGAAAGATACCATGGTATTTAAACACATATTAAAATTCAGAATGGATTTCCCATCAATATTCATTGGTACGTAGTAATAGTTTTTATTACGTACTTACCTTAGGGTATTTATTAAAGTGTAACAACATTCAATTTAGACATTATTTTGTATCACACAGCTACAGTGATAGCCAAACGCGTCCTATAGTTTTTGTAAAACAAAATTAAGTGAAAATTCACAAAATCAGTCTTTCATTACATAAAAAACTATTTTTTAAATAATTCTTATATTTTATGTGACGTAATTTTTTAGGTTTTAGAACGTGACCTTGTTGGCAGAAAAACTTTTGAAATCAACTAATTGAATGAAGAAATATATATATATATATATATATATATATATATATATATATATATATATATATATATATATATATATGTATATATATATATATATATATATATATATATATATATATATATATATATATATATATATATATATCTATATATATATGTATATATATATATATATATATATATATATATATATATATATATATATATATATATATATATATATATATATATATATATATATATATATATATATATCTAATACTTAGTTCTACAGATAATACCCGAAATAACTGTTTTTAGTGTTCCGTACGGAACACTTATAAGATCACTTCGGTGTCTGTCCGTCTGTCTGTCCGTCTGTCCATCTGTCCGTCTGTCTGTCCGTCTGTCACACCCGATTTTCTATGAAACTATTTGTCATAGAAAGTTGAAATTTGGTAGTAATATAGGAATTGATGGCCTCATCAGAGCCATGTAGTTTTGAAAGTTAAATTTTGACTTAAGGGGTTAGTTTTGGGGGTGAAATCGGAAGTGAAAAAAAAAATTTTTTACTAGGTAATCGAGTGTGGTGTCAAATGAAAGCTTGTGAAAACACGAGTAAAAAAATATGTATATGATGTAATTCTTGCACGCACTTTTCTTTGTATTATTTTTAAAAAATCGCCAAAAATCGCTGTCCACCCGCCTTATCTCGGAAAGTACTTTTCAAAAAATTTTGAAAAAATTCTGGAATATTCTCCACGGGGTGTAGATTGAACGAAAATTTTCACGAGTGCATTATCTGTAATAATTTATCTGGTATATAAAAAAAACAGAAATTTCAAGGTCATCAATTTTCAGTAAAGATTGGAAATAAACTTTGTTGAAAACTTATTTGGGGTGTGTTTTGTGAAGTCACTGATCATTTTATATCACCGTAACATAAATTTTGACTTAAGGGATTCGTTTTGAGGGGTGAAATCGGAAGTGAAAAAAAAATTTTTTTACTAGGTCATCGAGTGTGATGTCAAATGATAGCTTGTGAAAACACGAGTAAAAAATATATATATATAATGTAATACTTGCGCACACGTTTCTTCGTATTACTTTTAAAAAATCGTGAAAAATCGCTGTCCCCTACCTTATCTCGAAAAGTACTGATCAAAAAATTTTGAAAAAACCCTGGAATATTCTCCACGGGGTATAGATTGAACGAAAATTATCATTACCTTTAATAATTTATCTGGTATAGAAAAAAAACCAAAATTTCAAGGTCACCAATTTTCAGTAAAGATTGGAAGCAAACTTTATTGAAAACTCATTTGGGTGTGTTTTGTTTTGTGAAGTCACTGATCATTTTATACCACCCTAACAAAATTTTCTATTTTAAAAACAATCGTACGGAACACTAATTGTGCAAGTTCAATTTGCACTTGACCGGTTTTTTCTGTTATAGTACCTTTCATGTACTAATGGAATTCTTATAAAAATTATGTCTTTAAGTTTTATTAAATAATTTGTAATCTGCAGTCTTTCAGTAATCTTTCGTACAGCAAACGAAGAGTAATTTATAACTAAAAAAATAATTTTGAAAATGTTTACTACATAATTGTGAATTACTTAAAAAACAATAAAACCAAGAAATTGCACTTTTAATTTAGGTTTTGTCTCTGTGAAGTTCCTGCCTGAACCAAAATAAAGGAAGACGATGCAGCACAATAACATGCAAATCAGCCTTATTCATTAACAAAGTTAGTAATATATTGGCTGACAAAGAGTTTTTGCAGCATAAATCTCACATCTAGAGCTAAAATATGTATTAGCCGGACAGATGTTTCTCGTCACGTCGAATTCCAGCGGACGCACAATGTGCCATTTTTTGGACAAAAATCTGTTGACATTCGGCATTTTATCCGATTTGAATAAATCAACGGGAAAATACTTGTAAAATATTGTACTTTAAGATGCGGCGAAGAAGGTTAAAATTAATCTATAAAAAATTACCTGGTAACACATATTTGTGTTTATAAAAAAACACTAAAACAATATACCTTTATGTTAACAGATAAATTTCAATAAAATATTTCAGAAAAAAAAGAATTGAAAGTTTATTACTAAATAATCTAAACTTTTAATAATATACAAAACAATTCTAGATATATATATATATATATATATATATATATATATATATATATATATATATATATATATATATATATATATATATATTATTTGGGTTATATTTAGGGCTTTTAGATTCAGAGACAGTACATACATAACAAAACACAATCCAACTGGAACGCGTACGTTAGTGAACGAAACCCAGTCAACACAAGAAAGAGACAAATCAAACAAGACCATTGGGAGAAATTTACGAAGGGAATGGAAAGCGATCAATATGGAGCACAAAAAAAGTTTGGGGAATGCTAAGACGAAACAAGCAAGAAATAAAAGATTCGGTACAAACCAACAAAATTACAGTCGAGGAGTGGCAAACGTATTTAAAAATATGTATGTATGGAGAAGAACAAAATCCCCAACCTGAGTTGGAAGAGGTAGAAGAACAAAACATTTAAATAACAGTTGAACAAACATCAAATATTGTAAAACAGCTAAAAAACCGAAAAAGCCCCGGACCGGACGACATCGCAAACGAGATGTTAAAGTAAGGCGGAAGTTACCTATATCAAGGACTGCCAAAACTTTTCACAAACATAATAAAGAAAGGACAACTAGCTAAAGACTGGAAGAATTAGACAATTCCAATATTCAAATAACCGGTCAAGTGCGAGTTGAACTTGAGCAGTTAGTGTTCCGTACGTTGATTGCTTTTAAAATAAAAAATGTTGTAACGGAAGTATAAAATGATCAGTGACTTCACAAAACACACCCCAAATGAGTTTTCAACAAAGTTTATTTCCAATCTTTACTGAAAATTGATGACCTTGAAATTTTTGTTTTTTTTTTATATACCAGATAAATTATTAAAGGTAATGCACTCGTTATAGTTTTCGTTCAATCTACACCCCGTGGAGAATATTCCAGAATTTTTTCAAAATTTTTTGATGAGTACTTTTCGAGATAAGGCGGGTGGACAGCGATTTTTTCGCGATTTTTTAAAAATAATACAAAGAAAAGTGCGCGCAAGTATTACATTATATATATATTTTTTACTCGTGTTTTCACAAGCTTTCATTTGACACCACACTCGATTACCTAGTAAAAAATTTTCTTTTTCACTTCCAATTTCACCCCCCCAAGCTTCTCATCTACAACCCCTTAAATCAAAATTTAACTTTCGAAACTACATGGCTCTGATGAGGCCATCAATTCCTATATTATTACAAAATTTCAACTTTCTATGACAAATAGTTTCGGAGAAAATCGGGTGTGACAGACGGACAGACAGACACCGAAGTGATCTTATAAGTGTTTCGTACGGAACACTAAAAGGCCAAAAAGCATCTCCAGAAAACTATCGAGGAATAACGCTTCTAAATAGTACCCTAAAAGCATTCACAAAAATTATGCTACAAGCGAAGACATCCAAATACGAGATGAACAGCAAGGTTTCAGGAAAAACAGCTCTACTATCGATGCCATATTTATAGTTAAACAAATCTGAGAAAAAGCCAGATAATTTAAGAACCCAGCATATATGTGCTTCCTAGATATGACCAAGGTTTTCGTCAGGGTACAATTACAAGGCGTCATACAAATAATGAAAGAAAAGCATGTAAACCAGAAACTAATTAATCTCATATACGAAATGAATACGCAATGTAAAACGAAAATCAAAGTAAGGCACACACTGAGCGAAGACCTCATTATGGACAGAATAATGGAAAATTTACCTAGAACATTAGGTTATAGGATGGGAAATACATACTTTCACATAGCTTGCTATGTTGACGACGCTGTATTAATCGCGGACTCCGAAGATAACTTGCAAAGGCTCCTCTACACCTTCAATCAGGAAGCAAAGAAACTAAACATGATTATTAACACAGTCAAAATAAAATGTATGGTTGCTTCTAAAGAACCTATAAGATGCAAGTTGGAAGTGGAAGGAAAAATAATAGAACAACAGTAACTAGTTATTAAGATTTACAACTGGAAGTAAACAGCAAACTATGAAAGTCTTACAAATAGCTGGACGGCTAAAAGATATAGTATGGAAAAACAAATAACATACTTTACAACTGAAAGCAAAACAAAAATTTATAAAACAGTAGTGAGGCCCATTCTAACATACCCAGTGAAAGCAAGAGTGGATACATGCAGAACAATACAAGTGATGAGGACCACAGAGATGAAAGTAATCAGAGACATACACGGAGAAACGTTATACGGTAGAGTCAGATGCGAAAAACCGCGAGAATTAAGTAACATGCCAGATGTATCCAAGTGGGCAAGAGAGAGAAGGAAACAGTGGGACAAATACCCAAATAAAATGGATGACAACACCCTAGTGAACCCGCATCCAATGGGCCAGTAAGTTGCTGCCACGGACGAAGCTTCTCATCTACAACACCGTAGTAAAGGCAGGCCTCACCTACTCCTGCCCCACTTGGTGCTAGCTCTCCAAGACAAGGAGAGCTCAACTTCAAGCGGTGCAGAACAAGGCTCTGAGGATGATCACGGGAGCCCTATTTTTCATGAGGAACCGGCAACTCCACAGAGACTTCGGTGTGCCTACCTTAAAGGCATACATGAGGAAAGTCCAACTGAAGTTCCTGGAGAAGGCGTCCCAGCACCTCAACCCACGCATTAGGGACGCCTTCCGATTACCGCCTCATGCCAGCCGCCAATTCCCAAGACCGTCTGACCCGCTCTCGGATGAAGACGATGACCCCCCTCGCACGCCGTGACAAGAAGATTGTTAATATAGATTAAGTTATAATAATTCCTAGTTTAAGTTAATGCTATGTCCTAATTTAAGTTAGCGTAAGTCTTAGGCTAAGGTAGTTTAAGTCTTAGAATTAAGAAATTCATGTACAAACAACACATTTCCTAGGTTAAGTTAGTATAGGATCACTAGTATAAGAGCTTAGGTTAAGTTAGTATAAGCATACACTCATTTTTGTAAGTAAGAGGCCTGGCCTTGCTTTTGAGCCAATAAAGACAATGAGTTGAGACTCTAGTGAAGAAAGCAAAACTTAACAAACCCGTCGGCAGAAGAACTCAAGGCAGACCCCCGAAACAGTGGAAAGAGTGCTGGACATCCACCTCGGAGGAGGCATAAAAGGGAAAAACAGACATTAGCCTACTTACGTGGACTTCCAGATAAGAAAGAAGAAGAAGATTTAGAGACTATTACCTCTCATTTCCTAATTTTTCATTATTTTACTTTATTACGAAGATATCTTCGAAATTTGATCAGGAAGCTCCAAAAAAAAAAAAAAAAAAATTGAAATTTATAAATCCTGACACGTGTAGGTATTTTTGAAACAACACCACTCGAATGGCCCCACTGCGTAGCGGTTTAGTGTTGAGTAACCATTCATCCACCCCTATAAATCAGTCACCAAATGACGCTAGTAATCGTACAGTTGAGTCGGTTCTTGACCTCTTTTTAAAGATTAAGTATTTTATGAAGTCTATGAAAGCCCACTTCCTGCTGAATTACTGTCATCTTTATCTATCTACGCGTTTAAAATTATAAAGAACGGAACGTTGTACTTCATTTTTAAACAATAAGCTCTTTATGGAGAAATATTGGCAGGACGTTTTAGCGTCTATTTTATTTTTCTCAATTTTCAAGGAAATTTATCATCTTCAATAAGACTGTCGTAAAATATTAGATTTATTCTCTAACTTGATTATTTGTCGCTTTATTCAACTGTAAGGGAATTTTAGCTGCTGCGTTGGAGTAAATGTAATTTCTATTTCTACACCTGCAGTTTTAAAAATGTAAATACTGATCGACATTTTCAAGAATCAAGCATTTGAAAATTAACTGAAGGCACCCGGAACAGTTTTCTGTAAACTGCTTGCAAATAATTTGTATAGATTTTATGCATAACTTATTATACACTTTCTGTTCAAAACAGAGGAACATCGTTACACCATTTGTTGTATTGTCTTTTTCAAGCGTTTCATCTTTCCTTTCTAATTAATCTTTTAAAAGAACTTGACCCTATTCAGTAAGATTCTGCAACCAGTTAACAATTTTAGGCTGGGTTTTGTATATTTAGGATGGACCATTTTTGCCAATGTACCTAAGAGTTGAGATATAAATGCAAATGGGGTTCAAATATAACGAAAAGAAAAATACTAGTAAAGAGTACTTAATCCAAGCACCACTAGTCGGAATATATATATATATATATATATATATATATATATATATATATATATATATATATATATATATATATATTCCGACTAGTGGTGCTTGGATTAAGTACTCTATATATTATATATATATATATATATATATATATATATATATATATATATATATATATAATTATATATATATAATAGTGGTTTTTCGAGTATTTCGTGTTAGCTTAAAGTCCCTGGATGGACGGTTTCGCTGACGTTTCGTTGGAATCTCATCCATCTTTTTCAAAGCTAGACAATGTCTTGGCGTTGAACGTCGAGACTGGCTCCGAGGGCCCCGGTTTTATGTGCTGAGGGCGTGGCTCTATGGGTCGAATGGTTCTGGCCAATAAAGGCTCGGCTTTGACTGCAAATTTTCGGTCCTGTGGTTCTTTGTTATGTTTGTGTTAGCGAAGTAACATATGGTTGAATTCTTGTTTCTCTTGGTATTGAGATAGGATATGTTTCCAAGAGTTTTGTAAACGTTGGCTATCATCCCGATTATTTAAGTTATTGGGACACATTTCTATGGCTTCTTTGATTATCCTAGAAGATAGGTTTTCACTTTTTTGTAGGGATCTGGTTTTGTCAAAATTGATTTTGTGGCCGGTATTAAGTGCATGTTGTGCTAGAGAAGAGGTGGTGGATTTTTGTTTTACGACCTTTTTGTGCTCGTCTTGACACGGAATTTCATATACACCTTGGTCTTCTAAGGCTATAATGTCTTTTGATGTTGGTAGATTATCTTTAATTTTTTGATCCGTTGTGTAAATAGTCTCGATTTGGTATTTTCCTAGAAGTCTTCCTATTTTGACAGTGATGCCTTTTATATATGGGAGAAATGGGAGAAATGCTTGTGTGTGTGTCTTATTGTTGTTGTGTTTCTACATGTGTGGGTTGGTACGCGTATCGCTATGACGGGCCGTTTATGCCACCCCCGCCAATTTCGTTCTTATGCTTATATATGCACACACCTTTGTTAATAAATAATGGTTTTTTCGTAGCTACCAATACGTTAAACCCGGCACTAGGGCAGGGTCTTGGGTCCTTCTTGTCTTCCCTCTCTTCATGGAAACATTAACCACTTCCATTTCTCCGGAAATTGATCGGGTTTTCTAGGAAAATTGCATAACATCGTTAACTGCAATGGTGCCAACATTTGATATCAATTAGTGCTTTTAATTAGATGTTTTTAATAGTCCTTTGAATTGGCTTGTCTTGTAATACCGATGTACATGTTTCCTTCAATAATTATTCTTCAGTTTATAAGTACTATTTCTTTCATAATTTGATACTATATCCTTACAATTCACATATTTTTCTAGATGTCTTGATGAGGAAACAAATGTGTCGATTTCGAAGGCTTGACAAATAAACAAATTCACTTTTAATTGGCTTCTTACGACTGCATCCCCAACCATCTAGCTTCTTCTAAATATATATATATATATATATATATATAAATATATATATATATATATATATATATATATATATATAGTCCCTGGCCAAATTATTAGACGCACTGCAAGATTTCATGTAAAATATTAATTACCGAGTGATATTGTACCGTTTTATTATTTTAAATTGATTTGTTTTTTATTTTTATATTATCCAATCAATTACCTATTTATTTGACATAAATAAAACAGCATTAATTTAGAAAAGCATAAGTTTATTAAGTTTTAAAGAAAAGTGAAATTAATGTTAGTAAAAGTCAATATTTAGTTGAGCCACATTTAGCCGCTATCAAAGCTTTAATTCTGCGCGGCATGATATCAATGCAAGATTGTACTGTCTCCTGCATTTGAGGATGATGATTCCACACATGAATAATCTTTTCTAGGAGCTGGGTTTTGTTGTAGTCACATCTTTAGCCACTTCTCTTTTCATCAGCTCCCACACATTTTCAATGGGTTCATATCAGGGCTATTACCCGGCCAATCCAACAGAGGGATATTTTTTTCTGCCAAAAAAGCTTTAACAGACCGAGCAATGTGGCAGGGAGCTCCATCTTGCATGAAAGTGAATGGTTCCCCATTTGGAAATCATTCGCTGAGCTGCGGAATCAACCGATTTTGTAATACTTCTTTGTACTGATCTTGCCTCATTATTCCTTTGGCGACGTACAGACGTCCAGTGCCCTTGCCGCTGATGACTGACCAAATCATCACTTTGGTGGGATGTTTAACCGTCGGGACGACACAATCAGGATGAAACTTTTCTCCATGACGACGACGCACATACTGAGGTTTATTCTGCAAAATTTCGAATGTGCTTTCGTCACTGAAGCAGACCTGTCAAAAATAGGAAAAATATATAAACTCCCATGTTTATTTGCTTTATTTAACTGAAAATGATAATAATGTATCAATTATTGATTAAATTGCTGTATCTTACCGATCTCCAGAAGTCCACATCTTTGTCTTGCCATTGTTTGGCCCACTTCAGGCGCTTTGCTTTCATTGCAGCTGTTAACTTGGGCTTCCTGGCGGGGCGACAGCCCTTAAAATCTAATTCTTTCAATTTTCTTCGAACAGTGCGCTCAGAAGCATTTACGCTAGCATCCTGGAGTTGTGATTTTATTACCTTTGTGGTAGCAAATCTGTTTTCTACACAAATTTTCTTCAAACATCTCTCTGACCGTGGAGTGAAAATTGGTTTTCTACCGCATCTTTTCTTTCTTTTCGGGCTTAATTCCTTCCCTGACTCAATTTTCTTTTTTTATGCGTCGTACACTAGCTTCAGAAACCTCCAATCTTCGTGATATTTCTCGGTTTGTAAATGTTTTCGCAATCACAAGGGCCTTCACTTCAGCTTTTTTACGTGGTGAAAGATCGCCTTTTCTACCAATAATGAAAATAGTCCAATTACTTTTTTTAAAACACTGCATACAAAATAAACTAATAACTGAGTAGTATAAAACTGTTAAACAAACAATCACAGTCCATAAAGCCACAGAAACACGTCCGTACCTGACTCGATTCCGATCGCGACTGATACAGGTTTGTACTTGTTTACGTTCATGTATCACTTTGTCAACACAGTGTTGCCATATGTTAAAAATAAATACAAATATGTAGTCTACAACAATTCTTTTAAATAAAAATCAATAATATTGTAGTTTAAATATACCATTATTGCATAAAAACTCTTAAGAAACATAAAATTACTATAAAAAAAAATACAGTGCGTCTAATAATTTGGCCAGGGACTGTATATATATATATATATATATATATATATATATATATATATATATATATATATATATATATATATATATGTATACATATATATATATATATATATATATATATATATATATATATATATGTGTATATATAAATATATATATATATATATATATATATATATATATATATATATATATATATATATATATATATATATATATATGTATATATATATATATATTTATATATATATATATATATATATATATATATATATATATATATATATATCTATATATACATATATATATATATATATATATATATATATATATATATATATATATATATAAATAAATATGTTGAAAAACTATTGATAGAGGTTGAAAACAACTAAAGTTCAATAAAAAAAATAGCTATTGTAATAGTTTGCGCAATGTATCCAAATATAGTAACAAATTAGAGACTTATCTTCTTTAATTAATCAAAACATATATTTATTGAGTAAGAAAATACAATCCGCTCTTTTAATATCACATCACATATATAATCTGCGCCAACGAAATCTGTGTGCACACTAAAGGATAAAATTCAAATGTGGACGATCCAGATAAAAAATTGCAGTTATGTTAAACAAAACCTATTGATGTGTAAATAAACCTTTTCTGTAATGTGTGTATAAATTATTATTATTGCACGTGTAGTTAATAATTTTGATTGGGAGTTAAAAAATATGTTTTTCGTGATCTAAAAATCTAAGACTAGAGAAAAAGAAACATTTTGGAGGGTAATTTTTTCACTAATACAATACTTTCCATTAGCATGGGGTGTAAGTACAAAAATTTACGTGCTGTGTCAACTTAACATTTGTATTCCTAAAACTTGTTCTATATAACTCAATATTTTTTTTAGATTACTCTGTAATCAGATCTCAAACTTTTCCATATGCTACCAACAACACAGGTTACGTGGTATACTTTTATTTTGTTAACTGACACGTATAAAAATAAAAGCATACTCTGTAACCTGTGTTAAACAAGCAACGAACAACTCCATAAATTCTTTCATGTGCTACTTCTATTAAAATTGGAAATAATGTGAATAGAACGCCCGGCAATAGTCAACTCGTTTAACGAGCATTATTACGGTAGTGTTTCGATCTATTTAATTATTGTGTCGATTGCAAACGAGAGGGACTAGTTTTTGTGATCTAAGAACCCTAAAACGTGAAGAAAATCAAAAATGTCAGAATGTGATTTTTTCACGAATACCAGAATTTCCTTTAGCAAAAGGGTGTTCTATTTTCAGACTAATATGTTCTTACCTTTCTTTATTCAAAATCTCTTTATTAGTGTTCCGTACGGAGCACTTATAAGATCATTACGGTATCTGTCTGCCCGTCTGTCTGACCGTCTGTCGATTTTCTCCGAAATTATTTGACATAGAAAGTCGAAATTTGACATTAATATAGCAATTGATGGCCCCGTCAGAGCCGTATAGTTGTGAAAGTTAAATTTTGACTTAAAGGGTTAGTTTTGGGGGATGAAATCAAAAAAAAAAATTATCAGGTCATGAAGTGGGGTGTCAAATGAAAGCTTGTGAAAACACGAGTTAATAAATATACGCACATTTTTTTTTGTATTATTTTTAAAAAATTGTCAAAAATCTCTGTCCCTCCCTTACCTCGAAAAGTACTGTTCAAAAAATTTTGAAAAAATTCTGGAATAATCTCCACAGGGTGTAGATTGAATTAAAATTATCAAGAGTGCATTACCTTTAATAACTTATCTGGTATATAAAAAACAAAAATTTCAAAGTCAGAATCAAAAATCAGAAACAAGCTTTGTTGAAAACTCATTTGGGGTGTGTTTTGTACAGTCATTGATCATTATTATTTTAAAAGCAATCAACGTCCGGAACATTAGTTGCGCAAGTCCGAATTGCACTTGGCCGGTTATTTTTTGTAAAATTTTAAACCAATGTAAGTTTAATTTTTTATCCTAACAGTTTTTAAGAAATTTTACAAGCGATTTATATAAAATTATTATTTCGTGCAAAATATTACTAGCTCACACATAATCGATGCCACCAAATAATTTCTTTTGTATTTTTTTACCCGGAAATATCTCTTTGCATTAAAAGTGTTCGTATTCTAAGTATCTGAAAGCAAAATTTGAATATGTAAATTTAAATGAACTGTCGTTTTAGGAAATCAATCTTGTATACTTAGTTTCCTATCTATACAATATAAAGTTAAAATAAACCTTTCTTTTACATGAGAACAATAGAGAGATTTTGCAACGCTTTCTTTTCAAATGCTTTTGTCTCCTTACCGTTATCTCAAGCATGTGCAGTATTAACGCGAAGGAATTGCAAGGTTAGGTTAGTATTCATCTTCTATAAACCTAGGGGATTCTTTTTCATTCATTTCATGGTTAAGCACACCGGTTATTAGTATTTGATTGGTTAACATAAGTTTCTAAATTAAAGTTGGGTCTAGCATGTTTCTATCACTTCCTTCAATATTTCCAAGGTAATACTAATGTGCGATAAATAAAATTTCATTTGAAATTAGCACTACACATACTGTAATGCCATTGTGCTAAACACTGCAAAATCTCAACATAATCTGAACACTAATCAACTGAATTATTAAGTTTGTAATAAATGGCTTTAAAACACACGATATAACAGTTTGTGAAATCGACTTTGCGGATTACACGTGTTGAGTAGTCCTTGGAAACACACGTTGTAGACAGGAACTGTGATATTTAAACTGGTGTGCTTATGACTTACTGCTTGGCTTCTCCTTGTAGGTTTTCCATAAGCTGCTTGGCCTCTCCTGGTGAGATTCTCAACAAAAATATTGTTTCAGCTGTTATTCTTCTATTTTCTTTGGGTAGCTAATTACTTTTTGACCCGAAATGCCTTAGGATGAGCAGAATATTTTAAAACCGTCAGAGCCATGTAGTTTCGAAAGTAAAATTTTGACTTAAAGGGTTAGTTTTGGGGGATGAAATCCAAAAAAAAAGTATCAGGTCATCGAGTGCGGTGTCAAATGAAAGCTTGTGAAAACACGAGTAATAAATATATATATCTATATATATATATATATATATATATATATATATATATATATATATATATATATATGTATATATATATATATATATATATATATATATATATATATATATATATATATATATATAAGAAAGTGTAGAGATTTCGGGAAAGCGGTCTTGAATAAAATACTTATTTGTTGTTAAAGAAAAACTCTATATTTCGCTGATATTTTTTCAGCTTCATCTGGAGTTAAAAACTAAAAAATGACAAAGCAGTCTTTTGGTAAGTTTATCATATTACAAAACGGAAAAAACTCACCAACCAAAGTATTCCTCCATTGGAAGAGATATCACAAAAAAATACATTCAATTTAAATATATATAACTAACAGAACAACGAACAGACAAGACGAAACAACATACTGTAGCTCTGGCTGCAATGACACTGTTGTTATTTATTGTGTTTATTTCTTCAGAAATCTGAACAGTGGTTCAGTATAGAAAATGTTATTTTGTACATTGTTAGTAAATAGGATATGACTATTAATTGTATGATGTTAAGTTATTTAAAATATTACAGTATATATTAGTCAAATTGTTGGTGTCTAACTTATAATTTATGGAATGTGTTTCTTTGATAATGTGACACATCTCAAGGAACAAGCGTTTTTTATGATTGTTTTCTTGTTCCAGAATCTTTACATTCTTAAAATCCAATTGGTGTCCCGTTGATATATGATGGTTCGTTGCAGCACAAGAGTTCTTTCCTATTAAGCAATCACTCCTGTGCTGTATTACTCTCTGCTTGAGCCATTGAGATGTTTGTCCAATGTAGACACCATTACAATCTAGACAGGATATCTTGTATACTATATTGTTGTTATAAAAAAACACATTCTAAAAAAGATTATTTACAAAACACATTCTAAAAAGGATTATTTACAACTCCAATATTTATGATGGGCCCTTAGATGACAACAGTCACGAACCTAAATATATCAAACTACCATTTATACCCGAATTAACTAACAAAATAGTAAAAATTTTTAAAAAAGTTCCTCACCTAAGGATTGCAAAATATAATACCCTGAGTAATTGGACCCTGTTCAGTAAAGTCAAACAAAAAACTCCTCTTTTTTATAACAACAATATAGTATACAAGATATCCTGTCTAGATTGTAATGGTGTCTACATTGGACAAACATCTCAATGGCTCAAGCAGAGAGTAGCGCAGCACAGGAGTGATTGCTTAATAGGAAAGAACTCTTGTGCTGCAACGAACCATCATATATCAACGGGACACCAATTGGATTTTAAGAATGTAAAGATTCTGGAACAAGAAAACAATCATAAAAAACGCTTGTTCCTTGAGATGTGTCACATTAACAAAGAAACACATTCCATAAATTATAAGTTAGACACCAACAATTTGACTAATATATACTGTAATATTTTAAATAACTTAACATCATACAATTAATAGTCATATCCTATTTACTAACAATGTACAAAATAACATTTTCTATACTGAACCACTGTTCAGATTTCTGAAGAAATAAACACAATAAATAACAACAGTGTCACTGCAGCCAGAGCTACAGTATGTTGTTTCGTCTTGTCTGTTCGTTGTTCTGTTAGTTATATATATTTAAATTGAATGTATTTTTTTGTGATACCTCTTCCAATGGAGGAATACTTTGGTTGGTGAGTTTTTCCGTTTTGTAATATGATAAACTTACCAAAAGACTGCTTTGTCATTTTTTAGTTTTTAACTCCAGATGAAGCTGAAAAAATATCAGCGAAATATAGAGTTTTTCTTTAACAACAAATAAGTATTTTATTCAAGACCGCTTTCCCGAAATCTCTACACTTTCTTATATATATATATATATATATATATATATATATATATATATATATATATATATATATATATATATATAATGTAATACTTGTGCGCACTTTTCTTTGTGTTATTTTTAAAAAATCGCTAAAAATCGCTGTCCACCCGCCTTATCTCGAAAAGTACTTATCAAAAAATTTTGAAAAAATTCTGGAATATTCTCCAGGGGGTGTAGATTTAACGAAAATTATCACGAGTGCATTACCTTTAATAATTTATCTGGTATAAAAAAAAAAACAAAAATTTCAAGGTCATCAATTTTCAGTTAAGATTGGAAACAAAAATATATAGAATGTAATACTTACCCACAATTTTTTTTGTATTATTTTAAAAAATTCTCAAAAATCTCTGTCCCTCCCTTACCTCGAAAAGTACTGTTCAAAAAATTTTAAAAAAATCCCGAAATAATCTCCACAGGGTGTAGATTGAATGAAAATTATCACGAGTGCATTACCTTTAATAACTTATCTGGTATATAAAAAACAAAAATTTCAAAGTCAAAATCAAAAATCGTAAACAAGCTTTGTTGAAAACTCATTTGGGGTGTGTTTTGTACAGTCATTGATCATTATTATTTCAAAAGCAATCAACGTCCGGAACACTAATTGCGCAAGTCCGACTTGCACTTGGCAGGTTCTTTTGTAAAATTTTAAATCAATGTAAGTTTAGTTTTTTATCCTAACAGTTTTAAGAAATTTTACAAGCGATTTATATAAAATTATTATTTCGTGCAAAATATTACTAGCTCACACATAATCGATGCCATCAAATAATTTCTTTTGTATTTTTTTACCCGGAAATATCTCTTTGCATTAAAAGTGTTCATATTCTAAGCATCTGAAAGCAAAATTTGAATATATAAATTTAAATGAACTGTCGTTTTAGGAAATCAATCTTGTATACTTAGTTTCCTATGTATACAATATAAAGTTAAAATAAACCTTTCTTTTACATGAGAACAATAGAGAGATTTTGCAACGCTTTCTTTTCAAATGTCTTTGTCTCCTTATCGTTATCTCAAGCATCTGTAGTATTAACGCGAAGGAATTGCAAGGTTAGGTTAGTATTCATCTTCTATAAATCTAGGGGAGTCTTTTTCATTCATTTCATGGTTAACCACACCGGTTATTAGTATTTGATTGGTTAACATAAGTTTCTAAATTAAAGTTGGGTCTAGCATGTTTCTATCACTTCGTTCAATATTTCCAAGGTAATACTAATGTGCGATAAATAAAATATCATTTGAAATTAGCACTACAATGCCATTGTGCCAAACACTGCAAAATATCAACATAATCTGAACACTAATCAACTGAATTATTAAGTTTGTAATAAATGACTTTAAAACACACGATGTAACAGTTTGTAAAATCGACTTTCCGGATTACACGTATTGAGTAGTCGTTGGAAACACACGTTGTAGACAGGAAATGCGATATTTAAACTGGTGTAGGTTTTCCATAAGTTGCTTTGCCTCTCCTGGTGAGATTCTCATCAAAAATATTTTCTCAGCTGTTACTCTCCTATTTTCTTTGGGTAGCTTGGGTAAGCTACGTTCTTATGGTATGTCTGAAAGGTTCTGTTTGTGGCTCTTATGTTTCGTCAAAGAGCGTTCTTTACAAGTGGCAGTCGACGGATTTCTTTCTAACACCTTCACTATCAACGCCGGTGTACCCCAAGGCTCCATACTGTCTCCTACTCTCTTTCTCATTTACATTAACGATCTGCTGGAAAAGACCGAGAATCCAATCTACAGCTTTTCAGATGACAGTACACTTATCTCTTCATTCACTTTGAACGCTCGGACATCGGCTACTCAGACGAATATCCGCAGACAGCAGGAAGTCATTCAACTTAACAAAGACCTGGAAGAAATTCTATCTTGGGGTGACAGTAACCAAGTGGAATTTAACGCTACAAAAATCCAGGCGACAGTTTTCCCTAAAAAAGTTAACGTTGCTGAACCTGACATAGTTATGTCGGGGCACTCCATCCCTCTAACATCGTCACTCAATTTGTTGGGCGTTAATTTGGGAGCAAATATGTCCTGGCATGAACATGTTGCAGGCATAGCAAGGAGAGCTTCTCAAAAGTTGGGAATATTATTTCGAACCAGGAAGCTTTACACTCCACAACAACTGTTAATTCTTTACAAAGCTCAAATTCGACCAACTATGGAATACTGCTCCCATGTTTGGAGCTCCGCTCCCAAACATACACTGCATTTGTTGGATTCTATTCAGAGAAGAGCTGTTCGTCTGATTGGAGACCCGGAACTGACCGACGGCCTTGATTCGCTGGAACATCGAAGAACGGTTGGCGACTTGAGCCTACTCTACAAGTACTTTCATGGAAAGTGTTCGAAGGATGTGGCCCGCTTAATTCCTCCCAGAGCGGTGCGTGTTAGAAGTACACGTCGCGCTAATTCTTCACATCCGTATGAGGTTCAGCTTGTTACTCCTCGTACAACGCTCTTCAAGCAGTCTTTTATATGGAGAACATCATCCCTTTGGAATAATTTGCCCAGGACTGTGTTTCCCACCGAGTACAATCTACAGCGATTCAAGAACAACGTGAATCGCTTTCTCCGCACACGTGTCGCTCCTGTAGCGCTTTAAGGACTTCCCTGTAGCACGTGTGCTAGACCCATAAAAAAAAAAGAAGCTAATTACTTTTTGACCCGAAATGCCTTAGGATGAGCAGAATATTTTAAGATCGGACCAAGGCATCAAACTTGAGATCTAGAAGCCACCCACTTGGTGATAAAAAAAGCCTTTACTGCACTATGGAAGAAAAAACCACTACGGTATGCTGGAGGAAAAAGCCTAGAAAAATCCGAAATGGCCGTTTTATATATCTTTTGCCCCTTCCTCAAAGTGAAGTCTTTAAAATGTTTCACTTCCGGGACGCAAAATCTGACGAATTCAATGCGAACTAAATAAGTTAAGTCGGCAAAACGCGTTACACACTGCTGTCAGTGTTATTTGCAATAAAAGATTATTATTTTAATTTTACTGTATTTTTAAGAGGTTTGTATACCTAAGTAGGAAAAACAACAGGTCCTTCCATAATAGCCATAAGAATGTGAACTTCAAATAACCTCTCCTATAAGTTCCTAAATAAAGGAAATCTTTATCCTTATTAAAGGTTTCGATTATCTTGTTTCAATACTGCGCAAGATCCAAATGGTGGGCGCATGCTTCAAATAACGATAACAGCTGAGTCTTTTGTATTTAATTTCTTCCCTTTACTAGGCGCAAGCTCCAAACGGTGGGCGCATGTTTCAAATAAAGATAAAAACAGTGACCTCTCAAAATAAGCGTTGCAAAATCTCTCTAATAATTTAAGCTTTTCACGTTTCTACTGAAATCGCCATCGATTTTAAGCGTATTTACCAAAAGTTGCAGTCAATCTAACTATCAGTTGGGCACTTAAACTAAAGTGCTGAGAGTTTGTTCTAACGTTCTGTTAGACTTTGCCATGATTATCTGGATTTTACAGGAATAAGACAAGATACAGTTAAAATACAGCTCATGCATATACCTTGTACTTTCACATGCGAGTATAAATAAAACTCTTTAGAGGTGAATCTTCTAAAAGCACTTAAAATTTTTATAAAAATTGTAGGGTAGCAAATTGATTTTATGAAGACTGAAAAGTTACTCGAAAAAGACGGCACGAGAAAGAAAAATACTAAATAAATCTGTTTGAATAATTTTAAAATTTCTAGGTTTTTCATGCAAAAATAATCCAAATTCTATACAAATCGAAAAGGGATTTTGTTTAAAAACGGAAAAAAAGAGATGATTACTTTTATTTCATTTATAGAGAATTTGTTTGTATTTGGGAATATTTTCAATGGTTGAAAAAAATGACTATACCGTCTGTCCAAAAAGTTCCCGGACTGTCTTAATAAAAAAATAGAGAAAGTAATAGTGAACATTTTATTACTTGAAATGTTTTACATAGTACCCTCGGACCTTAATACATCGCTTATATCACCATGTGGAACTATTAGAAAAATCTTCTTTTCAGATGATGTTTAACTTGCATGTCACAATTACCTGTGGAATTTGATTTTTGAGAATAAAATAAAAAATAACCGGTCAAGTGCAAGTTGAACTTGCGCAATTAGTGTTCCGTACGTTGATTGCTTTTAAAAAAAACCGGTCAAGTGCAAGTTGAACTTGCACAATTAGTGTTCCGTACGTTGATTGTTTTTAGAATAAAAATTTTTGTTAGGGTGGTATAAAATGATCAGTGACTTCACAAAACACACCCCAAATGAGTTTTCAACAAAGTTTGTTTCCAATCTTTACTGAAAACTGGTGACCTTGAAATTTTGTTTTTTTTATATACCAAATAAATTATTAAAGGTAATGCACTCGTGATAATTTTCGTTCAATCTATACCCCATGGAGAATATTCCAGAATTTTTTCAAAATTTTTTGGGCAGTATTTTTCGAGATAAGGTAGGGGACAGCGATTTTTTAAAAGTAATACGAAGAAAAGTGTGCGCAAGTATTACATTATATATATATATATATATATATATATATATATATATATATATATATATATATATATACATATATATATATATATATATATATATATATATATATATATATATATATATATATATATATATATATATATATATATATTTTACTCGTGTTTTCACAAGCTTTCATTTGACACCACACTCGATGACCTAGTAAAAAAAATTTTTTTCACTTCCGATTTCACCCCTCAAAACGAACCTCTTAAGTCAAAATTTATGTTACGGTGGTATAAAAATGATCAGTGACTTCACAAAACACACCCCAAATGAGTTTTCAACAAAGTTTGTTTCCAATCTTTACTGAAATCTGATGACCTTGAAATTTTTGTTTTTTTTATATACCATATAAATTATTAAAGGTAATGCACTCGTGATAATTTTCGTTCAATCTACACCCCGTGGAGAATATTCCAGAATTTTTTCGAAATTTTTTGATAAGTACTTTTCGAGATAAGGCCCGGGACAGCGATTTTTCGCGAATTTTTAAAAATACTACAAAGAAAAGTGCGCGCAAGTATAATATTATATATATATTTTTTACTCGTGTTTTCACAAGCTTTCATTTGACACCACACTCGATGACCTAGTAAAAAAATTTTTTTTTCACTTCCGACTTCACCCCCCAAAACTAAACCCCTTAAGTCAAAATTTAATTCTCAAAACTACATGGCTCTGATGAGGCCATCATTCCTATATTATTACCAAATTTCACCTTTCTATGTCAAATAGTTTTCGAGAAAATCGGGTGTGACAGACAGACAGACAGACAGACACCGAAGTGATCTTATAAGTGTTCCGTACGGAACACTAAAAATGATCAGTGACTTCACAAAATACATCCCAAATGAGTTTTCAACAAAGTTTATTTCCAATCTTTACTGAAAATTGATGACCTTGAAATTTCTGTTTTTTTTTTTATATATCAGTTAAATTATTACTCGTGATAATTTTCGTTCAATTTACACCCCGTGGAGAATATTCCAGAATTTTTTCAAAATTTTTTGATAAGTACTTTTCGAGATAAGGGGGTGGACAGCGATTTTTCGCGATTTTTTAAAAATAATACAAAGAAAAGTGCGTGCAAGTATTACATTATATACATATTTTTTACTCGTGTTTTCACAAGCTTTCATTCGACACCACACTCGATTACCTAGTAAAATTTTTTTTTTCACTTCCGATTTCACCCCCCAAAACTAACTCCTTAAGTCAAAATTTAACTTTCAAAACTACATGGCTTTGATGAGGCCATCAATTCCTATATTAATACCAAATATCAACTTTCTACGACAAACAGTTTCGGACAAAATCGGGTGTGACAGACGGACAGACAGACAGACAGACGGACAGACAGACACCGAAGTGATCTTATAAGTGTTCCGTACGGAAAACTAAAAAGACCGTTATCACATATAATGTTATTACCTTATAATGCTCCAAATAAATGGTATTTAGCATATTAATATCTGTCTTGTAATTAATACTGTTTTTATGTTTTTTAACGTGAACATTAAAAAAGTCATTAGGGGCTAAATGAGACGGTGGTGGAGTACGGACACTTGTTTTCCCGTCAATAACTGCATCACAATCTCAGCCGTGTGAGCGGGCACGTTGTCGTGAAGCAGGAACAAATACCTTGCGTTCCATCGTTCCGGTCGAACCCGTTGAATCCTCTTGTAAAGTCGCTCCAAGACACTCAAGTAATCCCTGACGTTCACTGCAGTACCCTAGGGAAAAAAATGCGACAAGTATTTTCTTTGTTCTTAACTTTGTCAGTCGCATTTTCTTTGGTTTAGGCCATAGGTATCCAACGGGGGCGATACCGCCTACAGTGGGCGTTGGAGCCTTACATGGGGACGGTAACTGCTCCAGAATAGGGAAGGGGGGCGTTAATACAATTAAGGGGGGGCGGCCGTGGCGTACCTACCTATTTAGGAAATTAATATAATAAAATACTTCGAAAATACCTACTGTTTTCATGAATAAATATTTTCTTCTAGCTATCTAAAATTTTTATCTTATTATTATCGTGTAAATAAGCATTAAGAAATTTAAATTAGCATTAGGTATACGTATAGCTAATTCGGTTTAGTATTGTCGGTGATAAGTCTTTGCAAGTTGGTAAGCAAAGATGCGATTCATGCAATCAAGCATGTTTCGACAAAAGATGGGAGCTTGTAATGATTTGTTTACAGAGCAAGTGTACCGGCATCGCAAACAAGCAAAGGCATACAAGTTGATGCTTGCCCGAAATAAAATCTATAAAAGGCAGGGATAGCTCTAGGAATGTCTTATTATTTTTGTGTGCTTTGCCAGTAATCCATATTCGTGACTGAAAGTGATAGAAATCATTATAGCCATTATTTTTATAACTATCTATAAATTTGTTAAAAAATTAATTTTTTTAAACTGTGGCAAATTTTGTATTTCAAAATGTCTGAATCTAAGAAGAAATGCTGGCAGTACAGTACTGACTATTTAAAATATGCACTTTCATACAAACAAATCATTACCTATGTGTCTAATTTGCCAAAAAGTTTTTTCAAATAAAGCCATGAAGCGTTCTAGGCTACTTTTTTGCGTCGTCTTCTCAACATGATGGACTACTAGCTTCATATAATGTTTCATTTTCGTAGCAAATGCGTGGCTGGCCGTAGCTCGGTAGCGTAGTACTTTGCTACTGTGCAGAAGGTCGAGGGTTCAGTCCCGCAGATCGGTATACTTATTTATTAATTTATTTAAGTATATTTGGCCTGGCCACGTACATGGGTAGTAGTTGTTTGCAGAAATGCAAATAACGTCCGTGACAGCACTACTGCGTTGTTTAAAAGGTGCCGTGAAATATTAAAATGTATGTTTCGGTATTTGGACAACGTTGGCGGGTATTACGGCATCCTTGCCGATATCCTTGGGATATGAAAAAAGGGTACAATCCCTACTAAGGCGGGGAGGTGAGCGATAAAAAAAAATTGTTAATTGCAAAAGCGGAACAACCACACACAATTGGCGAGGAATTAATCTTCTTGGCAGTCAAAGAGGTAATAACAACTGTTCTTCATCATAAAACACCGTCAGATATCATCAGAAAAATTCCTCTGAGTAATAATTCGGTGCAAAGAAAAATAGATGAAATGGCTATAGACGTTGAAACATCATTATGCGATTACTTAAAGACTTGCAAATTTTCCATTCAATGCGATGAATCAACTCTACCAAATACCGAAACACTACTTTCATCATAGGTTCAATTCATAAAAGAAGAAAAAATTTATCAAGAGTTAGTAGTTGTTAAAAATTTGGAAAATCAAAAGACAGTTTTTTGAAGAGGAGACTTTTAGCTTTCCAATGATACTAATAGTTTTCATTTTTGTTACTTTATAATATGTGTATTTTTGTTTGCATGATTTTAACGGGCATACAGTAAATTACAAATATTTAATAAAATATAGTGCTGGAAAAAAATCCTCGTGCATATATCATTATTATACCTTAAGTTTCAATATAAGGATAATTAAAAATGCCCACAATATCTGTGTTATTTAACAATTGAGTTTTAAAATATGAAAATTTGCCTGCTGTATTGCGCCGCCGGCAAAGTGGTACGAAATGGTCAAAAAAGTCGAACAATTTTTTTTTAGTTACAGTTAAAACTGTACTGTATATTAAAAAATCATTATAAACTTAAAAAAAACTTTCACTTTTTTGTAATCTTGCTCTTGAACAAGTGTTAATGATAAACGTATTCTTTGTTTATTATTAATCATACAACTTAAAAATAAAAAAATATTTAAAGGTAGAAAATAACAGATAAAAGTCTAAACTTTAAGTATAAAATATTTATAAATCATTTAAACATCCAGGTACAAAGAAAACAGTTACTGAAAACACGAAAATTCTAAATTACTTGAAGAAATTAAATGAATTACATACTCTCTGACCGTCATATTGGATCCGTCATTTTGAACTTTTCAAATCTGTTATCGGATTCTTAATAGACACCCCGAGAAACCCCTTAATAGCTAATTTCAAAATATTTAACAGTATACAGCCATTTTATTTTAAATAATTTTTTTAAATTACAGTAAAACTAAAAAAATCTATATACCATTTTTTGTAAAACTTCCTGTTCTTTTATGTGGGCCTATTAGTTTTTCGATATCTTTTTAGTGTTCCGTACGGAACACTTGTAAGATGACTTCGGTGTCTGTCCGTCTGTTTGTCTGTTACACCCGATTTTCTCCGAAACTATAGAAAGTTGAACTTTGGTAATAACATGGGAATTGATGGCCTCATCAGAGCTATGTAGTTTTGAAAGTTAAATTGGAAGTGCAAAAAAATTTTTTTTATTAGGTCATCGAGTGTGGTGTCAAATGAAAGTTTGTGAAAACACGAGTAAAAAATATATATATAATGTAATACTTGCGCGCACTTTTCTTTGTGTTATTTTTAAAAATCGCGAAAAATCGCTGTCTACCCGCCTTATCTCGAAAAGTACTTATCAAAAAATTTTGAAAAAATCTGGAATATTCTCCACGGGCTGTAGATTGAACGAAAATTATCACGAGTGAATTACCTTTAATAATTTATCTGGTATATGAAAAAAACAAAATTTCAAGATCATCAGTTTTCAGTAAAGATTGGAGACAAAATTTGTTTAAAAACTCATTTGAGGGTGTTTTGTGAAGTCACTGATCATTTTATACCTCCGTAATATTTTCTTATTATTTTAAAAGCAATCAACTAATTGCACAAGTTCGACTTGCACTTGACAGATTATTTTATTTATTTTTCGAGATATTTTCGAAAAATCGAATTTTTCATTTTATTTTCGATTCTCTTGGCTTAACATACCCTTTAGAGCACCAAACATTTTTGTCGTATTCTACGTCCAAAAACTACCTGTATGCCAAAATGCAGCCTGTTAACATTTAGTGACAGCTTTTCGTCAAAATTTGCTTCTGACGACTGGGCTATTTATATAAATATTTAACTCAAAGTCTATGTGTCTGTATATTATCTGTATATGTAACCTGAGAACGAAAAATCTAATTTCTTTTTATTTCAGTTTTGTTTTACGTTAAGTATAAGATCGCTCTAAAAAAAGAGAGTTACTTTAGGGTTTCGACTTGGTTGTGGCAAATTTCCTTATACAACTTCCTTATTGAGTATTATATATACATATATATATATATATATATATATATATATATATATATATATATATATATATATATTATACTTATTTACATAGAGTGTCTTATATATAGCATATATAAGACACGTTAGCGGGGGGGTTTAGCTGTTCCGCGGGCGGTATTTACAGCGTGCCAAAGACACGTTATGTATACTGGGCCTAGGCTGTTGAACATATTACCATTTCAGATGAGATTCGTTGCCAATATGCACAGTTTTCTGACAAAGGCTACATACTGGATAAAGACTAACTACCAGCACATATATATTTTGATGCCTATGTTGAGGGGGTAGGGTGAATATTAATAGTTTCGACTGTTTTAATGATTATGCTGTATTGTTCGATTGATTTCTTTTGATTGACATTTTTGTCTTTAACTACTTTATAATAGTTTATTGTATAATTAGAATTTTAATATTTACGGGCTAATAATGAAACTCCAGACAAGTTGCATGCAGCTCATGGAGTTTCCTACATTTTTGATTTTGTGATAATTTTATTGTAATTCTGTAATTTATTGTAATATAATATTGTATTGTAGTGTATATGATGAACTGGGGGGAGTATCATTTGGGCTGGGCTGCCATACTTTTGGCATATTATACAGATAATATGTTTTTTTTTTTTATACCAACACTAAATTTATTTGTAATTTATTGTAATTGTTGTTGTAATTTATTATATTTCCAATCTTCAAAGTCTCAGAAGACATATTTTTATCTGCTTTGTCATTTTTATCGTAACAAAACCCTAATTCTGTTATTTTAATATATCAGCGTACAATTTTCCCTTTTACAAAACATCTCTGTCTCGAGAAATAAGAAGTTGGATCGTATTTCTTATTATCCGATTCCATTGCGAGATATAAATCAAATATCCTGTTTAACCAGAGATCGCAAAATTTTATCACATAAAACCTTCTATAACAATTCGTCAAAAAAAAACCGACCTAAAAAGAAATTAGATATAAAAATATTGGATGTGAAACTTTTGGCCGGATGACGTCCGTAAGTAAGTAAAAATCCTGATGTGCATTTACTTTTCTTATTGAGGTGCGTAAACCTAGCACATCAGTGAATAAATTATTTGATTTCTGATTATTTTTGGTCAAAAACTTTATATATCTGGTAAGACCTGATGTCGGTTACTTCAAAAAGTAGTCCAATCACAATTACTAATTATTTCCGAAAGTATTGGAAAATATTAATAATCATTTAAGGTTAATTTGAAAAATTGGCAAGGTTGACTCACCCACTACTTGTACAGGGTGAGTCAACGATAGAGTAAAGTTCATTATCTCATTTGTTTAGAGAATGACGAAAAAATGTAAAATACAATAGTTTTAGGGAATGTTAAGGTGCACAGTTTAAAATTATCTTTGAGTATACAGCGCACTTCAAAAAAGTATGGCCCATATACGGTTTTTTTTCAAACGGAACATCCTATTTTCTAATTTATTTTCTTTTATTAATAATGTTATATACCTAAATCTAGTAGTTTTTCTGATATTTCAATTTTTTTTTTTAAATACTAGGTTTCAGTTTTGTAAAAAATTGCCAGCAGCACCATTGTTTCTGAAGGTGGAATACTCATAATTGGTACGAACGTTCTGTAGAGATAAGGAAAAAAGATATATGTAAAGAAATTTGAGTTAGATGCCACAGGGTGTTCAAAATAAATTTATACATTTCGACTATTTTAAATTGAAAAATCTCAAATTTTTAAGTGGCATACCCTATATATTATTATTTTTTCTAATAGATTTTACAAAATCTTCCAACTTTCATTAAGTATGTCATATACCTATTTCTAATAATTTTCGATTTATTTGAATTTTTCAATTTTTACCCTTGTTTTTAATACACTTACGCTCTTCTGAAAACATAAACAAATAATTAATAATACTTTTAATATAGTTTAACTTATCTAATGATTAATTACACTGGTTTACAGTCAAAAAATACCAAGAACGCCACATGCCTAGATAAGTTAATTGGGACCTCCTGAACACGAAAAACGCTATATATTTTTTTTTTTTTTTAAGTACCGTTTTTTAGATAACGGTACTTTTGTGTTTTTCGGTGTATGGTCCCACTCAAACCCTTATGGAGCCCAACCGAAAAGTCCGATCGAGATAAATGTCATACCGTTGGAAAGGCAACTAAATGCCTTTTCCGGCGGTATACTATAAATTTCTATGTGACAAGAAGTGGCTGAGTTATAACACCTCAAAGTTCAAAATTTGCTTATTTTTTACGTTTTTTTTTTTTCAAAATTTTTCATTTTTATTTGGTTTTTTTTTTTTCTACGTTATTGTAAAGATCTGGAATGTTTTATTTTTTTACCAAGTAGTTTATTTAATAACCAACATTTTAAACGTAATTTGAAAAAAAAAGGATGAAAAAATAAGTTTTTATTAAGGATTTTGTGGAACGACAATATTTTCATTTTCATTGCTCACACGCTATATTCGGCGTAAATTAAAAAAAATTTAAATTAAAATGACGAGCGACTTGAATTTTTCCGTGTTTTTTTTTCGGATGTATCTTCGCGAATGAGGAACCAACAATAGTCTGCCATCATTTGTTCATCCCACCAGCCCTTGTAACGTCTCTCGATTTCTTGCATTTCCTGGTGAAATCTTTCACCCTGCTCATCACTTTCGGATCCCAAGTTCAGGGGGGAAAATATCCAAATGACTGAATAAAAAGTGTAGTTTAGGTGTCATATTTGAACCTAAAAGTTAAAAAGAATAAATTTCAAATAATTTTCAAATGATAACGGCCTTTTTGATATACATGCTTTCACTCAACGCTTACCAATGGCATTGAATTTTTGCAGTAATGTATCGATCTTCTCAGCGTAATCAGGACTTCTGTAGTTTCCCAAAAAGTTGTAAACGATGTCCTGGAATGCTTCCCATGCCTCCAAATGAGCTGGACCTAAACACTCATTAAATGCTTGGTCACCGTACAGAGCCCGAATTTGAGGTCCATCAAATATACCAGCTTCAATTTTGCTCGCTGTGGCTCTCGGAAATTTTTGTTTAAGGTAATTCATGGCAAGACTGTCTTTTGGCAACGTTTTCACAATATTTGTAAATAACCCAAGCTTAATATATAGTGGAGGAAGTATTATCTTCTCCTGAGGAATGAGTGGGTCATTTTTAATATTGTACTCTCCGTGCGTACGCCCACTTCGTTCGGGCCAAACTTTTCGGATGTAGTGATTCTGACGGTCACGGCTGTCCCATAGACATAGAAAACAGGGAAACTTCGTATTGCCCCCTTGCAATCCAGATAGTATGGCAAACTAATTTAAAATCAGAGCAAACTTTCCATTGATGTTGGTCATATTGTATGAGAGCGAGAAGTTCTTTCATTGCTTCATATGTTTCCTTTATGTATTTTCCATATCCGATTGGAATTGATGGTTTCGTATTCCCTTTATGAAGCAAGACTGCCTTCAAACTATCCTTGCCTCCATCCAGAAAAAAGACGCCATTCCACTGGGTCATAACTTTGTTGGAGAGCATTGAAAAGACCACGTATGTTGGCACAAAAACAAAAGTTTCCCGTTTTTGCGAAAAGAAAAAAAAAAACTGCAAGTTGTTTGCTACGATCACGGTAATATGTAACACGTGTCTCAGGAGCACAATATCCCCACTGTTTGCAATCGCGATGCAAGTAATTCAGATTTCGATTTCGGCAAATACAAATCTCGGCACAAATCATTAAGCTCGGCCTGAGTAAGTAAATGGGGTTTCTTATTTGATTGCATTTCTGATTCACTGCACTCATCTGATGAATTATTGTTGTTCTTTTTCGTATTTTTGTGGGCTCTGCTACAATCAGCTGCGGTTTGGGGCACGATACTGAGTGCGGCACTGGCAGCGTCACCGAGCTAACAACTGGATAAACTGGTTCAATTCTACGTCCGACAGCCTTTTCCGTTAAACAGAAATAACAATCTGTTGTATGACTGATCGGGTTTTCTCCATTGCATTGGCTTTCCAAATGTGAAGAAACACTCTTGACCCTTACCAATTTTATTTAATATTGTTCGGCAGTTGTTACATGCATTATTCGGTGTCCACGGTTTGTCCAGAGACGCAGGTCGAAAGCCGAAATACTTCTTATACGCTTCAGATAAATTTTTCGTATTCATTTTTCGCATCAAATGCTGTGATTTCTTTTTCACAAGAACTCCACAAACATAACAAAATTCGTTGGGATCGATTGAACACATTTTATTTTTGCACGTACAAAGCCAAACTGTTTACTGTGATCAGATTCAAATTCTGATGGACGCCGAATATAGCGTGTGTCAGGGCTACCAACGTATACAGTGATTCAAATTCTGATGGACGCCGAATATAGCGTGTGTCATGGCTACCAACGTATACAGTGATTCAAATTCTGATGGACGCCGAATATAGCGTGTGTCAGGGCTACCAACGTATACAGTGATTCAAATTCTGATGGACGCCGAATATAGCGTGTGAGCAATGAAAATGAAAATATTGTCGTTCCACAAAATCCTTAATAAAAACTTTATTTTTCATCCTTTTTTTTTTCAAATTACGTTTTTAAAATGTTGGTTATTAAATAAACTACTTGGTAAAGAAATAAAAACATTCCAGATCTTTACAATAACGTAGAAAAAAAACCAAATAAAAATGAAAAATTTTGAAAAAAACGTAAAAAATAGGCAAATTTTGAACTTTGAGGTGTTATAACTCAGCCACTTCTTGTCACATAGAAAATTTATAGTATACCGCCGGAAAAGGCATTTAGTTGCCTTTCCAACGGTATGACATTTATCTCGATCGGACTTTTCGGTTGGGCTCCATAAGGGTTTGAGTGGGACCATACACCGAAAAACACAAAAGTACCGTTATCTAAAAAACGGTACTTAAAAAAAAAAAAAAAAATTATAGCGTTTTTCGTGTTCAGGAGGTCCCAATTAACTTATTCTAGGCATGTGGCGTTCTTGGTATTTTTCCAAATTAAAAATTTGTAAACCTGTGTTATTATAACGTAATAAATGTTCAAAAATATGCCCGTCTACTTGAATACACATGTTTAGTTGTTTTACTATATTTTCCTTCACTTTCCTTCGCCTAAAGGGCGTTATTGTCCTGCACGCATCCCGTGTCCTATTTTCCATATGTACTGGTCAAGAGAAGCAGTAATAATGAGACTTTGCACAGAGGAGACTATGATCCATAGTATCAAATATTTTACTGTAATGCAAAAGGAGTACAGTTGACGATTCACCATGGTCAGCAGCCCGAAGTATATCATCCATTATGGTACGAGAACGATGGTTGCGCTGTGCCCTCTACGAAACCCTGACTGAAATTTTGGGAAGAGACTGCTATTGGACAAGAACTGCACCACTCTATCATATATTGCTTTTTCAAAAATCTTTGAAAATACTGGCAGTAGACTAATAGGGTGCAGGTCTGATAGCTTGCTAGGGCTTACTGCTTTTGGCAATGGTCTCACCAAGAAACTCTTCCAAAAGTCAGGAAAATGCTTTTTCCTAACATATGTATTAAATATATGTGCGACATAAGGTACGATATAATCACCACACATCCGCAACATTTGCAAACTAATTCTATAGGAGCATACACTTTTAATTAATTCTTGGTCAGTCATTTCATTTTCCACACTATCACTGTTTAACCATTTACAAACAGCGGTTTCCGTAACATTTTCATATCCTGATATTCTTGTAATAATTTGATGTAAACTTTCATTATCTTCTGTTTCTGCCTCTGAGTAATGTCCCTACTCTTGTAGAATCAATTTTGACCAGGATTTTTCAGGAGTACTACCCTTTACTTGATTCCAGGCTGAAGCTATCCAATATATAACATTTTTCAAATTTATCTTTTTTAGACAATCAGTAAGATTGCCACCTTTATCTACTTCTTCTAAAATATGCTCCAATTACAAACGTCTATAATTGCATTTTAAATTTTCCAGTACACCCTGATCCATAGGGTGAATGAAAGAAGTTACTGCAGGAGGCAAAAACATTACTTTTATTTCCCCACTTTCATGTTGCTCCGCACTTGGGTGAGTGGGGGCGTTATCAGCAGTATTAGATGCACAGAGACTGCCAAGACTATGCCAAGACCTAAATTCTTGGCACAGTCAGAAAATAGCAACTTTAGATCAGCTAGTTTCAGTTTCATAGCCATACTCAAGGTTGGTCGCCGATTTTCCTTGCAAAACAATAAAATCTTCATCTCGCCTGGATTTAGCCTCAAATTATATTCATCTGAAAAAGCTGACAAAGCCATGAGATCCTGATCTAAATTTTCAGCTGCAGATTCAGGATTTGATGTTTCAAAGAAATGATGCAACTGTGGGTCATCACCATACGACTGAACCGATGAATATGCAGCAGTTTGGAATATATCAAAAGTATCATAAACAGAAGAGGCCCCAGTTGAATCCTGGGGCACTCCCGAGATAATTTTACCCAGCAGCTGAACAAACATCATTCATTTGCACCCTCTGCCGTCTACCCGACAAATAGCTATAGAAAAATTGTTCGGAGTGATCAGCGAAGCCAGATAGTGCAGTTTAGCACAAAGTAGGTTATGATCCAGCACACAAAGACTTTCGAATAATCCAGCGAGACTGATATAACAGCCATATTTTTGTCAGTAGCTCTGATTATGTTATCAGTTAAATTCAATAAAGCCGTTGATGTGCTATGACCCCTCCAAAAGCCAGATGATGCAAGGAGAGCAACTCATTAGTCAAGAGATATTTTGAAACCTGTGTATGTACTTCCCTTTTCAAGACTTTTGACATAACTGGTAACAAGCTAAAAGGACGCAAATCTCTGGTGGTCAAAGGATTTTTAACTTTAGCAACAGGGCACACAATAGACTTTTTCCAGCTCTCCGGAAAATATCCACTCTCCAGGCAACAATTAATTATATGGATTAGATGATATAAGATAATAAATAAACTAAGTTTAAGCATAAAAAGTATCAAACCATCGTTTCATTAGACTTAATACTATTAACACACCTGCCAATTGATTCAGGGGTTTTCATTATGAAATTAAGGTTCAGATCTAAATTTCTCTTATTGTTACTGTAATAATGTATTTTACCAGCAGAGTTGTCGGACTTTCGGAAAACGCTCAAAAAGTATTCATTTATATTATTCCCATTAGCCAAATATGCAGGAAGGCGAGGGATATCCTTTGAACCCGTGTGAACATTGCTCTGCTGTAGTCCCCTTCATAATGATTTTGCATTTTTTTGTCTCTCTGAATATGTAAGATATCCCAATTTTTTGCGACGCACACAGTAAAGTGTGAGATGTCTCATTTCCTTATAACATTGATGATTTTCCTAAGTTTTGTTTCTCTTAAACTGAGCTAGTGCTCGGTCTCTTTCTATCATTAGCGCTTTCAAAACAGGTGTTAGCCAGGAAGCTAGAGGCTTGTTCACTCTTAAAGTTCTAAGAGGACAATGGTCGTTAAACACGCCTAATAAATGAAAATTAATAAATCTGACTTTGTCCTCAATATCTTCAATATAATAAATCCTCCCACAGGTCAGTCTAGCACATGTGCTGCAAGGAAATCCCTAAAGCGCTACAGGAGCGACATGTGTGCGGAAAAAGCGATTCACGTTGTTCTTGAATCGCTGTAAATTTTACTCGGTGGGAAACACAGTCCTGGGCAAATTATTCCAAAGGGATGATGTTCTCCATATAAAAAACTGCTTGAAAAGTGCTGTACGAGGAGTAATAAGCTGAATCTCAGACGGATGTGAAGCAAAGTATAAAAATTATCCTCATTAAAGTGCTTAAAATCTCTGTAAGTTACGAATTTTTGTCAGCATAATTTCGATAAAATATGTTAATTTATGATCACTTATATTTTCAGCACCTAAAGTGCCCACAGAGACAACATACTCCTCATCCATAAATTCCAAGTCTGTAGTGTCTTAAGTCAGAACTACCCAGTCACCAGTAAAGTGAAGCTATAGCCTGTCCCAAAATATAAGATCCTGATTTTTGCCGTTTTAAGTGGGCAATATAAAAATTCTGACCTTTTGTTTATGATAGGTTGCAGAGATGGACTTGAGAATTTTATTCATTAATGCTAATAAATAAAATTATAAGTGTTCTTGGAGATGTTTATTTATAGATGCATGTAAAAACAAATGGATAAGAAGTACAAATATACACTTGGAATAAATGGAGTTTACAAGAGGGGACATACTGTATAAATAAAAATATATTTTAACTTAAGCCTAATTCGGTTTCACTATCACTGTCATCAGCTGAGGTAATTATCAGTGGTTTCATATTATTTACATAAATATATGAATTCTTCAACTTTAAGAACGTGCTGAATGGAATTCTTCCAGCTTTCACAAAGTATCTCATTTATAACTTTTTTTACTAATTCAACCACTGACACGCTTAAACTAGGGGAAACATTGTGTGCCCTTATTTTTGATTTAACTTGATGCCAAATATGTTCAATTGGATTAAACACACAATAATACGGAGGAAGCCGCAAAACAGTGTGCCCAATTTTCTCAGCCATACTATCACAAACATATTACTTTTTCAATTTATAGTCTTCCAAAACTTCCAAAAGATCACTTTTTTTTATAACTTAACTCAAAATAAATGTCATTTTTCTAATATATATTCCTGTATTTCCGATTTGGGGTTGGCTGCATTAGGAACTTTATTTAGTAGGCGACTGTGGTAACTTGCATTGTCCGTAACTATAACACTCTGTTCGGGAACATTTGGCAAACGGGAATTTTGAAACCAATTTTCAAGAAGTTCTGCGGTCGTGCCTTCGTGTTGTCCAAACTAGAATCTTTTATGTTTTTTGCAGATAGTATTAGACAATTTGAAACCCAGCTTTTTCAGATACAGCATGCAAAATGGTTATTTGTTTACTTTTATTTGAAAGTGCGTTAGTCTGACATTTTGTACTGCTGTTAACCCACCCTTTTGCACAGTGTCATGGGTAATCGAACCATGTTTCGTCAAGGTAAATTATTGACCAATTCTTTAATCGTTACTTTTTAATTTCTTGTAAAATAAGTATGTCGCAAGATTCGTAATCTTTGTGACTCCATCACTATTTTGACTTTTGTTGATTTTTCGGAACATTCTTAAGAGAAAATTCTGTGAAGGGTTGATCGACCACAATGTATATTGGTCCCGTCCTGCACCAGTCTTAATTTTATTTTGTCTAGTGTCGGCACCAACTGCTCTTCATACATAGAGTATATTTTTCTCCTAATGACGTCTTTTTCACAACTGTCTACATGATGCATTTGAAAATCTTTCCGTTTTTTCGTGTTCCTGAGTGATGGTCTTCCTACAATACCCTTAATCGTAGAAATTGGGGTTTTTGTTAGTTCACTGATTTCTTGCAAAGCACTTTGTTTATTCAAATTTCTTTTTACCAAACTGTCGTAAACATTTTTCATTTTTTGTTTAGCGTCAAGTGATAAATGTTTTCTGTTGCGATAGCCACTATTGCAATTTTCCTACGGACGCCACATAATTACGAGGCTGGTTTGAAAAGTCCGTGCAAAGTCCGAGAGATGGCACCACCGGCGCGTATCGAGGTCATGTTTGGTTAGTAGCATCTCTTGAATGAACGCACACCAAGTTTCAGCCATATTGGTCTATTTCTTTGTGTTTGGCATTCGTGTGAATCAAGGAACTCGAGTGATTTTCAAGAAATGGACGAAAAAGAATTTCGTGTGGTGATTAAACAGTACTTTATGAAAGGCAAAACGCCTCAGGAGACTAAAGAGAAGCTTTGATAAACATTATGGTGACTCTGCATCTTCGATTAGAACAGTTTATAAGTGGTTACAAAATTTTCGGACTGGCCATATGGGCACAAGTGACACTGAACGTTCTGGACGGCCTGTGAAGGTTACGACTCCAGAAATCATTAATCAAATCCATGATATGGTGATGGATGACAGAAGAGTTAAGGTGCGTGAGATTGCTAGTGCTGTGGCATCTCGACTGAACGGGTACATAATATTTTGCATAAATATTTGGACATGAGAAAGCTATCCGCAAGATGGGTGCCGCGATTGCTCACGCTTGACCAAAAACGGAATCGTGTGAAGTTTGCAAGGATGATTTGCAGCTGTTCCAGAAGAATCCGGAGGACTTTAAGCGTCGTTTCGTCACTGTGGATGAAACATGGATACATTACTATACTCCTGAGACCAAACAACAATCCAAACAATGGGTTACCAAGGGGAATCTGCACCAAAAAAGGCGAAAGACCGTTCCTTCGGCCGGAAAGGTTATGGCGACTGTCTTTTGGGATTCGCAAGGATAATCCTCATCGAGTATCTGGAAAAGGGGTAAAACTATTACAGGTGAATATTATTCATCGTTATTGGACCCTTTGAAAACCGAGTTGCAAGGAAAAACGCCCGCGATTGGCCCACAGAAAGTCCTTTTCCATCACGACAACGCACCAGCACACACCTCAGCAGTTATAGGGTCGCCAAAAATTAATGGAAATAGGATTCCAACTCGTTTCACATCCCCCTATTCTCCAGACTTGGCTCCCTCGGACTACTATTTGTTCCCCAATTTGAAGAAAAGGCTGGCGGGACAAAGATTTTATTCAATACGAGGAGGTGATTGCAGACACTAATGGATATTTTGCAGACTTGGACAAATCCTATTATTCGGAAGGGATCAACAAACTAGAACATCGTTTGACGAAGTGTATAAGCCTAAAAGGAGGACTATGT
>CM032453.1:25408960-25688329 GCA_019049505.1 Pachyrhynchus sulphureomaculatus | reverse complement strand
AATTGTTCTTCAGTTTATATTGGGCAGACTTCATAATCTCTTAATCGTCGTATTGCATTACATAAAAGTGATTACCAGGTATCATCCACAGAGGTGTGCATTGGCAAGCCACTCTATTGATAATGGACATTCTTTTAATTTCATTGAACCTAAAATTCTCCATTTTTCAAAACATCTTTCTAAAAGAGAATTTCTTGAAATGTGTTACATTAATGAGAATCCTAACAACATTAACAAAAGAACGGACCTTGATGGCTTGAGTAACATATATAGCTTTCTCCCTTTCATGTGATTTATCACCTCAACACGATACCTCTGGGTTGTCGTCTGTTGTATAATACTTTTCCTTTTCATCTTTTCAGTCTCTACTTTTCACCATTCAATGTCTTTTCCCGCCACATTTACTAATTGACCTGTTTTGATTCTCATTTTTTCACTAATATGGTCGCTAATTATCAACGTTTGGAATGTTTTCTTCATCATTTGGTCCTTCCCTAAATTGTTTTTCTCTATTCTAAATTCCAGTTCGTTATATTATCCTAATTTCCATACTGGACTTAAACGTGTTCCATTTGTACGTTTTCCATTCTTACTGATATTTCAATTTGATGATATATATTTATATTTGGTACTAAAACGGTCCTGTCCTGGTTTTTTTTCGATGGGCTTTGGCCCTGTAGGTTAATGATCCCTTGCTTCTGTCAGATGGCTGTTTTCTGTCAGCTTTGGTGTCAAATATGTCATACAAATTGCAGGTCACAAGTGATTAATTAAAAATTGAATTAATTTGAATTGATTTTAGCATCCAAAGTTTTTAATGGCATCCCTTTTGTAAATGCCTTTTTACTGAATTAATATGTTAGTGTGTAGTGAAAGATTTACTTAAATTGTTAGTCGCATTTATGTAATTGGTGTTTGTTAGATTAATATCACACCCCTCATGTGAGTGATCTTTTCAGTTTTATTACTATATATATTTTTTCTACCACAATATATTAAAAGAAAATAACTTATACTTTTGTTTATATGCCCGTACTACTTCAATTGTCGCTTCGTTCTCTTTTTTTAGTTTGTGCCTGGGGGTCTCAACCTAGGACCGAAATATTGGCTAAATGAACACTGTGTGAACACTTGTTGCGCCCTTTGCCGAGTTTCTCAATTAATTTCATATTTAAGTATATATATATTATATATATATATATATATATATATATATATATATATATATATATATATATATATATATATATATATATATGTTTATATACATATTGGAGGTTGGTTAATTATTGTTATAAAAACTAACTTTGAATTACAAAACCGATTTTAAGGATTCTTTTACTGCGATCTAAGGGGGGGTAGGGTTAATTCGGTCAAAAAACAGCATATTTTTATGAATTTTTATTGAACAAACAGTAAAGATAAATGAATTGAATTTAATATGGTATTATCAGGTGACATTTTCACGGATATTGTGGGCAATTTTCGTAAAAAAATATCAAGATGTGAGCCGGTGACAGCAACTCTTAATAGGCGCCTCAGCAAAATTGTGTTTTTGGGGTGGACATCAGAACTTATGACTGGATCATCTAAAACAAAAAAAAACCAAGAAAATTCTGTTATTTCATAAGTTTTTCTAGGTAGCCCAGTCGAGATTTTTTTTTCAATTTTTGGATTTTTTGTGGTACTTACAAGTCAAAATACCGATTTTTGACAAAAAAATCATCAATCAACAATCAAAGCCGTTATATATTTAAAATTAAAAAAAAAACTCGACAGCGTTACCTCGCTAATTATGTGTAGAAAGAGTGTGCAGAATTTCAAAAAAATTCGGTACAGTAGATTTCGAGTGACAGTGTCCACCGACTTTGAAAATGCAAGATGTGGAAAATCGATTTAAAGTTTTACACTGAGAAATTTAAAAATTCATCATAAGTAAACAAGTATTTTTTTTTTACTTACATAGAGTCGTCAATGCCAGGTCCATACATTACGGAGTTGTCATCGTGGGTGTCCAGAGCACGTTGTTGCTCTTGTCTACGGCTACTCCCGCCTTGTTTGCTTTCAAGCGCAGTTTTGAGCTCAGCTCGATTTATCCGATTTTTGTCGACTTCTCTCGCCCATCCATGAGAACTTGGCCCTGCAGTGATACCCATATCATGCATGATAGACAGAAGAGCAAAACAACCTTCATTGAATGTACATGCTGCTATATGAGCAGCAATGTCAACGAGATTAGAGGTACCACTCAATATTTTTGGAGTCATTTTCCATATAAGTTGGTTCAAACTTTCATTATTGTTCTGTGTAAAACCTCCGAGACATTACTCCAAAAGTATCTCATTACTCAAGTCCTCATATATAGGTTTTATTGCTTGTAAAACCTCACTTGGAAGTGTGGTGTAACTATGATTGAATGACTTCAGGTTATTCGTTGATGCAGCTCTCTGCCATTCACACCACGAGTCTTCGCCTTTGTCACAATTCTGATGCTGCGGATTCTTGTTTGTTGAGCTATAATGAAAATAAGTCGCCCAAATGGCATTTTTCATTTTTTCTATAGAATCACAATTACGTCGAAATGGCCAAACCGTAATATACAGTCAACTCGTCTATCATTTTTCCAGTAAGTTTACCTTTACCAGATAGACTTTTTCTGATTATTTTTTTTTTCCTGCCGCAGTTGTCGATTCTTGTGTAGTTTTATTCACTATGGTACGCAATCGGGTACCCATTCGCTTCTGAACATGACCTATACATTCTTTTTTGTTTATCAAATAATCATCACCATAAGGTTTAGATTTCAGTACTCCAGAGTATGCTTTTGAATCGCCGTCGCCGATATAGTTGCGATATTTTACTTTATTATCTTTTGAACGCTCAAACATTAATTTTATTGCTTCAACCTCCATATTTCCAGATGGACCAGTATGATTAGCTTGACATTTTCCTTCTTTCACATGAGCAGTATACCACTCTTCGTACTCTGCAGAATTTAGTTTTGATTCCCAAGTTTTACAGTCATGACAGTAGGCGCTTTTTACACAAATATCCAGAACTTTTCCGGTATAATAACCGATCAAGGAAGACACGCCAAATAAAGATACGAATCCTCGTTTTTTCCCAGGTGCCGTCACCTGATACGGTCAACTCCGTTGTATCTTCTACATTATTTTCTTTACACGTGGCTTCTCGCTCTTCATCCACAGCAGATGAAAAAAATGCACGCGCGGTATTTTTATGACTAAACACATTTTTGGTAAATACGAACTGTAGGTTGTTTTTGATAAAAATGAGCTGATAAATCCATCAGGCCGCAAAACTTTTCACATCTAGCTAATCCTAAGCCTAAGACCTCGTATGGCAAAAGCGAATTGATAATTGATTTCATACACTCCGGACTGAATTCTGTTACTAGAATGAATAAAGCAGAGGTTTTTTACACTTTTCACAATTAACTTGGATGGTGAATCCAAGACCTTCACTTTTACACGACTTACTAAACTCGCGATGGTTGAAAAAACTAGCATAAAATTAACTATTCTGTAATGTTTTTTCCAGATCCTCTGGTATGTCCCGAGCAACTTTTGTTTTTTTATTTTTTTTTGCCGAAGCACTGTTTGTTTCGACCTCGTCTGTTTTACGTTTCTGGGGAGGTACTACTTTTTTTGATCTGTCCAATCTCGACCCACTGCTTTTACAATCTTCTTTGGTAACTTTCTTAGGCATTTTGATTATAACACAGCCCCACAAAAAAAAAGTGGGGTATGCTTTTGATGCGATATATCAGATCCGTAGTATTTTTGCCCGCTGATCACGAATCTGACGTCAGAATATCGCCATCACATCTCAATTTTTTTCTAACCTCAAAAAATAGGTAAAAATTAGTAAAAAATTAAGAAAAATATACTCCTAAAAAATTGATTCAGGCTTTTTTTCATGAATCCAAAGATGTATTAATATGTATTCGGACACGCTAAGCTAATATTCATCGGTTGGATTAAGCCATACAGTTTTCTGTTTTCTTTCTAACCTCAATAAATCAGACAGATATAGTGCTTCTCGAATGCAAAAACGAATTCAAATTAAAATTCAACCGATTCTTACCAAATTTGGTACACGGGGGTTTTTTGGGTTGCTGATCATGAATCTGAGGTCGGATTTGCAAAATTCAAAATGGCGGATTCAAGATGGCGGACACAATTTTTGAAAACCAACCGATTCCTACCCAATTTGGTATACAGTTGGGGAATCCTCAAACCTGATACTCTTAAACCCTAAACCCTGAAACCTTAGACTCCCACACCCTGTAACTTTAAAAATGAGACCCAATAAACTCAAAACCAGGACTTTTAAATCATATACTCTCAAATAGTAGACCCTTAAGCCCTAGAATTGCGAAGGTTAGACCCGCGCCTAACTTTCCTTTTTTTGGCTGTATCTTTTTTCCGCGAATGACCTATTCAAAGGCTTTCTGCTCAAACGCTTTTGAAGACTTGTTTCTCTTTTTAGCGACCAGCAATAGTCCGCTAGCATATGGTCATCCGATCGTCCTTGATACCGATTTTCTATGATTTTCAGATCTTGGTGAAAACGTTCCCCTTGCTCCTCACTGTAGTCACCAAGATTATCTGGGAAATCATCGATGTGGGAGTCCAGGAAATGTAATTTTAGATTCATTAAGCAACCTAATGTTTGAAAATTTTTTACCATTTTCTCGACTATTTCTTTGTACTTAGGACTGTTATTATTTCCCAAAAAGTTTGTTGCGACTTCTTTAAAACTAAGCCAAGCAGCTTTTTCAACTTATTCATTTTAGTAACAAATAATGAATCTTGAAACAATTTTCTTATTTGTGGCCCGTCAAATACGCCTGCCTTAATTTTAGCTTCAGAAAATTTCGGAAATTTTTTATGCAAATATTTGAAACATGGGCCGTTTGTATGTAATGAATTGTTTCATAAGTCCAAGCTTAATGTGAAGCGGGGGAATAAGAACTTTTCCTGGATCTACCAATGGTGGAAACAATACATTATTTTCACCAGGAGTGAACGATTCTCTTGTTGGCCAAATTTTTTTCTTATAATGTTCCCTGTCTCTGCTATTCCACAGACATATATAACAGGGATAAAGTGTAAACCCTGACTGTTGGCCAAGCAATATTGTTACAATTTTCAGATCTCCACAAATTTTCCAGTTATGATCAGCATATTTTATTTTTATCAAAAGCTGCTTCATTTTTTTCATATTGCTCTTCCATAACTGTGGAATGAGCAATCGGAATGGGAGCGTAAACGTTGGTATTATGCAGCAAAACTGCCTTAATGCTCCGTTTAGAAGAATCAATGAACAGTCTCCATTCTTCAGGATCGTATGAGTTATTTTGAAATTCATCCATTAGACCTTTTACATCGGTACAATATGAAAGTGACAATTCCTCCTCCATTGTGAAATATTTTCGAAATTCTTCATCTCTGTTTCTATAATAAGAAATCGTAGCTTCTGGCTTAAGTAAATGTCTTTTCTTTAAAAAGAAGCAAGATGCTCTGAACCATCTTTGGATAAGCCTAAATCTCTGACTAGATCACTAAGTTCTGACTGTGATACGAGTATTGGTTCTGGTTTACGGTTGTATGGTAGAAATTCTTTATCTGTGTCACTAGTATATGATAGGTTGTCACTAGAACATTCATTAGTAACAGTGTTTGAATCTTTTTCGACTGTCTCAATGTTTTCGGCATGAACTGATAAGGTGAAATCATTTGTTTCCATAACATCAGCATCAAGTGGTTCAGGAGGCGGATTTAGTTTAGTTGGTCTTATTACTGTCGAAACATCGTTATAAGTAATAGTGCTTTTATTTTTTCGGTTATGCCTAGATACAACATTCATACAAAAGTAGCAATCATTTTCACTGTATGGTCTATTCCATATTGCTGGTCTGGAATATTTAATCGCCTTCTTATTGATGTACAAACATTATTTTGCAAGAACTGCAAATGATGTGGGGAACCCAATCTGTATCCTGGTGCTGTATTTCAATGTTAAAATAATCCTTACATAAGGTTTTAATCTTATCCGTTATCGGTGACCCCATTTTACTCAATACGTGTTGACAGTAAATATAACAAAATGAATCACTGTTTTTATCGCACTTATGAAAAGTCCTTGTACCGTGAGACCGTTTTCTTGTAGCATTATACTCTACATGAGCCAAGTCACCCACACATGAAGAGCTACGGTCGCTGGATGACGACGGCTGCGGGCCCGCTTTTTCCACCCTGACCAACCGCCGATACTGGGTTTCCGAGTCCCTGCATCGTAATTCTCTTTCTTCTACCTGCCATGACGGCATCTAAGCCGTTATCCAGGGACTCTGCCGGCTAGTGGAGTAACACCGTTGCCCACCGTCACCACGTGGAGGTGCCCTGGATGCAGGTAGAAGAATAAAAATCGACCGATGAATTTTCTCGGCGTTCAAAATGGCGCGAAAACATCTGCCATCTTGAATTTTGCAAATCCAACCTCAGATTCGTGATCAGCGACCCAAAAAATCCCCGTGTACCAAATTTGGTAAGGATCGGTTGAATTTTAATTTGAATTCGTTTTAGCATTCGAGAAGCACTATATCTGTCTGATTTATTGAGGTTAGAAAGAAAACAGAACTGTATGGCTCAATCCAACCGATGAATATTAGCTTAGCGTATCCGAATACATATTAATACATCTTTGGATTCATGAAAAAGCTTGAATCAATTTTTTAGGAGTATATTTTTCTTAATTTTTACTAATTTTTACCTATTTTTTGAGGTTAGAAAAAAATTGAGATATGATGGCGATATTCTGACGTCAGATTCGTGATCAGCGGGCAAAAATACTACGGATCTGATATATCGCATCAAAAGTATACCCCACTTTTTTTTTTTTGTGGGGCTGTGTAATTAATATAAAATCACGGAGAGAACTAATAGAGAGCACGTGTTTGGTAAAATACCTAACCTAAACTAAACTATACGTTATTCACTGAATTTATTGAGGCACGTTGGAAACCGCATTGGAGGGACTCAAACTAAAAAAGCTCTATCTCCGTCAGTTTTTTTCGTATTGACTTGAAATTTTCACACAATATTCTTGAAATGTGGTACTTTCATCTCACAAATTTTGAAAAAATGAAAAAAAAAAAATTTAAAACCCTATCCCCCCCCTAAGTTAACAAATACCTAATATAACACGATAAGTTCAATTAAACTCTGTCTAGTAGTTTCGTAAATATTTGAGGACAAACATACATTCGTGAATTTTCGTTATGTGGGTTCGAAAGTGATGAATGCTTCACTACATCAAAGGTTTAAAGAATTACTGTCCTTTTTGAAACACATTCATCAAGCACTACTTCTCATCTAAAACGTATATGATGAAATTGTTATACTCGTATTATAACATTTGTATGAAACACGATCCCTTGTTGAACATATCTCTTCAATAAAATTATTTTTGTACTGCCTTCGCATTCGTCCCACGTGTATTCTTTGTCATGGAATTAATATTAAATATTCTCTACATCTCTTTCTCGTATTGTATAAGTAGTTACTTGACACCTCGAAAACCGCAAAATAATATAGAATTGCCTGAGCATAAACACAACTTAATCTTATTTTCTCCATTTCCATGGAATATGAAATTATGTAGACAAATTTGCGTGCTATATACTCGTACTTAAAGGTTTAAGACAAGCCTTCTGAAACAACTTGTGTAGTAACTCTAGAAATAAAATATATATTTTTTAGTTAACAGTAAAGAAAAAAATATAAGAATTAAAATAATAATAAAATTCATCATCATCATTAGCTTATTCCATCCATAGTCCGATGTAAGCCTCCCCAAGTTGCCTCCAGTCAGCTCTGTTGTTTGCTTTTGCATCTAATCGTGTCCCGCTAATATTTTTATGTCGTTCGTCCATCTTGTCTGTGGTCTACCTCTGCATCTTTTATATTTTCTAGGCCTCTATTCAACCATACGGCGTGTCTATCTGGTATCATTCATCCTTGCGATATGCCCCGCCTAATTCCACCTTAATATACATATTCATCGTATTACATCTGTCACTTTTGTGTTAGGAATACGATCTTGGAGTCTAATATTTAACTTTGTCCTCTCCATTGCTCTTTAGGTTACCTGGAGTTTATTTATAATACTTTTATTTAAAGCCCACATTTTAGTGCTATATGTTAATACCGGCAGTACAGGGTGAGTCAACGATATAGTAAAATTCATTATCTCATATGTTTCGGGAATAAGGAAAAAATATTAAATACAATAGTTTTAGGGAATGTTAAGGTGCACAGTTTAAAGTTATTTTTGAGTATACAGGATACTTTAAAAAAGTGTGGCCGATATAACATGTTTTTTAAATCAAACATCCTATTGCCTAATTTATTTTTAAATTCTGCGTAAAATTTTATAACTTTTTTATTAATAATGTTATATACCTAAACCTAGTAGTTTCTCTAATATTTTAATTTTTTTTTTAAAAATACTAGTTTTCAGTTTTGTAAAAAATTGCTAGTAGCGCCATTGTTTCTGCAGGTGAAATACTCATAATTGGTACGAGCATTCTATAGAGATGAAAAAAAAGATATATGTAAAGAAAAACTTAAGTTAGATGCTACAGGGTGTTCAAAATAAATTTATGCATTTCGACTATTTTAAATTGAAAAATCTCAAATTTTTTGAATGGCACACCCTGTATATTATTATTTTTTTCTGATAGATTTTACAAAACCCTTCAACTTTTATTATTTCTATTTCTAATAGTTTTCGATTTATTTTGAATTTTTCAATTTTTACCCTTGTTTTTAATACACTTTCGCTATAACATCATAGTAGTCAAGACAAAACAAAAATCTAGGCATTGTCAAATTTTGACATGTCTATTAAGCAAGTAAAAATAGTTTAATTTGTTGTAGTAAGTGACATATAAAGGTAATAGTTTATGGATTTTCATAAAAATGGATTAATATATATATATATATATATATATATATATATATATATATATATATATATATATATATATATATATATATATATTAATCCATTTTTATGAAAATCCATAACTATTACCTTTATATGTCACTTACTGCAACAAATTAAACTATTTTTACTTGCTTAATAGACATGTCAAAATTTGACAATGCCTAGATTTTTGTTTTGTCTTGACTACTATGATGTTATAGCGAAAGTGTATTAAAAACAAGGGTAAAAATTGAAAAATTCAAAATAAATCGAAAACTATTAGAAATAGAAATAATAAAAGTTGAAGGGTTTTGTAAAATCTATCAGAAAAAATAATAATATACAGGGTGTGCCATTCAAAAAATTTGAGATTTTTCAATTTAAAATAGTCGAAATGCATAAATTTATTTTGAACACCCTGTAGCATCTAACTTAAGTTTCTTTACATATATCTTTTTTTTTCATCTCTATAGAATGCTCGTACCAATTATGAGTATTTCACCTGCAGAAACAATGGCGCTACTGGCAATTTTTTACAAAACTGAAAACTAGTATTTTTAAAAAAAAAATTAAAATATTAGAGAAACTACTAGGTTTAGGTATATAACATTATTAATAAAAAAGTTATAAAATTTTTACGCAGAATTTAAAAATAAATTAGGCAATAGGATGTTTGATTTAAAAAACATGTTATATCGGCCACACTTTTTTAAAGTATCCTGTATACTCAAAAATAACTTTAAACTGTGCACCTTAACATTCCCTAAAACTATTGTATTTAATATTTTTTCCTTATTCCCGAAACATATGAGATAATGAATTTTACTATATCGTTGACTCACCCTGTACTGCCGGTATTAACATATAGCACTAAAATGTGGGCTTTAAATAAAAGTATTATAAATAAACTCCAGGTAACCTAAAGAGCAATGGAGAGGACAAAGTTAAATATTAGACTCCAAGATCGTATTCCTAACACAAAAGTGACAGATGTAATACGATGAATATGTATATTAAGGTGGAATTAGGCGGGGCATATCGCAAGGATGAATGATACCAGATAGACACGCCGTATGGTTGAATAGAGGCCTAGAAAACATAAAAGATGCAGAGGTAGACCACAGACAAGATGGACGAACGACATAAAAATATTAGCGGGACACGATTAGATGCAAAAGCAAACAACAGAGCTGACTGGAGGCAACTTGGGAGGCTTACATCGGACTATGGATGGAATAAGCTAATGGTGATGATGAATTTTATTATTATTTTAATTCTTATATTTTTGTCTTTACTGTTAACTAAAAAATATATATTTTATTCTAGAGTTACTACACAAGTTGTTTCAGAAGGCTTGTCTTAAACCTTTAAGTACGAGTATATAGCACGCAAATTTGTCTACATAATTTCATATTCCATGGAAATGGAGAAAATAAGATTAAGTTGTGTTTATGCTCAGGCAATTCTATATTATTTTGCGGTTTTCGAGGTGTCAAGTAACTACTTATACAATACGAGAAAGAGATGTAGAGAATATTTAATATTAATTCCATGACAAAGAATACACGTGGGACGAATGCGAAGGCAGTACAAAAATAATTTTATTGAAGAGATATATTCAACAAGGGATCGTGTTTCATACAAATGTTATAATACGAGTATAACAATTTCATCATATACGTTTTAGATGAGAAGTAGTGCTTGATGAATGTGTTTCAAAAAGGACAGTAATTCTTTAAACCTTTGATGTAGTGAAGCATTCATCACTTTCGAACCCACATAACGAAATTCACGAATGTATGTTAGTCCTCAAATATTTACGAAACTACTAGACAGAGTTTAATTGAACTTATCGTGTTATATTAGGTATTTGTTAACTTGGGGGGGTAGGGTTTTAAAATTTTTTTTTTTGTTTGATTTTTCAAAATTTGTGAGATAAAAGTACCATATTTCAAGAATATTGTGTGAAAATTTCAAGTCAATACGAAAAAAACTGACGGAGATAGAGCTTTTTTAGTTTGAGTCCCTCCAATGCAGTTTCCAACGTGCCTCAATAAATTCAGTGAATAACGTATAGTTCAGTTTAGGTTAGGTATTGTAGCAAACACGTGCTCTGTATATTTCTATTAATTCTCTCAGTGATTTTATATTAATTACTAGCCGTGCCCGCGGCTCCGCTCGCGTGGACTTGATTCACTACTATCGTCACTGCTTATTCCTTATGTTACCTAACGTAATAAGATATCTGCCATTATGTCTCCTTATCTCCCATTATTTCTCCTTATCTCCCATTATCTCTATATAATTTTCATTATCCAGGCTTATCTCTACTCATCTCCCATTATTTCTCCTTATCTCCCATTATTTTTCCTTATCTCCCATTATCTCACCTTATCTCCCATTATCTAGGCTTATCTCGACTTATCTCGCAATATTTCTCCTTATGGATTAATATATATATATATATATATATATATATATATATATATATATATATATATATATATATATATATATATATATAGTTTATATACTGGGCGAGGCGGGAAAAAATTGTCTTTTGGCAGTAAGGCTTTACGGAGCGAAGTACCCTAATAGACGTATACCATCTAGAAAAATTTTTTCAGTGCTTAATGGAACAGTTCGATGGTAGTGGTAGTGTTGAGTATACGAAACGGAAAGTAGTAAATGAGAATGCTACCAATGAGGAAAAAGAAATGGAGATTTTACTTTAAGTTGAAGATAATCCCCAGGTCAGCAGCTGTCAACTAGCTGACTTATCTGACACATCCCAATCTACGGCTAATTGCACCACGAGAAAATACAAGTATCATCCCTTTCATATGGAACTACACTAAGAACTTCAAGACCGTGATTTTGAACCACGAGTAAATTCTTGTACGATCATGAATGAAGCAATAGAAGCCGATTCAAATTTTTTATCCAAAATAATCTTTTCTGATGAAACTACTTTTCGCAGTAATGGAGCATTTAACAGCCATAATATGCATTATTATTCAACAGTTAATCCATTTTGGGTCCGGGAAGTTCAAAACCAAAACCATTGGTCGGTTAATGTATAGTGTGGAATATTAAATTTTCGAATTATTGGTCCATATTTTTTCTGCGAACCGCTTAACTTTTTGCAAAACGAATTACCCCAGCTTCTTGAAGAATTTGATAACTTTGAAAGGGAACAAATGTGGATTTAACAAGACGGAGTTCCCGCTCATTACCACCGGGAAGTTCGGGAATTTTTAAACGATCGTTACCCACAAAAATGGATCGGTAGGGATGGATTCATTCAGTGGCCCCCTCGATCATGTGACTTAACACCTTTAGACTTCTTTTTGTAGGGCTTCATTAAGGATCGTGTTTATGTGAATCCCCCTACAACACCAGTAGATATGGAAAATAGGATACAGGATGCGTGCAGGACAATAACGCCCTTTATGCTAAGGAAAGTGAAGGAAAATATAGTAAAAGGACTAAACATGTGTATTCAAGTAGACGGACATATTTTTGAACCTTTATTACGTCATAATAATTAATCATTAGAAAAGTTAAACTATATTAAAATTATTATCAACTATTTACTTATGTTTTCACAATAGCGTAAGTGCATTAAAAACAAGGGTAAAAATTGAAAAATTCAAAATAAATCGAAAACTATTAGAAATAGAAATAATAAAAGTTGAAGGGTTTTGTAAAATCTATCAGAAAAAATAATAATATACAGGGTGTGTCATTTAAAAAATTTGAGATTTTTCTATTTAAAATAGTCGAAATGCATTAACTTATTTTGAACACCCTGTAGCATCTAACTCAAATTTCTTTACACATATATTTTTTTTTCATCTCTATAGAATGCTTGTACCAATTATGAGTATTTCACCTTTATAAACAATGGCGCTACTAGCAATTTTTTATAACACTGAAAACTAGTATTTTTTTTTAAAAATTGAAATATTAGAAAAACTACTAGGTCTAGGTATATAACAATATTAATAAAAAAAGTTATAAAGTTTTACGCAGAATTTAAAAAATAAATTAGAAAATAGGATGTTCTATTTAAAAAAAAAACATGTGTTATATCGGCCACACTTTTTTTGAAGTACCCTGTATACTCAAAAATAATTTTAAACTGTGCACCTTAACATTCCCTAAAACTATTGTATTTAACATTTTTTCTGAAACAAATGAGATAATGAACTTTACCCTATCGTTGATTCACCTTGTACATATTAATTGAACACTCTGGCTTCTACTGTATTTGGGATATCCAATTTAAATGTGGATTGTAACATTCCGAACGCAGGCGAAGCTAACGAGACTCTTCTATCCTAACCAACTTTTAAATTATTTTTTGATATTTCGATTTTTTTCTCCTAAATATATGAATATTTGTACCTTTCCTATTCTTTCACCTTCTATTAATTCCTGGCTGTTGTCTTAAGTTTCATTGTTCAAATATTTGATTTTGGTGGAGTTTATTTTTAGACCTATTTCTCGAGACCTGTTATGTAATTCCATCAGCATTTCTGGTAATTCCTCTTTTGTGTCACCAACACAAAAGAAAAACAATAAAATTAGATGTGCTATAAATAAAATGAAAACCTGATGCTTCTAAATTTAGGAACCATGAAGCGTTTCACTCAGGTATATTTTTAAAAGAATACAAAAAATGTACGTTGATGTCATCTTTATGTATTTTTTTTTTATTTTATTTATTTACGGGCAGACCCATTTTGTACAAAGTATTTACAGAAAAATTTCAATAATATAGTAAAGTTATAACAATACAATAACAACACCAGTAATTATCATTTCAAAAACTCAGTGGACTGTCAACAGTTTTTCTTTTAAACGTTTTAAAGAGAGATTAAAAAAATCAAGATCCACTTCACTGGCACCATTAGTGATTCTAGTGATCGGCGAGAATAGGCCATAGTTACATCTGTGGTACCTCGGGGCAAAGAGTACGTGGTCTCTTGTTGATCTTGGTGGAACATGAAAATTTATCAGACTCAAGAGATCAGAGCAGTCTATATGACCATTTACAAGTCGAAATAAGAAACATATATCAGCAACTTTCCTACGTCTTGAAAGTGATTGCAGCTGAAGTCTTCGTAGCTGGTCCCCATAGGCAGTGATGTTCCACTTAAATTTGCAAGAGACATATCTAGCATACTTCCTTTGTACCCTTTCAACACCCTCAATATGCACAGCATACGATGGCGACCACACACATGACAGATACTCCAAAGAAGATCTCACCAAGGCCTGGTACAGAATATTCACGCTATCTACGGTCTGGAAATCCCTAGTATTCCTACAGACGAAGCCAAGGAGTTTAATACATTTGTTAGTAATAAAGTCATAATGAATATGAAAATCTAGCTTAGTGTCCAAATAAATACCCAAGTCACACAATGAGGAGACTCTTTCGAGAAGACAATTATTAATACTGTAGTCATACAAAAGCGGAACTTTCACTCGAAAGAACGACATAATCTTACATTTTTTAATATTTAGTTTCATTTTGTTTCTCCTGCACCACTCACTCACCATATCCAAGTCTCCCTGCAGTCTCATAGCATCGTCAACAGAATGAATTGCCATAGACAATTTCAAGTCATCTGCAAAAAACAAGGGCCTTGAAAATAGAATCATCTTTCGTAGGTCGTTAATAAATATATTAAACAGCAACTGGCCCAGGTGGCTACCCTGCGGCACACCCGATGCAACAGATACCTCACTCGACACCAAGCCCTTTACTTTAACAAACTGTTTCCTGTATGTAAGGTAGCAGGTCAACCAATTCAGTAGTGATCCACAAAACCCATAATCTCTTAACTTCCCTATCAGGATATCGTGGTTGACTGTGTCGAAGGCCTTGCTGAAATCAGTATAAACCACGTCAATCTGACCACCCGCCTCCATCGCATCAATAGTACTTTGAACCAACAAGATTAAGTTTGTAGCCGTCGATCTGCCACCAACGAAACCGTGCTGTTCCGGAACCAAAAAAGGTTTTATGAATGGTTTTAATTTGTCGCAAACAATTTTTTCGAATACTTTTGGAATAGAACTTAGAATGGAAATAGGTCGATAATTTTTAGCGTCTGATTTGTCGCCGGACTTAAATACTGGAGTAATGAAACTATATTTCCCATTGGTCAGGAAAAACACCGCTCTCTAGGGACATTTTAAAAAGCATATGGAGCGGTTTGGCCAAAGCATAGACACAGTCAACCAAAAATCTGGGAGATATACCATCAGGACCCGGTCCCTTATTTATGTCAAGTTTGGACATATATTCAAACACCTCCCCCAGGGAGATCTCAACAGAGGAGAATGATCCACCACCATCCCCACCATCCTCAAGCCCAGGCTCACCACCGTCAGTATCGGACCTATACACACCCTGAAAATGAGACTTAAAAATTTCCACAATAGTCTGTCCATCCGTCCCTGTTAGCTCGTCTAGATTTATTAAGGTAGGGGTGGACTTGCCCCCCTTTTTACTGTTAATGAAATTCCAAAATTGTTTGGTGTTATGCTTTAAATTTGTCTCAATATTTTTAACATACTGCAAGTAGCAGTTGCTCTTTAAGATATTGGATTGGGTTCTTAACTCCGAAAACTTCTGATAAGTTTCCCACCGACGGGTTTTTTGTATTCTTTGTGACACAACTTCTTTTTTAAGATAAGATCTTTAAGTTCATCAGAAAACCACTTCGGGAACTTCGGATTTTTGGAACGAACCACAGGGACATACAGACTAATACCAGCATACAAAACTTCATCGAAGACAGACTTTGCAGCATTTACATCTGCATTGCCATCCAAGACATATTCCCAGTCCACTGAGTGATAATAATTATTTAACATATTATAGTCCGCACGCTTACAGTCATAGAAACTGAAATCATAGTGCAAACGCTCAGGATAGTCATTAAGCAGCACATCAACCATAAGGGAAGGATGGTGCCGGTCGCAGGGCGGCAGACTCTCCAGTACCACACGAACAGATGTTCTACTGACTCGTGTTACCACCAGATCTAATTTCACACCATTCGCATTACTAATTTCGTTCACTTGAAATAACTGATTATAAGAGAAACAGTCACTAAGTAGCCTCACAACGTCCCCACCATGGCCAATAGCTGAACTTCCAAAACTGTCACTAGTCCATTCTACATGAGGCAAGTTATAGTCACCTAGGACACATATATTATCGCTGGGATACTCTTGAATGATCTCCTCTATCGCACAGCAGTGAGCCTGAACAGCATCCACTTTAATGGGTGGCGGCAAGTACACAGCACCCACCACAAGTTTTCTCCGTACCACATCGAATTAACACAAACAAGTGTTCCACACTATGGTAGTTGTTTGGCACTATACAAGACTGATAACAGTTTCGTACTGCAAAAAGCACCCCTTCTCCACTTTTTTTGTTACTAGTCTGGTTTGACTGATTTTTTCGATACAATACATAATCAGACATACCAATCTCAGCCTCACAGATATCATCACTAAGCCAAGTTTCTGAGAATACCACCACGTCAAAATCACAATCTGATATACTGAGTGTTAAGTCTTTCATTTTGGTTTTAATACCTCTGATGTTTTGATAATAAAGTGTTAAGTTCGGCCTGCCCTTATTAAGTTTTTTCTCTGCCGTATAGAGTCCTGTCGCGGTTCATCCATATGCACAATCTTAGGCACATCTCCGAAATATTTTATGCCCAGTTTAGTTTTACCATTATGAGTACGTTGCTGTAACTGAGACCTCAACTCCTTGAACTGATGCCTTTGCCATGGAGTTTGATCAGGACCAATGGTCGTTCCCTGTTCTCTAAACCTTGACTTATTACTCAGGATTATCTGTGCTGATCGCTCATCATGCATTATCACCTTTATTGGTCTCACCTTTTCAGAACGTTTCCCAACCCTTAATACTTTAGTGAATTTAATTCCCTCAACAACATTTTCAAAAGCTGTATCAACCAAGCTAGCATCATATTCCATACGGGCTTTGGGATCATCAGACACAGATTCCGGAACATTATAGATCATTACATTAATTGCCCTTCTCCAAGTATTGTAATATACATAAGTTTCCTAACTGACATATCAAATTTTACAAATGTACGTATGTATATTTGCGCTCAAATATATACAAAATTACTAAATCGAGCGGATACAACTTAGCTGCTCAACATTGTTAATCGAATGTTGTAATAATTGTCCACACGGAGTTAATCTGCTTGTGTTGTTCTAGATATAAGTTTGTATCATACATAAACTCGTCAAACTTTACACAATACGTTTCTCCATCCTCCGTGCCACTTCTCCCTACAGGACTTTTTTGTACAAAACTATTTGTTGTACTTACAAACATTCTACAATTGTAAACTAGGCCAGACAGGTCTGTTTTAAACGGAATTTAACCTCATATTTACAACACAAGATTTGGGATGGCACGGAAAAAGCCCTAGCTTAAATATATTTTCAAGAATATATTACCACATCTTAACTGACACAACGCCGAAACAAAGGGAAATAATAATAAAAATGATAGGATTAAGCGACCGGAAAAGGAGCAGGACGCTATAAACTAGATATACTGTTCTGTCAAGTAAGAACGTAACCGCACATATTCTTGAAAAAAATGTGTTTCGAGGACATTTTTTGCCATAAATGTATTCTTTCTCCTTACAAAGCACCAAACGTTTTCAATAGGGTTGGCATCTGGCGATTATGAGGGCCACTCTAGTATCTTATCATGGGCCCAAGCGAGCCGCCAGCATATGTTTGTTCAACGTGCTTCGAAATTTGACATCATGAGCACGAAAATGTCGCGGCGTCAATATCGGGTCCCGTAATTACAAAGACACGATTCGTTTTTTCGACATTCGAAGTGACTTTGTCTATCGAGCCATGTTTTAGATATTTTTCGTTTCGTTAAAACAGTTTACCCACTTCTTCACAAACGATACCGACTTTTTAATATATTTAGCGGCCGCGGAATGTGTCATTTTAGGCTCCTTTGGATGGAAACAAAGGAAGACTGTCTCGAACCGACAAGTGATTCATTTTGAATTTTACGTGATTTCGATGAAAGTTCGAAATCGACTGATACTTTTAATAAAATGCGTCGTAGACAAAGGTTCCCTCTACCGATTTTTTGCTGAATCGCTAGAATCGCATCTACCAAAAATGAATTATCGCGGACACGTTCTTACTTGACATACTGTATATAACAGGAAACGTCATTTTTCGATTCTTGTATCATCAATTTTCTCCTTTTGTATTGATCAGAATATCGCACTAAAGAAAATTTACCTTTCTATTTTGTTTGATAAAGACATTTCCGAGTTATAAAACTCCACCTTTCAAATAAAATCAGCACTTCAAGCTATGTTTATTTTCTTTTAATGAGGTTTTTTAACAAAATGCAACGTCATTAGCTTTGTCTCAAAGAACGAACAATGTAGTACAAATAATGCTGACTTATTTACGTTTAATTCTAAACAGATGTACTTAAATGAATTACTAATTGGTTTAAAATTAATAAAATATAATAGAACCAAAAATAGTAAAGGCAAAATATAAATTAAAAAAAAACCGGTCAAGTGCAAGTTGAACTTGCACAATTAGTGTTCCGTACGTAGATCGTTTTTAAAATAAAAATTTTTGTTAGGGTGGTATAAAATGATCAGTGACTTCACAAAACACACCCCAAATGAGTTTTTAACAAAGTTTTTTTGCAATCTTTACTGAAAACTGGTGACTTTGAAATTTTGTTTTTTTTTTTTAAATACCAAATAAATTATTAAAGGTAATGCACTCGTGATAATTTTCGTTCAATCTATACCCCGTGGAGAATATTCCAGAATTTTTTCAAAATTTTTTGATCAATACTTTTCGAGATAAGGTAGGGGACAGCGATTTTTTAAAAGTAATACGAAGAAAAGTGTGCCCAAGTATTACATTATATACGAGTATATATATATATATATATATATATATATATATATATATATATATATATATATATATATATATATAAACTTGATTGGTTTTTCTTGGGTACTTAGGTTCTTTTGGAAAACACAAACTAGTTTATTTGACGTTTCGCCTTATTTTTTTTAGACATTTTCAAAAATTCTTTATTTTTTAATATTCATTCTAAAATTAGAAAAACATAAGGTTAAAATCTTTTAAGTCAAATTACACTTTTAAAAACATATAGCATTTTTACGCACACTCGGACATTTAAAATATTACACCATAACAAAAAATATAAAACAATTTACTAACGTGTATATACCCTGAAAGGCAACTATTCACAAACACACAAATAGTTGCCTTTCAGGGTATATACACGTTAGTAAATTGTTTTATATTTTTGTTATGGTGTAATATTTTAAATGTCCGAGTGTGCGTAAAAATGCTATATGTTTTTAAAAGTGTAATTTGACTTAAAAGATTTTAACCTTATGTTTTCTAATTTTAGAATGAATATTAAAAAATAAAGAATTTTTGAAAATGCCTAAAAAAAATAAGGCGAAACGTCAAATAAAAACTAGTTTGTGTTTTCCAAAAGAACCTAAGTACCCAAGAAAAACCAATCAAGTTTATGTAAACAAAAGGTTCAACAAAAAATTATATATATATATATATACAGTAATACCCCGCTTAGCGCGACCCCGTTACGCGCGGTTTCACTATAACGCGAATTTCAAATTTCGCGCTCATGTAGTCATTAACTTCTCTATGGTCGCGGGGGGATCCCCGCTTTCTCTGAATATTCTCTTTGAAGAATTGGGAATTCCCTGTCCTTCGACTTTGTTCTATGGGGATTTCCTCGTTCGTTTCGTGTGTTCATTTGTTCCGTAATGTTAGTTCGGTCGGCTGGCAGTTTTGTTTTAATATTTATTGGAGATACATACATACATAATTTAACCCTACGTTAAAAATGCCGCCTGTAAAGAAAAAAGAGCGTAAAAGCGTCACTTTGGAATTGAAGATGAAAGTGTTAAGAAGAATGGAAAATGGAGGCAAAGCAACAATTGTTGGGAGAGATTTTGGACTCTCAGAATCGACTGTGAGAACGATTTATAAAAATCGGGAAAAAATTAAAATCTCCAGCGAAGGTTCAACACCTATAAGTGCAACAAAACTTTCTCGTTCGAGATCATCTATCTTAGAAAGAATGGAGAAATTACTGTCAGTCTGGATCGAAGATTTGAATAAGAAGAACACACCACTAAGTCAAGATCTCATATGCACAAAAGCAAAATCTTTGTATGAGATGCTGAAAACAAAAGAAGGAGAAGGGAGTGCCACTCCGACTTTTGCTGCCAGCAGAGGCTGGTTCCATCGGTTCAAGCAGCGTTCTAATCTTCACAATATCCACATAACAGGCGAGAGGCGGCCAGCGCGGACATTCAAGCTGCAGCTGAGTTTCCAGACAAGTTTCAAGACTTCGTTAGACGAGAGAAAATTCCTGCTTGTCTCATCTTCAATGTTGATGAGACCGCACTTTACTGGAAAAAAATGCCATCTCGAACATTCATTTCTAAGGAAGAACGTCAAGCCAGTGGTTTCAAAGCTGCGAAAGATCGACTAACACTTCTGCTGGGTGGTAATGCCACTGGTGATTTCAAACTGAAACCTTTACTAGTGTACCATTCAGAAACACCCCGTGCAATGCGAGGCACAGACAAGACAAGTCTACCAGTTGTGTGGCGATCAAACAGAAAGGCGTGGGTTACACGGGAAATTTTTCAAGAATGGTATTCTAATAGTTTTTGCCCATCAGTCAAATCATACTGTGACAGAAATGGGCTTGAACCTAAAGTTATATTACTCTTAGACAATGCCCCAGGACATCCAACCTCACTTGATACGCCCAGAGACTTAAAAGTGTACGTAAAGTTCCTTCCACCAAACACTACGTCAATATTACAACCTATGGACCAGGGAGCAATAGCAAACTTCAAAGCTTATTACCATCGCCGCACTTTTAGCCAACTAATTCATGAAACTGACGGGGAAGGAAGACAGTCTATGCGAGAGTGGTGGAAGTCATACAACATTATGAAGTCTATTCACAACATAGAAGAGGCTTGGAAGGAAGTTAAAATGAGTTGTATGAATGGGGTGTGGCGTAATCTTTGGCCAGATGTAGTGGAAGCACCTAGAAGAATTGTCCAGATGCAGAGACAAGTGCTTGAAGACATTGCTGCAATGATTGAGGGGTCTGAACTTGAAGATGTCACGGTAGAAGATCTCGTAGAACTTGTAGCAACGCACGACGATCCTATTAGCAATGAAGATCTGATCGAGTTACAGAATAATCCTATCTACGATGAGGAAGAACAAGTAGAAGAGAAAGTTTTATCTTCAGGGGAAATACAAAATGCACTTTCAAAAATTTATTCAGGTTTGGACATATTGCAGAGTATAGACAATAATGATGACCGTGTCTTGACCGTGTGTCAAACAATTAAAAACAGTGTTGGGTGTTATGAACGTATTTTACAAGAACGTAAACAAAACGTTACCCAAAAGACAATAGATGTATTTTTCCGTAAAAAAATAAGAGTATGTATTGCATAAAGTGTTCTTAGAATTAAAGTGATTGATTAAAATGATTTGTATTTTTTTGTATTAAATTTTGACTATGTTTAATCATAAACCTCGATATACGCGAATTTCAGTTAACGCGATTTTTTTTTCGGAACGTATCCCTCGCGTAAAGCGGGGTATTACTGTATATATATATATATATATATATATATATATATATATATATATATATATATATATATTTACTCGTGTTTTTACAAGCTTTCATTGGACATCACACTCGATGACCTAGTAAAAAAAAATTTTTTTCTACTTCCGATTTCACCCCTCAAAACGAACCCCTTAAGTCAAAATTATGTTACGGTGGTATAAAATGATCAGTGACTTCACAAAACACACCCCAAATGAGTTTTCAACAAAGTTTGTTTCCAATCTTTACTGAAATCTGATGACCTTGAAATTTTTGTTTTTTTTATACTATATAAATTATTAAAGGTAATGCACTCGTGATAATTTTCGTTCAATCTACACCCCGTGGAGAATATTCCAGAATTTTTTTTCGAAATTTTTTGATAAGTACTTTTCGAGATAAGGCCCGGGACAGCGATTTTTCGCGAATTTTTTAAAAATAATACAAAGAAAAGTGCGCGCAAGTATAATATTATATATATATATTTTTTTACTCGTGTTTTCACAAGCTTTCATTTGACAACCACACTCGATGACCTAGTAAAAAATTTTTTTTTCGCTTCCGACTTCACCCCCAAAACTAACCCCTTAAGTCAAAATTTAATTCTCAAAACTACATGGCTCTGATGAGGCCATCAGTTTCTATATTATTACCAAATTTCACCTTTCTATGTCAAATAGTTTCGAAGAAAATCGGGTGTGACAGACAGACAGACAGACAGACAGACACCGAAGTGATCTTATAAGTGTTCCGTACGGAACACTAAAAACAATGAATCGCTGCTAACATCTGGATTATTCAACGGGGAAAAGTATTGCATAAAATATAAGCTAAAAATAGCCTAGTTATAAATTTCATGTACAAAGTGTTTTTAAAATGGTTTAATATATTCTAAACTGATAAATCTTAACAATAAAATTACTTAATTACTTTGTTAACTATCACTAAATATGTTTAGTAATAGTTAGCAAAGTAATTAAGTAATTTTATTGTTAAAATGTACTGTCACAAAGTAACGGACCAATCAATCAACTCTGATAAATCTTAGTAGCGAAAAAAGGTCAAGGTAGATAGTAATAAAGAACAGTTACGTTTATTAGTGTTTCGTACGGAACACTTATAAGATCACTTCGGTGCCTGTCGGTCTGTTTGTCTATTTGTCTGTCCTCTTGTCACACCCGATTTTCTCCGAAACTATTTGACATAGAAAGTTGAAATTGGCCACTAATGTAGTAATTGATGGTCTCTTTAGAACTGCGCTTGTTCTAGATATAAGTTTGTATCATACATAAACTCGTCAAGCTTTCAGTGACCCACAATACGTGTCTCCATCCTGCGTGCCACTTCTCCCTACAGGACATTTTTGTACAAAACTATTTGCTGTACTTACGAACATCCTACAAGTGTAAACTGGACCAGACAGATCTGTTTTAAACGGAATTTAACTTCATATTTACAACACAAGATTTGGGATGGCACGGAAAAAGCCCTAGCTTAAATATATTTTCAAGAATATATTACCACATCTTAACTGACACAACGCCGAAGCATGAGGAAATAATAACACAATGATAGACTAGATATACTGTTCTGTCAAGTAAGAACGTGACCGCACATATTCTTGAAAAAATGTGTTTCGAGAACATTTTTTGCCATCAATGTATTCTTTCTCCTTACAAAGCACCAAACGTTTTCAATAGGGTTGGCATCTGGCGATTATGAGGGCCACTCTAGTATCTTATCATGGGCCCAAACGAGCCGCTTCGCGACATTATTTTCGCCCAGCATATATTTGTTCAACGTGCTTCGAAATTTGACATCATGAGCACGAAGCTGTTATCGAATAGTCTCATGGAACATATTCAAACCCGATTTTCTTAATTTTGCCGCTCCTTGACGCAATGTGAATTTAGGATCCCGTGAAAACAAAGACACGATTCGTTTTTCGACTTTCAGAGTGACTTTGCCTACCGAGCCCCGTTTTGGAAAGTCGTCGCCATTTTTCGTCTCGTTAAAATGATTTACCTACTTCTTCACAAACGATACCGACTTTTTAATATATTTAGCGGTCGAGGAATGTGTCATTTTAGGCCCTTTTGGATGGGAACAAAGAAATATTGCATCGAATCGACGCGCAAACAAGTGACTCATTTTGGATTTTACGTAATTTCCACGAAAGTTCGGAATCGACTGATACTTTTACTAAAATGAGTAGTAAATAAATGTCCCCTCTACCGATTTTTCGCTAGAATCGCATCTACCAAAAATGAATTACAGCGGACACGTTCTTAGTTGACCGATTGTAACAATAGGAACAGTAAGTTTTAGAATATAGTTTCTAGGGCGCAGGTAATTTCCACACCAGAAAATGGCATTAATGTTTTTTCTTGCACTACAAATGTCAATATGTTATGTAAAATATCCAATATATGTATGGACGGCACCTTTTCATACTGCACTAAATATTTTACACAGTTATTTACAGTGCATGGTTTTGCAAACGGTCATTACATTCAGTTATTATTTTGCTTATTGCGTGATAAGAGAGCTGAAACATACAAAAACCTCTTCACATTATTAAAATGTAAGATTTATTCAACAGATACACTGTATTTCAATCCAGAGAAAATTACTATTGACTTCGAAAAATCTATTCATAAGGCAGTATCTGAAGTTTGGCCAAATGCTAAAGTGTTAGGATGTAGATTTCATTTACACCAATCTTGGTTTCGCAAGATACAGAATCTAGGTCTAGCTAAAGAATATTGCGACAAAAATTCTGAAATTGGTCGTTGGTTAAAGTATTGTTTCGGCTTGTCCTATTTAGCACCCGAAGAATTAGGTGACAATTTTGCATACGATTTATATTCTATAAAACCTGAGGATGAACGTTTAAATAAATTTTGTGATTACCTACTAGAAACGTATATAGAGGAAGGAGCCGATTTTCCAGTTGAAATATGGGCAGAATCGAGTCCATCTTTAACTCGAACGACTAACTGTTGTGAGTCCTTCCATTCCCATCTAAATAATTCTTTTTATTCTACATATCCGTCTCAGTATACTTTTATCGATAGGCTGAAAGAATTTTAGATTAACGTATATATAAAAATACAAAGGGTCGACGAGTCTAGAATAAGTCAAAATCATAATAATCAAAAATTAAAACATTTAAAAAATCTTTATGAACAAAGACAATTAGGAAATATTAATCGTTTTCATTTTTTAAAATGTGTCTCCTATTTTTCTCAACCTGTTTTGTAAACATATATAAATAGATATGTATAGGTTTGTAGCATTATCTAGTATATGTAAGGAAATTTGTCCAATTGTATTTTATGTATTTAGCAAAAACTTCATGTTTTATCAATATTATTCTACTATGAAATAAAAAACATATATTTTTGCAAATATCTAAAATTTTCAATAAAACCTGATTTAAAAGAAATACGTCCAATTTTATTTAGATGATTAAAGCATAATTATATTTGCTTGGTGTGGAAATTACCTGTAAGATTTAAGCACCCTTATAAGGTTAGTGTGGAATTTACCTGTTGTATTAAGGGCGCAGGTAGTCTTGGTATGAAATTTACTAACGCCGAGTTTCTAAAAATCTCAGGTCAATTGTCTTATGGAGGAGGCTGTAGGGCTGACAACTACAGTCCCAATATATGACGTAATTTTATGTAGAATACATATATCTTTTAAATGTTACTGATTTCAAAATCAGTCAGATTATGTATGATAAAGAATCAGAAATAATGTTGAAATAAATGCAAGAAATTATGTTTCACAATAAAAGGAACGGAACCACATAAATAATGATTTATTATTAGATATCCGCAGTTTCTATTGTTATAATATACTTTGTTTGCAACGACATTGGGTGAACTAGAGTGTACCGAAAACGATTATTTATGAAATATAACCCTTTAATATAACAGAGTGAGCCAAACAACACATTTCATTGCACATCACGGCCTTTTGTAATAAAAGATGCAAATTTTATTACGGAAAATATTAATGCTGAGATACGAGGGTGGTCTGGTAAATTTCTACGAAATGGAGGGAGATTTTGTTAAGCGACATGACAGTTGGTAAGCGTGATTCTTGTAATGGTTGTGCTCAAAGTTTCAAACAGATGCAAGGCGCAGTAGTTTGTTGGCAGCCATCGTAAATGATCAGCTTTATGCGTTTCACAGAAATGAATAAAGTCGAGTATCGTGTAGCGATTAAACATTCTTATTTAGAGAAGTGGATTGTGGCTTAGATAGACTCGCGTGCTATGTCTATAAAAAAAACCGGCCAAGTGCAAGTCGGACTTGCGCAATTAGTGTTACGTACGTTTATTGCTTTTAAAATAAAAAATGTTGGTTATGGAGGTATAAAATGATCAATGACTTCACAAAACATACCCCAATTGAGTTTTCAAGTGAGAGAGTTTGTTTGCGATCTTTGTTGAAAACTGATGACCTTGAAATTTTTATTTCATTATATACCAGATAAATGAGAAACATAAAATTAGAATCTGTGAAAAAACCAAAGAATCTATAAAGGAGAAAAAAAGACTATACGAAAAATGGCTGAATACAAAATCAGAAGAAGATCTATATCTATAAAGAGAAAAAGTGCAGAAACGAGGAGGATGAAAAACAAAGAAAAGAACGAGAGATGGGAAAAATCGTGCGAACATGTAGAACAGTATATAGGAGGAACTAGAAGCACAGAGTCATGGAGAATAATTAAAGCATTAAGGACTAACAATAGAGAGAATACGTATATAGAGTACATCTCAGAAAGCGAGTGGGAAGAATAATATAAGAAGCTGCTAACAGAAGACAGACAAGAATTTCAAGAAGAGAACCCTGAAGAAGAACAGAATAAGGAAATAAAAGAGATAGAACTAAGCTATGAAGAAGTAAAGAAGACAATAAAAACACTCAAAAATATTAAATCTGCAGGGCCTGGGGGTGTAGTAAATGAAATGATTAAGTACGGGCCTAATAAATTACATCGAATGCTGAGAAACATGTTCCACAGAGTGATAAATGGAGAAAAAATACCAGAGGGAATGGTCAAAAGCTGATATAGTATCTATATTTAAAAAGGGAGACCGCAGAAAATGCACAAACTATAGAGGCCTAAACATAATATCGAGTATGGGACATTTGTATTGAAAAATTATTAAAAATATCATGGAGGAAAATATAAAACAATGGAAAAAAACTGGCAAAGAATAGAGAAGTTCATCCAGCCTTCATAGACATAAGAAAGGCCTATAACTCAGTACCAAGACAAAGATTTTGGAACGCAGTGAAAGAAATAGGCATTGACAAAGAACTAATATACGCAGTAAAAGCTCTCTACGAAAACAACACAGTGAACATAAAAATAGGACATAATATAGGGAAGAGATTCCAAACATCAAAAGGCCTATTACAAGGATGCTCTACATCCCCAACAATAGTCAAAATATACCTCTCTAACAAACATTAAAAAAAATGGAAGCAAAAATGTAGTGGAATGGGAGTCCCAATACGAGAAGATTACTTATATACTCTAAGTTTCGCAGACGACCAAGTAATCATAGCGCAAGATGAGGAAGACCTCAGTTATATGTCAAGAAAACTGAAAGAAGAATACACTAAAGCAGGATTAGCAATAAACTTTGATAAAACGGAATATCTAACAACAAAGGAGGGAAACGTGGAGAATCTAGAAGTCGATAACGAAACAATAATCAGAGGAACCAATAGATTTAAATATTTAGGAACTACCATTTCAAAAAACGCAACATCAGAAGAAGAGATTAAAGCTAGATTAGGACAAATGCGTATATGCATAAGACAATTAAATTCGATCCTGTGGGACAAGCACATTACAAAGAGAAACAAAACACGCATGTACAAATCAATAATACAAAGCATAATGACATACGGGTCAGAAACATGGACGATCGACAAAATAAATAAATCTAAAATTAACGCAGTAGAGATGGAGTATTGGAGAAGATGTTGTAGAGTGACACGTATTGAGAGGATAACAAATGAAGAAATAAGAAGCAGAATGAACATCAAAGAGAACGCAATAAACACCATTGGAGAAAAACGATTAAAATGGTATGGACATATAAGACGGACCGAAGATCATAGGTGGATAAAGAAAATAACGGACTTGAGCCCTATAGGGAGAAGAAAAAGAGGAAGACCCAGACGATCGTGGAGAGGCGATGTGGATGAGGCTATGGAGGACAGGGGTCTAACAGATGGAGACTGGGAAGATAGAAACGGATGGAATCAAAGGCTGAGAGAAGGAAGACAGCGTTAGCTGTAGAAAATCCTTGATATATACGAGGCATGTTTTTTAAGTAAGTACCGTTTTGGAATTAAAAAAAAGACGTGCAAAGATATCGCTATAATTTTATTTTTACATGAAAGCCTGTACCTTAATCTACTTTTCTACATAATTTCCGTGAATATTGAGGCACTTGTCATAACGTGGCACCACTTTTTGAATACCCTCCTCATAAAATTCTGCCGCCTGACTTGTTAACCACTGTATCACAAATGTTTTGACTTCGTTATCGTCTTGAAGACGCTGACCACCCAGGTGCTTCTTCAAGTGCAGGAACAAATGGTAGTCGCTGGGCGCCAGATCAGGGCTGTATGGAGGATGATCTAGAGTTTCCCATTTAAAAGATTTGATGAGATCTTTGGTCCGATTAGCCACATGTGGACGGGCATTGTCATGCAGCAAAACGATACCCTTACTCAACTTGCCACGTCTTTTGTTCTGGATTGCACGACGCAGATTGTTCAATGTCTCACAATAAGACGCTGCATTGATTGTCTCATTACGAGGCAGAAACTCCACTAGCAATACTCCTTTTCTGTCCCAAAAAACTGTGCACATGATTTTGCGGGCAGAAATTGTTTGCTTAAACTTCACTTTTTTGGGTGATGATGAATGTCGCCATTCCATGGATTGTTGTTTCGATTCTGGTGTGACGTAGGCCACCCATGTTTCGTCACCAGTAACAATTTGGTCTAAAAAATGGTCACCTTCATTGTGGTACCGCTCAAGGAAAGTCAATGCACTGCCTAAACGTTGGGTTTTGTGCAAATCCGTCAACATTTTTGGAACCCAACGTGAACACAATTTCCGGTAATTCAAGTTCTCGGTCACAATGCGATACAAAACACTACGAGAATATTGAGGAAAGCAGTCACACAATGATGAAATTGTAAAGCGTCTGTTTTCTCTCACCTTTTCGTCCACTTTCTGCACCAAATCTTCATTAACGACCGAAGGACGCCCACTCCGTTCTTCATCATGCACATTTGTGCGGCCATCTTTAAATGCTCTCACCCATTTCCTTACCATTCCATCACTCATAATGTTTTGTCCGTAAACTTCACAGATCTCACGATGAATATCGATCGGTTTTACGCCTTTAGCACTAAGAAATCGTATAACAGCCCGTACTTCACAATCGGCGGGACTCACGATTGTCGGAGGCATCTTAAACACTCAGTAAACAACGTATACAATGAAGAATCAGACTGTAATGGCGTCAGTGCGTAGACATGAGATGTAGGTTACCAGCGCGCATGCGTGGAACGCCGACCGTATCGCTGCGGCGGCGGAATCGCAAAACGGTACTTACTTAAAAAACATGCCTCGTATATATATATATATATATATATATATATATATATATATTTATATATTTATTTATATATGTATATATATATATATATATATATATATATATATATATATATATATATATATATATATATATATATATATATAAATTATTAAAGGTAATACTTCTTCTTAGTGTTCCTTATCTTCTAAGGACGTTGGCGTTCACCTTTGCACATCTGATTTTATCTATTGCCGCTCTAAATAGTTCAGTGGATGTCATGTTTGTCCACTGTCGTCAGTTTTTCAATCAGGAGTTGCGGCAACTTCCTGGTCCTCGCTTACCGATTATTTTTCTTTTAATTATAAGTTGCGGGAGCTCATACTTTTGGCTTCTCATAATATGGCAAGAGCAAGTGCTTTTTCTTTCTTTAACAGCTGGAATCAACTCTTGTTCTTTTCCCATCCGAACAAGTATTTCCAACCGATCAATCAATATCATGTTTGTGGTATGCGCTGTCCAAGGAACACGCACCATTCGGCGATAGCAGCACATCTCGAATGACTCCATTCTTTGTTGTGTTGTCTCTGTGATTGTTGCAGCTTCTATACCGTATAACGTGACCAAGAACACATAGCATCTTAGCACTCTTGTTCTTGTTTTCAAGTTGTTGGCAGTTACAGAGTATGCTGCCCATTTTATTAAAGGAGCTTCGTGTTTTTCAATTCTTGAGCGTATTTCAATACAGTGGTCCCAATCGTGACTAATTACGCTTCCTAAGTACGTTATTTTTGTTACCCTTTCAAGTGTTTGTTGATGTAATTTAATATTTATGTTTGTATTAGGATTCTTATTGACCACCATTGTTTTTGTTTTGTTCATATTCAGTTTCATTCTATATTCTTCCCAAGCATCAATAATCCCATTCATGAGTCTTTGTAGGTCTTCTTCACTGTCCGCTAGAATGACAGTAACATCAGCGTAGCGGACACATTATTAATTATAATTCCATCTTTTTTGTCAGAAAGTGCTTTATTGAAGATTTCCTCCGAATAGACATTGAATAACAGGGGTGACAAATACAACTCGTGAGGTACGCCTTTCTTTATTTTTATTTCTTTTGACATGCGATTCTCAACTTTTATTTTGGCAGTCTGACTCCAGTATAAACTTGATATTATTTGTAAGTTTTTGTCAATATTACACGATTGTAGTATTTACATCATTTTTTTCTTATGATTTACCATATCAAAGGCTTTTTGGAAATCTCTGAAGCATAAATAAACATCAGAGTTGACATCCCTACATCTTTCAATCAGAACGCGGATGAAGAATAGTGCGTCCCTCGTTCCTAGTTCGTTCCTAAAGCCGAACTGTGTTTGTACAGTACGTTCATCTAGTTTTTTTGTATACTCTTTGGTGGATTATTTTAAGGAAGAGTTTTAAGATGTGGTTCATTAGACTTATATTCCTATATTCCTCGCACTTTCTAGGGATATTCTTTTTTGGCAGTGCTATAAAAATTGATGTCAACCAATCATGAGGTACATCATCTGTGTTGTATAGGCTGTTCAAGAGATCCTGTATAATGTCTATATGTTTTTCAAGAAATATTTTAATGATTTCTGTAGGTATGTTATCTTCTCCTACTGCCTTTTTGTTTTTAAACTGATTTGTTGCTGCTAATATATCGCCTTTATTTAAGGGGGGTCCGTTGTATTAAGCTTATTTATATTATGTTGTCTAGTTGGGTCACTATACATTTCCCCTATATATTCTTCAGATCTATCTATTCTTTTTTGTATGTTCAGTAGTAGTTTACCTTCTATTACTTTTGGTTGTTTTTGTAATCTTATTCCAGTAGCTTCTTTGATTTTCTTATATGAAGTAAATGTGTCGTATTCCTTTTTTGTTCATTTAGCCTCCTCTATTTTTCTTTTTATTAGGTTGTGGGTTACTTTGTATTTTATATTATTCTTATATTTTCTTCTTACTTCCATCATATCCAACATTTCCTCCGTCATCCACGATTGTTTCTTTTTAGTTGTAAGATAATAAACTCCTAATAATTTTGGTTCCATACACACCCTGTGGAAAATATTCCAGAATTTTTTCAAAATTTTTTGATCAGTACTTTTCGAGATAAGGGGGGGACAACGATTTTTCGCAATTTTTTAAAAATAATACATAGAAAAATGTGTGCAAGCATTACATTGTATATATTTTTGAACTCGTGTTTTCACAAGCTTTCATCTAACACTCCATTCGATGACCCGGTAATTTTTTTTTTGCTTACGATTTCACCACCCAAAACCAACCCTTTAAGTTCAAATTTAACTTTCAAAACTACACAGTACTAAAGAGACCATCAATTACTATGTTAGTGCCAAATTTCAACTTTCTATGTCAAACAGTTTCGGAGAAAATCGGGTGTGACAAGCGGACAGACAGACAGACAGACGGACAGACGGATGGACAGACAGACAAACAGATGGATAAACACCGAAGTGATCTTATATGTAAGTGTTCCGTACGACACACTAATAAACATAACTCTTCTTTATTACTATTTGCCTTTACTTTTTTTCGATACTAAGATTTATCAGAGTTCATTGATTGGTCCGTTACTTTATGACAGTACATTTTAACAATAAAATTACTTAATTACTTTGTTAACTATTACTAAATATACTCGCAAAGATTTTAAAATTGCGTTATCAATAGAGACCGGATTATATGCAACATAAAAATCTTGAAATATGCATGAAAAATGCTTAAAATATGCATGAAAAGGGTCAAAATATGCCATATTAAATAATAATAAAAGTAGTAATTTTTTTAGTTTTTTATTTCAAAATCAGCATAAAATTAACAAGTTATCGACGATGTTTAAATTTAATTAACAAATTATTTAACATTTTTTTAAAATTATTTAACATTTGTATTCTTGTACACGTAAACAATAAGGTATTTTTCCAAATGTTGGGTAGTAAGAATGTGTCTTCGATCACTTAAAATATTTTTTATAAGTGGAAAAAGACCGTTCAACATCCACTGAGGTAATTGGGCAGTATTTGAATTTGGGTGCTATGTTAGCACTTATTGTTTCTGGCAAAAGTTCACCCGTCCCATTAATAAAACTATCAATTTGACACATTTTCGCAGAAAATCTTTGAATGTAGGATTTGTAAGTTTGTGGAGAGGAATATTACTTGCAAGCAATGCTTCACATAAATGCTAAAGTGTTTTTTTTTGTTTGCCTATAGAAGTGGAATCACTGCTACTTGCTGCTGTTATAAGTTGTTGTCGTGGGCCTTTTTTTTTGTAATCCTGCGATATGAAGACTTGTCTTGACATGCTGGCCATTTTAAAACTTTTTTGTGCACGAAACATTTTTCTCGCAAACTCGACAATATAAAACATTTCCGTCGTATGTAAATGTTCCAGGATAATCAACTACTCACGAAGCGACATTTTTTTTTGCAGGTGGCATGGTACACGTTAAACTTTAACACAACACGTTAAAAATTGCAAAAAGACTACATTGATGCAAGCGCGTCAACAATAATGTTAAAACTGATATCTTGTTTTAAAATAAAAATTCGTCTTCGAGAAAATTGTTTATTTGATACACGCTCAAACAAATATTCTTAGAAACTAACTACTTATCACTTAATATCCCGACCAAGAAAAAAAGGAATAAAATACCGTCGTAATTTTGGGTATTCCCTTGGCACTATAACCTAATCGATGTTTAGACTATTGCAGGTAATGTTCCGGCGACAAGATCGGTTCCAGACGGCGACATTAACAATACCCTGAGCAATTCAATTATCTAGTAATATCGAGAAATATTGTAAATATAGGGAAAATATCCATCATTACTAGATTTTAGATAAAATATGCAATAATCGGTGAGAAAGGTCTAAATATGCAAATGCATATGAAAATATGCAAATGCATATAATCCGGTCTCGAGTTATCACGATTTCGTAGTACAATTACATTGTCAAAGGCTTTACTAAAAGTCTTATTTAAGCGTTTGACAATGTAGTTGTACTACGAAATCGCGATAACGCAATTGTAAAATCTTTACAAATATATTAAGTGACAGTTAACAAAGTAATTAAGTAATTTTATTGTTAAGATTTATCAGTTTAGAATATATTAAGCCATTTTAATAACACTCTGTACATGAAATTTATAACTAGGCTATTTTTAGCTTTTATTTTATGCAACACTTTTCCCGTGGAATAATCCAGAAGTTAGCAGTGATTCATTGTTTATTTAATTTATATTTTGCCTTTATTATTTTTCGTTCTATTATATTTTATTAATTTTAAAAGCAATTAGTAATTCATTTAAGTACATCTGTTTAGAATTAAACGTAAATAAGTCAGCACTATTTGTACTATATTGTTCGTTCTTTGAGACAAAGCTAATGACGTTGCATTTTGTTGGAAAACCTCATTAAAAGAAAATAAACATGGCTTGAAGTGCTGATTTTATTTGAAAGGTGGAGTTTTATAACTCGGAAATGTCTTTACCAAACAAAATAGAAAGGTAAATTTTCTTTGGCGCGATATTCTGATCGATACAAAAAGAGAAAATTGATGATACAAGAATCGAAAAACGACTTTTTCTGTTACAAACAGTCTGTCAAGTAAGAATGTGTCCGCGATAATGTATTTTTGGTAGATGCAATTTTTAGCGATTCAGCAAAAAATCGCTAGAGGGAACTTTTGACTCCCACGCATTTTAGTAAAAGTATCAGTCGATTCTGAATTTTCGTCGAATTCACGTAAAATTCAAAATGAGTCAATTGTTTGCACGTCGGCTCGAGGCAATCTTTCTTTGTCCCCATCCATAGGGGCCTAAAATGATATATTCCGCGGCCGGTAAATATATTAAAAAGTCGGTATCGTTTGTGAAGAAGTGGGTAAATCGTTTTAACGAGACGAAAAATGTCGATGACTTACCAAAACGGTAGGTAAAGTCACTCCGAAAGTCGAAAAACGAATCGTGTCTGCTTTCACGGGACCCGAAATTGACCCTGCGTCAAGGAGCGGCAAAATTAAGAAAATCCGGTTTGAATGTGTCTCATGCGACCATTCGACAACATCTTCATGCTCGCTTGGGCCCACGATAAGATACTAGAGTGCCCCTCACAATCTCCAGACGCCAATCCTATTGAAAACGTTTGGTCTCTTGTAAAGAAAAAGCTTAGAGGGCAGACTCTGAGGACTTTGATTCAGTTGTCTCGCGAGATTCGCGGTCACGTTCTTACTTGACAGACTGTAGGTGTAAATGACTGAGGATAATATCCGTTCAGGAACACCGAAACCAAACAACAGGCGACCACATGAGAACGAAAATTTTTTTGCAGAACTGGTAGCACAGTATCGATGTAAATCAGTTCGAAAGAAGGAGAGTTATTTCGTTGTATCCAAAGCCCATTTGAGAATTAATCGTCATTCCTCCAGCAGATGAGCCTGGGTGTGGGCAACCATGACTCATCTGCTTGGTTTGCAATCAACTTTAAACACACTTAAACTAAACAATGAGCATAATAATCATATTCTTTCTCTAACAGAATAGATCTTCTATCTGTCTCTTTCGTTTCATAAGACAATATGAAAGTTAATATTAATAGGTTAGAGACCACTGAAATCAACGGCTTTCTTGTGTGCATTCCCCCTAACGAATATTATTTTCTTTTATCTATATCATTGCACGTTTTGAATTTGTATTTTAGAGTTTCGCATACAGACAAAATATCGCTACTTGAATTCACGAGCGTGCTGCCTGATGATGGCACAATGCAGAATACCGAGGATATGAGGATGAACTTTCATCTGTGGTGATGACACTACCGAACTAATATCCGAATGGTTTTTTTGTTATGAGCGTAGCACATGTGCTGCAGAGTTGCGTCAAGCGCTACGGGAACAACGCGTGTGTGGAAAAAGCGATTCACGTTGGTCTTGAATCGTGTTGTACTTGGTTGGAAACAGTCCAGAGCAAATCATTCCAAAGGGAGAATGTTCTCCATATAAAAAGTGCTTGAAAAGTATTGTAGGAGGAGTAACAAGCTGAAATATACGGATGTGATGTATTATCTCGACGTGTATTAATAGTATGCACTGTGCTGAGAGGAATTAAGCGGGTACGCTTAATTCTTTCCAGAAAGAAAGTGGTGAATACGTCCATCGAACATTTTCCATGAAAATATTAGTAGAAGTTCTGGTTCTCCTATCAGGCGAACAGGTCTCTTCTGAATAGAAATCAACAAATGCAGTGTATGTTTGGGAGCAGAGCCATAATAAAATAATTATTTTGAAATTTAAAAAAAGCCTAAATGTTAAACGGTGCACTGTGGTCCAGGAATTTAGTTTGTCGTTCAAAATTATCTACAGCTTTTAATCTCCAACCGATTCGGATAATTCTTTTTTGAAATACTCGTAACTAAATTTCTAAAAAAATCTCTCGAAGCAGGGAAAATTTTTCAAAATTGAACCAGAACATAGAAACTCAATTGAAGAAATGATGGTGCCTTACAAAGGTAACAAAGCTGGCTTGAGGAGGCAGTACTTAAAAAACAAACTAAAAAAGTGGGGTGTTAAAATATTTGCAAGATGTGGAATTTCCGATATGGTCTATGATTTTATCCCATATGGAGGTGAAGACACATTTAGGAATCACAGTTTTTGGGATATTGAAGAAGACCTTGGTTTTGGTGCAAAGGTTGTTATTGCTCTCTGCTCCTCAATTAAGAACAAACCATTATCGGTTGTTTATTTTGACAATTTTTCTACAAGACTTACGTCCTTCCTTCGTAATGAGTACGGTATTTTCAGTTTGGGGACTATTAGGTCAAACCGCCTTAGAGGTTGCCAAATGAAATCGGATGCTGATCTACGAAAAGAGGGTCGACGAACTTTAGACCAAAAGGTTGATAACCAAAATCGTATTGTGATTATAAAGTGATACGACAACAAAGCTGTCACCTTTTCCAGTTCTTAGGTGGCAGCTAATCCCACTGAAACCATTCAAAGGTATTCTAAAGCAGAAGGAGGTACAGTACATATAGTATGTCCACAAGTAGTAAAGTACTATAACAGCCACATGGGCGGAGCGATCTTGCCGATATGTTCATTGCTTTGTATAGAACTGGAATGAAAACTCAAAGGTGGTATATGGGTTTATTTTCGCAAGTTCTTGATATATGTCTGAATAACGCATGGCTGCTTTATAGGCGAGAATACAAATTATTAGAAGATGGAAAACTGGCAATGCCACTAAAAAAATTTAGATTATGTGTCGCAAAGAGTCTATTTCAAACAAATAAATTGAAAAGTGGCCGCCCTAGTAATTCAGAGGCTCCACAACCGTTAAAGAGAGTAAGGAATGCACTGGAACCGACACCTCAAGATGATAGTAGACTGGACAGGCTGGATTATTTTCCAGTATTTCGTGAGAAAGGAAGATGTAGGAACTATCCCTCTAGTCAAACACATGTTTTTCGTAGCAAATGTAATGTTCGGTTATGCCTTGTGCCTAGAAACAGTTTTGTTGATGTCCACTGAAAATTCTTGAAAAGAAAAAGTTTATTTTCTGAATATTTTAGTCCTGGCGATGTATCCCTAAAGATACAACTCAAAATTTTGACTCTTATATGTTTCCAAAAGCAAATAACCATAAAAGTGTCATATATTTTATAATCCTTTTAGACGAGTTAAAAAATAAATTTCTTTAAAGCAAAAACAATCCTTTGCCAATTTTAGGGTTAAGGAAAAGATTGTATAGTTATCCAGAAATGCTACTTTATAAAAAATAGTATTTAGGTGTCTAATGCTGCCCTGTGGAGCATGGAACATGATTTTTATTTTTATTGTTCAAAGTAAAAATGACAGTAAAATAAATCTTCTTATTCTCTTATGTTGCCCTTAAGCTATATGATAAAAACCAGTGTTGTGGGATTTGTGCCATAAAAATGTACCTGGTTAAAATACGAAGAATTAGTCCTTGGTTTATTTAAAGCTATTTTTAAAGGATAATCTATTAAAAGCTTTGAAAGCCATGAACAAAGTAAGACTGATTTTAATAATAACGCAGCTAACAAACTTTCTGGGGAAGGATTTTAATTTAACTTGATGTTGTTAAATCTAAAACGTCATAACAGAAAACCGTAGTAATTACTGTTATTTTAGCCCTAAAAAGCAAAAAAAACATTCGTACTGTTTTCATTAAACAAACTGTAAAAAAGTTGTTTTTTAAAAAAATAAATTAACTTTATTACATTTTTAATCAAAACGTCAACGACATTCATCTAAAACCTTAAGTATGTAATTACTTTACCTAATTTTGTTTTAACGATCGAAAACGAAAGAACTTATAATATCTGTTTCCTGTGGGTTATTTGTTTAAAAAATATAAAAGCAAAAATAAAATTTGCTATATTACTCACGATACGCCACATAACGTTTTACGGAAGCTTTCCCGGCTTTGGATAGATGAAAAATAATGATTCGTGGGATTAGATGTCTCGTCAGAAAGTCGCGCCAATTTATCTCGGTGTAATTCCAAAAACCATGATTCCTTGGGTAACGTTTCCCTTCTTAAATATGACTGCAGTTATTTTACAAAATATATATAAAAAATATTGCACTACTGAAAGAAATCGTTAAACCAGCACAAAGAAGAAAAACGTCTAATATAAATTAAAAGAATATCTCGAAACTGTTAGACGTTTTAATAATATATTTGCTTTTTTCATAAGTCGCTTTGCCAAGGTGTGGGGTGTTACCCAGTCACACATTTTTAGTAGTTCATAAAAAATATTAATATTATTTTAGAACGTTAGACAGGAAAGTGCTTTCGAACTTATTTATAAACAGTTTAATATGAAAGTATCTACTAAGGCGAGAATTTCTTTTTCGGTTTATTTATGTTCTGTGTTGTTAATTATACTTATGCATACATTATATATATATATATATATATATATATATATATATATATATATATATATATATATATATATATATATATATACATATATATATATATATATATATATATATATATATATATATATATATATATATATATATACTCGCTCTATGTGAAACCAAGGTCAGTCCATCGACCAGCACGGTCAACTATCTTTATCCTGGGTACGACTTCTATTCCCGATTTAGGCGTAACTTTGGAATCTGTCTTTTTGTCAGAAGCGACCTCTCTTGTCAACGAGAAGAAGCTCTGGAGCCCCCAAACTTTGATGTTATGTGGTTATAAATAACGACTCAACAAACCACAAGGTTCATCTGTATCCTGTATCGACCACCAAGTGATACCAATTTTCGAACACTTTTCGCTTCTCTTGCAGACACCATCGATCATTTACAAAGTAACTATCCAAGTGCCGAAATTGCCATCCTGGGCGACTTTAATGTCCACAATATCAACTGGCTCAAATATTCAAATACTACCGACGAACAAGGTCGTGAAGCTGAATCATTCTCAATCAGTTATGGCTTAACTCAGCTTATTGACGAACCAACACGGATCCCTGATCGAGACGGGGAGTTCGCCAGTCTTCTTGATCTGTATTTAACCACCAATCCGGAGATTTACACGGTCACCGTAAATCCGCCGTTAGGTTCTTCCGACCATAAACTGCTTTCGACATCGAGTATCCTGCCAATCAGTGACAGAGAGGCGCCTAGGCCGCGCAAGATTTGGCACTACAAATCTGCTAAATGGGAAGATCTCATGGAATACTTTCGAACTTTCCCTTGGATGGACGTTTGTTTTCGATCCGATAACCCATCTGACTGCGCCAGGGAGGTCTCCGATGTTATTTTGGCTGGTATGGAAGCTTACATCCCTTTTTTCGAAGAAATGCTCCTCCAACGGCAAGCCTTGGTTCGACCGAAAATGCAAAGAAGCTGTTGCTTCTAAACATATTGCCTATCGACAATGGCGTGAAAATCCTAACACCTTAAATCGAAACATCTTTGTTCATGCCCGGAACAGATGCAAGGGAATTATCGACGAAACCAAGGAGGCACCCAATCAACGAATTAGAAACAAACTTCTCGCTTGTCCCAACAATTCCAGGCCCTTTTGGGCAGTCGCTAAGGCAGTTAGTCAAAATTTTACCAAATCCACCATACCACCACTCACACGGCCAGATAATTCCATTGCAACCACACCTGTTGAGAGAGCGAACTTGTTGGCTGAACTCTTTGCTTCACATTCTACTGTCGATTTCCAAGGAAAAACACCACCTACTATTCCCATATTGCAGTCAAGGATGCCCGATGTTGTCTTCAGACAGCGCATCATAAAGCGTATTTTAATGAAGCTAGACACCAAGAAGGCTTCTGGCGCTGACGGAATACCTGCCATAGTTCTCAAAAACTGTGCAAGGGAACTAACACCAGTTTTCTGTAGACTTTTTAACCTATCCTACAGAAAGGGAATATTTCCGTCCTGCTGGAAATGTGCCACGGTTCAGCCGATACCTAAAAAAGGTAAGAAGACCTTGCCAAATAACTACCGACCAGTTGCACCGCTTTCAATAATATCGAAAGTCATGGAAAAGGTTATCAATGAGCATCTTCTAAAATATCTTGAACGATTCAATATTATTAGCGATCACCAATATGGTTTTCGTAAACATAGATCAACAGGAGATCTTCTGACTTATGTAACACATATTTGGAACAACGCAATTGAACACTTTGGAGAATCTCGAGCGGTTGCTCTTGACATATCCAAGGCATTCGACTGTGTTTGGCACGATGGACTGTTGGCTAAGTTGCGCTCTTATGGTATGTCTGAAAGGTTCTGTTTGTGGTTCTCATGTTTCCTCAGAGAGCGTTCTTTACGAGTGGCGGTCGACGGATTTCTTTCTAACACTTTCACTATCAACGCCGGTGTGCCCCAGGGCTCCATACTGTCTCCTACTCTCTTTCTCATTTACATTAACGATCTGCTGGAAAAGACCGGGAATCCAATCTATAGCTTTGCAGATGACAGTACGCTTGTCTCTTCATTCACCTTGAACGCTCGGACATCGGCCGCTCAGGCGAATATCCGCAGACAGCAGGAGGTCGTTCAACTCAACAAAGACCTGAAAGAAATTCTATCTTGGGGTGACAGTAACCAAGTGGAATTTAACGCTACAAAAACCCAAGCGGCAATTTTTTCTAAAAAAGTTAACGTTGCTGAACCCGACATAGTTATGTCGGGGCACTCCATTCTCCTAGCATCGTCGCTCAATTTGTTGGGCGTTAGTTTGGGAGCAAATATGTCTTGGCATGAACATGTTGCAGGCATAGCAAGGAGAGCTTCTCAAAAGTTGGGAATATTATTTAGAACCAGAAAGCTTTACACCCCACAGCAACTGTTAATTCTTTACAAAGCCCAAATTCGACCAACTATGGAATACTGCTCCCACGTTTGGGGCTCCGCTCCCAAACATACACTGCATTTGTTGGATTCTGTTCAGAGAAGAGCGGTCCGTCTGATTGGGGACCCGGAATTGACCGGCAGCCTTGATTCGCTGGAACATCGAAGAACGGTTGGCGACTTGAGTCTATTCTACAAGTATTTTCATGGAAAGTGTTCGAAGGATGTAGCCCGCTTAATTCCTCCCAAAGCGGTGCATGTTAGAAATACACGTCGCGCTGGTGCTTCGCATCCGTATGAGGTTCAGCTTGTTACTCCGCGTACGACGCTTTTCAAGCAATCTTTTATATGGAGAACGTCATCCCTTTGGAATAATTTGCCCAGCGCTGTGTTTCCCACCGAGTACAATTTACAGCGATTCAAGAATAACGTGAATTGCTTTTTCCGCACTCGTGCCGGAATATAAAATATATATATATATATATATATATATATATATATATATATATATATATATATATATATATACATATACATATATATATATATATATATATATATATATATATATATATATATATATATATATACATAAATCCTTTAATTTTAGTCTTGAATGTAGCTTCGTTTAATTAACACACTGGAGCATTTTTAGTTTAATTTTTTTAATTTGACGTTTCACCCCTGGATTTAGGCATATCTAGACCGAAATATATTGGTCTGGTTCGCTTATTTTCGAGAAATGAAAATTTTGAAAATGCCCAAATCCAGGGGTGAAATGTTGTTATGTTAAAATAAAAAAGGTTAAGTATGTTAAATAAACAAACCTACACCCAAGATTAAAATTAAAGGATTTATGTACATAAAGGTTCAAGAAATCAATAGATATAAATATATATATATATATATATATATATATATATATATATATATATATATATATATATATATATATATATTGTAACATTCATTTTTTTTCTAGATTTTAAGACCATGTAATGTTACTGATTTTTCCATTTCAAATTGTACTTATTTTCATTTTTGTTCCGAACGGTATATTAAACAGGGATTCCCAGACGTTCGGTATATACGGTGGTGCGGGTTCCTGACCGAACCTCTCGCTACGCCGCGATTGGTGGAATGTTTGATCGGCAGTTTTGATTGGAGCGTCGTGATATTACTGGCAAAAGTCGCACGATTATTTAAGGCTCCGCAGACCGTAAATCGAGGTTGTTTTCCATCTAGCCGCAACCAGGCAGTACCATCAAGCCGCTGCCGGGCGGTTTTCCATCTAGCCGCAGCCAGGCAGTACCGTCTAGCCGAGAGGCTATTTTCCATCTAGCCGAAGTAGGCTAATTTTCATCAGAGCCGCTAAGTAAAAGCACCAGTGTCTTAAATAAAAGCCCGTAGTGAGCTTTCTAAGTGTTTGTTAAGAAAAAGTGTGAAATCGGGCGTAGTCGATCACAGCAGGAATAAAAAACAGTAAGTCAACAAAACTCCCTTCAATAGACTTATTCGAGAGTAGCGCCTTAACTGCAATGTAAAACAGACTAAAAAGTGAAGTGTAAAGCACGATTTCTCGTCTTCGGGGGTTATAATAGTCTAAAATTTTAATGTAACAACTACTAGTTAGGCTAGAATTTGTTAGGTAAAACTGTAAAGGTTAGAACTTTTCATTTTAAAAACAAGAATAAATTTTCTTTTTTTGATTAAAGCTAGTGTCTCACTGAATATTTATTTTTCTTTTCAGGATAAGTTGTACTAGACTAATTCTTTTTAGTAATACCCATAAAACCCTTCAGCATTTTTCCATTTTTTAGCTGAAGTTAGATCCTTTCTATTTTAAAATGGATGGTGCCCAAAAATTTCGTACAGCTAAAGCCTTTTAAAAAAAATAGAAATTAATTCCAAAAAGACGTACAAAAATTATCTCTTACCCATATCTCTCTACCAAGGAAAACTGAGCTAGTGTTTCTTTAATTTCTTTAGTTCTTTTAAAATCATTAGTCACTCAATTCATTATCAGAAATTAAAGCGGGGCTGCAAGAAAATTGTGCTCAAGCTTGGGGTGTCCAATATTCAAACGGTACAAAATGACGCAGTGTACGTGGGGCGCAATTAAACACCTTTTCATAAGTTACAAAATGACACCACAACGTGCGGGCAAGTTCCAATGTTACAAAATTGCGCTCAAGCGTGGGACAAACAACTTCTCACAGGGTACAAAAAAAGATGCCTCAAACTGAGGACAGTTCACACCTTACAAAATTACGCCCAAGCTTGGGGCCACATTTTTTCATACGCTACAAAATATATATATATCTATAATATATATAAAATGCAACGTCTCTCTGTCTGTCTGTCTGTCTGTCCGTTAGTGCGTTTATCACTGGAGAACCACTTATCCGATTTACATACTTTTTTTTTTAAAACATACATATGTTGTCTGGCCAGGTTATAGGCTATATTTTATTACGATCCTTTGCAATACACAGCCTAAACCATTAATTATGGAACAATATTATGTGGCAGAGAACATCTATAATCTACAATATATATAAAATGCAATGTCTCTCTGTCTGTCTGTCCATTAGTGCGTTTATCACGAGAGAACCACTTATTCGATTTATGTGTTTTTATAAATTTATACATATGTTCTATATAATTCGATATAAGCCTAGATAATGGGAGATAAGGTGAGATAATGTGAGATAAGGAGAAATAATGGGAGATAAGTCGAGATAAGCCTCGATAATGGGAGATAAGGTGAGTTATGGGAGATAAGTATAAATAATGGGAGATAAGGAGAAATAATGGGAAATAAGCGGAGATAAGTCTAGATAATGGGTGTTATGGTGAGATAATGGGAGATAAGGAGAAATAATGGGAAATAAGGAGAAATATTGCGAGATAAGTCGAGATAAGCCTAGATAATGGGAAATGAGGTGAGATAATGGGAAATAAGGAGAAATAATGGGAGATAAGGAAAAATAATGGGAGATGAACAGAGATAAGCTTAGATAATGGAAATTATGTAGAGATAATAGGAGATAAGGAGTAATATTGGGAGATAAGGGGAAATAATGGGAGTTATTTTATTATGTTGGGTAACATAAGGAATAAGCAGTGACGATAGTAGTGACTCAAGTCTACGCGAGCGGAGCCGCGGGCCCGGCTAGTATATATATATATATATATATATATATATATATATATATATATATATATATATATAAATATATATACATATATATATATATATATATATATATATATATATATATATATATATATATATATATATATATATATATATATATATATATATATATATATATATATATATATATATATATATATATATATATATATATATATATATATATATATATATATATATATATATATAGTTAGTCTTGACCAATTAGTTAAACAGCAAACTTGAAAAATCAGTCATGGAAATAGGGCTTAAAAGTTTTAAACACCTTCTGAGCTACGCCAAGCTTTCGAAAATACTTTATCTTCTTCTTCAGGGCTACAAATACAGTAGAAAATTAGTTTCTAAGGTTTACAAAAGAAAAAAACCTAGAATATTAACATCAAAAAACGCCTTATTGTTAAAAAAAAAAATGCCCATAGGCATTACAAGCAGACTATGCTACTTGCCGATTATGAGTTATTCTCACAACTCAGGGAAGAGTGTAAAACTCTTGAGCGCTCATGTTATCACGATTACATAAATAGAATAGAATTCAATCTCAAAAGTCCCTCAGAATTTTGGAAACATGTAAATAACTGCAAAAGATCGAATGGGTATCCTAACTCCATGCATTTAGGGGGTAGGACGAACAGTAGTGGTGATCTTACGGTCAATTTGTTTGCTGAATATTTCTCGAGTGTGTATGAGGATGCCTCTTTGGAAATACCAGACTACTACTCGAGCTTTACTGAATTGACAACATTAAATAACGTGATTATTAGTTTGATTGATTTTTTAATGAACTGATGTCGCTCAGGCCTAAAACCTCAAGTGGGCCTGATGGTGTCCCGCCTTTATTATTAAAGAAATGTGTGTGCACTTTAGGCAGACCACTTCACTTCCTGTTCAATCTCTCATTGGATTTGGAAGTATTTTCTGATTATTGGAAAACTTCCTATATAACCCCAATTTTTAAATCTGGTGATTGTAGCGATGTGACTAATTATAGAGACATCTGCATACAGTCGACCATACCAAAGCTTTTTGACTCATTGGTCACTTCTTGTCTTTCTTGGCACTGTAGGCGGGTGATCATGGATGAACAGTATGGCTTTCAGCGTTCTCGCTCCTGTATATCTAATCTTCTGACAAATGAGGATTACCTGTTGGGCGCATTTGAGAGGGGCTGTCAGGTTGATACCATATATACTGACTTCTCCAAGACCTTCGACAAAGTGAATCATCGGTTATTGTTGAGCAAACTTGGGTCGCTTGGGTTCGGCATTCACATTCTTCGTTGGCTGGAGAGTTTTTTAATGGGCCGTCAGCAAAGTGTAAGAATAAATAATCATATCTCTAACCTAAGTATAGTGCTCTCGGGCGTTCCCCCGGGCTCTCACTGCGGCCCCCTATTGTTTCTCTTATTTGTAAATGACTTGAGGGTTTCCTGACCAATACCTCTTTTCTCATGTTTGCCGATGATCTGAAATTATTCAAAATTATTTCTAGTCCTGTGGACAGTCTTGTTTTGCAAGCAGATGTTGACATATTTTTCCAATGGGAAACTTTAAACGGCTTAAGTCTGAATACTGATAAATGCTCCTGTATATCCTTTTCCAGATTAAAAAGTCCTATGCAGTTTGATTATTGTATAAATACAACTATTTTAAAACTGGTACATGAGATTAGGGATCTTGGTGTGATGTTTGATTGTTCTTTATATTTCATCGGTCATCAAATGAGTGTGGTGCAACGAGCCGGTAGATGTTTGGGTTTTATTGATAGATTTAGTGTTTGGATTGTGTTTAAATTATTACGTTCGTACGTTCGACCGATTTTGGAGTATGCAAGCCCGGTATGGTTTCCTTTTTATAATGTCCATATTAATAAGTTGGAGAGTGTCCAAAAAAAATTCTTACGTATCTGTTCTTTTAAACTGAAAATTCCTTTAACTGAGGGACATACCAACTATGACCTGGTACAAAGATTGTTAAATATGTGCAGTCTTCAGTACAGACGAATGCAAGCTGATCTACATTTCTTATTTAAGCTACTAAATGGGTATATTGACTGTGAGTACTTACTTAATAAATTATCTTTTCATACCGTATATCGTACCCGCGCCAGGTCGTTATTTTACCTAGCTAATGTCACCAGAAGCTATGGCTTGCATCTTTAGAATGCAGCGTAATTTTGATAAATACAATTTGCCAATTGATGGCCCAGTACGCCGATTTAAAAATATGGTCAAGCAATTGACCTCGCTATAGAGTTTCTTCAATTTTCGGGTAGTTTCCCATTGGTATTATATGTCACGTACTGTTTACCTTTAAAGTGATTAATTTAGATTGTAATACTCTGCATTCTGACCTATTAGTTTTAGATTTAGCTTTAATTATATTGTTCATTCACATTATTTGTTCTCTTGTATATTGTCAATGTTTTGTAGAAATGGTGTTACTGTTGATAGTAAATAAATAAAATCTAATATCATTAAAAAACTACTTACTGTTACGTGGTGCTTATTAGGATAATTTCTTTCAATGAAAAATAATAACTTTGATGTTCGTATCCATGAGGAAAATTGAGAAAATTACGACAGAAAATATTTAACAATATAAAATAAATAAGTGATTATATATATATATATATATATATATATATATATATATATATATATATATATATATATATATATCCTAAGTCATGAAACTAGTTGGGGGAACTCGGCAAAAAACAGGCATCAACAGATGTTCATACTATATTCATTTAGCCAATATTTCGGTCCTAGGTTGGGACCTTCATCAGGGCACAAACTGAAAAAGAGATAACGAAGCAACCAATAAAGAAAATTAGGCAAAAAAGACTTGGTGTTATGAAGTCAAGTTTTTTTAATTATCAATTTTAATTATTAATTTCTAATTTGCAATTTTTTGATTTCAATCCTACAATTATTAATATGTAACTATTGTAATTAAACAGTATTATTATTCTGAACAATCACAAATTATTATTATCATTATGAAGAAATGTCAACAAAAAAGTGACTCACTTGTAGCATGAAATTTAATCTAACAAGAATGACCATCAATAACAATCGCCATAGTAAAAAACCAACACTGAAATAAAACTACCACAATTCACTAACATATTGACATAAAAACATGGCATTTACAGCAGGGATGCCATTGATAACGTTGGATGCTGAAATTCAAAAACTAATTAACCACCTGCCATCTTAAAGAAAAATGAAAAGTGACAACTTTGACAGGGCGCTGACAAAGGACGACCACCTGACAGATGTAAGGGATCACTCAAAAAGAATAAAAGGAAAGGTAGAACGACCAGGAAAGGACCGGTTTTAGTACGAAATGAAGTGCTACGTCATATAATAAAATTTGGTATAAAGGGAAAGGATATCCAATGGGAAGGCAAATTTTCGCTGTTATGACCATTGAGTGACATATAAAGGAAACAAATTTTACTTCATCTGGGGGGGAGTAAAGCAAGGGAAAAAGGGGAGGCGGTAATTTGAAAGGATTTTTCATTGATTGGGAACATATTATTCAATTTATTATTGTAATTGTTATTGTTATTAATGTTACTTCCATAGGAATGTAATTATAAAGAAAATTGAAGGGAAACCAAGAAAAACATATACTTAAACAAGATGGTACCCAGAGGGCAGTATGCAGAAGGACAGAGCTTTCAAATACCAAAACGAAAGTTATTATGAGGAGTATGACGACCCAGAGATATTATGCAAAGGATGACGATCACAGGAGAGAAGAAAGCTGTATATGCTGCTCAGGCCGTCAAGATCAGTTCTTTTATTAATATTTTGGAGATTCTCGTTGATATAGCACATCTCAAGGAATTCTCTTTTAAGAAGGTTTTTTTGGAAATGAAGGATTTTTGGTTCTCTGAAATTAAAGGAATGTCCATTATCAACAGAGTGAGCTGCCAGTGCACATCTTTGTGGATGGCATCTGGTGTCGCTTTTATGTAATGCGATGCGACGGTTGAGACATTGTGATGTCTGGCCAATATATACAGCAGGACAATCAAGACAGGAAAAGGAATAGACTACATCTGACATAGAAAGAATAGGTAGAGAAGATTTCAATTTGCTGAAAATACGTTTATTTTTATAGAAATAGTACTTGGCAATCTTAACATTGGGAGTGACGCGCAAAATATGAACCAATTTTGAAGTAAGACCAGGTATAAATGGCAAAGAGAGCAAGGAAGGACTAATTTCCGTATGGCTAGCAGGGGGTAACTGGGTAGAAGGGGAGGAGGGGATAAGAGTACAGGAGGAGGTTCTGGTAAAATGTCAATAGAGAGGAAGAGCTTGTCGACTTCGTCCTTGGTCTTGAGCAGGAACTTCTTATTGTACCCATTTTCCATAAAGAGATTGGTAAGTAATGTTTGTGCTTGAGGAAGATAATCTGGGTGAGCTACAATAAGAAGTTCCTGCTCAAGACCAAGGACGAAGTCGACAAGCTCTTCCTCTCTATTGACATTTTACCAGAACCTCCTCCTGTACTCTTATCCCCTCCTCCCCTTCTACCCCAGTTACCCCCTGCTAGCCATACGGAAATTAGTCCTTCCTTGCTCTCTTTGCCATTTATACCTGGTCTTACTTCAAAATTGGTTCATATTTTGCGCGTCATTCCCAATGTTAAGATTGCCAAGTACTATTTCTATAAAAATAAACGTATTTTCAGCAAATTGAAATCTTCTCTACCTATTCTTTCTATGTCAGATGTAGTCTATTCCTTTTCCTGTCTTGATTGTCCTGCTGTATATATTGGCCAGACATCACAATGTCTCAACCGTCGCATCGCATTACATAAAAGCGACACCAGATGCCATCCACAAAGATGTGCACTGGCAGCTCACTCTGTTGATAATGGACATTCCTTTAATTTCAGAGAACCAAAAATCCTTCATTTCCAAAAAAACCTTCTTAAAAGAGAATTCCTTGAGATGTGCTATATCAACGAGAATCTCCAAAATATTAATAAAAGAACTGATCTTGACGGCCTGAGCAGCATATACAGCTTTCTTCTCTCCTGTGATCGTCATCCTTTGCATAATATCTCTGGGTCGTCATACTCCTCATAATAACTTTCGTTTTGGTATTTGAAAGCTCTGTCCTTCTGCATACTGCCCTCTGGGTACCATCTTGTTTAAGTATATGTTTTTCTTGGTTTCCCTTCAATTTTCTTTATAATTACATTCCTATGGAAGTAACATTAATAACAATAACAATTACAATAATAAATTGAATAATATGTTCCCAATCAATGAAAAATCCTTTCAAATTACCGCCTCCCCTTTTTCCCTTGCTTTACTCCCCCCCAGATGAAGTAAAATTTGTTTCCTTTATATGTCACTCAATGGTCATAACAGCGAAAATTTGCCTTCCCATTGGATATCCTTTCCCTTTATACCAAATTTTATTATATGACGTAGCACTTCATTTCGTACTAAAACCGGTCCTTTCCTGGTCGTTCTACCTTTCCTTTTATTCTTTTTGAGTGATCCCTTACATCTGTCAGGTGGTCGTCCTTTGTCAGCGCCCTGTCAAAGTTGTCACTTTTCATTTTTCTTTAAGATGGCAGGTGGTTAATTAGTTTTTGAATTTCAGCATCCAACGTTATCAATGGCATCCCTGCTGTAAATGCCATGTTTTTATGTCAATATGTTAGTGAATTGTGGTAGTTTTATTTCAGTGTTGGTTTTTTACTATGGCGATTGTTATTGATGGTCATTCTTGTTAGATTAAATTTCATGCTACAAGTGAGTCACTTTTTTGTTGACATTTCTTCATAATGATAATAATAATTTGTGATTGTTCAGAATAATAATACTGTTTAATTACAATAGTTACATATTAATAATTGTAGGATTGAAATCAAAAAATTGCAAATTAGAAATTAATAATTAAAATTGATAATTAAAAAAACTTGACTTCATAACACCAAGTCTTTTTTGCCTAATTTTCTTTATTGGTTGCTTCGTTATCTCTTTTTCAGTTTGTGCCCTGATGAAGGTCCCAACCTAGGACCGAAATATTGGCTAAATGAATATAGTATGAACATCTGTTGATGCCTGTTTTTTGCCGAGTTCCCCCAACTAGTTTCATGACTTAGGATTTTGTTAGATACGGCAACTTTTGCTTTCTCTCTCTTTTATTTTATATATATATATATATATATATATATATATATATATATATATATATATATATATATGTTATTAATGTATATACATATATATATATATATATATATATATATATATATATATATATATATATATATATATATGTATATACATTAAAATTCCGGGTTTTAATCCGTTTGTCTAACAATAAATTTGTACGCCGTTTCGCAAAAATCTCATTTGGCATTTTCAAGTGCTCCCCCTGCTGCTGCTACTCGATATTGTGATCTTGCTGCTGCTGCCGTTCGAAGCTAACTCACACACAGCTAACAGTTAGCTTCGAGCGGCAGCAGCAAGATCACAGTATCGAGTAGCAGCAGCAGTGGGACCACTTGAAAATGCCAAATGAGATTTTGGCGAAACGTCGCGCAAATTCATTGTTAGACTCACGGACTGAGACTAAAGTTATTCGTGACTTTGGAAAAGAGGATAATTTTGTCTGAATGCGATCAAAAAAATGCAGAAATGGCCTGTTAACTCTTTATTTGTGTAGCTTTTGAGAAATATTTTCTCATCTTCAGAGCTCACCAAAACTTACAATTAAGGGAGGCGTTAATACGAGGCTGGTTTGAAAAGTCCGTGCAAAAATAAAAACTACTTATGTGTTTGGGGTAAACCTTTTTTATTTTTCGACATAGTCTCTTTTTAGGCTTATACACTTCGTCCAACGATGTTCTAGTTTGTTGATCCCTTCCGAATAATAGGATTTGTCCAAGTCTGCAAAATATCCATTAGTGTCTGCAATCACCTCCTCGTTTGAATAAAATCTTTGTCCCGCCAGCCATTTCTTCAAATTGGGGAACAAATAGTAGTCCGAGGGAGCCAAGTCTGGAGAATAGGGGGGATGTGAAACGAGTTGGAATCCTATTTCTATTAATTTTGCGACCACAACTGCTGAGGTGTGTGCTGGTACGTTGTCGTGATGGAAAAGGACTTTCTTGTGGGCCAATCGCGGGCGTTTTTCTTGCAGCTCGGTTTTCAAACGGTCCAATAACGATGAATAGTATTCACCTGTAATAGTTTTACCCTTTTCCAGATAGTCGATGAGGATTATCCCTTGCGAATCCCAAAAGACAGTCGCCATAACCTTTCCGGCCGAAGGAACGGTCGTCGCCTTTTTTGGTGCAGATTCCCAATTGGTAACCCATTGTTTAGATTGTTGTTTGGTCTCAGGAGTATAGTAATGTATCCATGTTTCATCCACAGTGACGAAACGACGCTTAAAGTCCTCCGGATTCTTCTGGAACAGCTGCAAACCATCCTTGCAACACTTCACACGATTCCGTTTTTGGTCAAGCGTGAGCAATCGCGGCACCCATCTTGCGGATAGCTTTCTCATGTCCAAATGTTTATGCAAAATATTATGTACCCGTTCAGTCGAGATGCCCACAGCGCTAGTAATCTCACGCACCTTAACTCTCCTATCATCCATCACCATATCATGGATTTGATCAATGATTTCTGGAGTGGTAACATCCGCAGGCCGTCCAGAATGTTCAGCGTCACTTGTGCCCATATGGCCAGTCCGAAAATTTTGAAACCACTTATAAACTGTTCTAATCGAAGGTGCAGAGTCACCATAATGTTTATCAAGCTTCTCTTTAGTCTCCTGAGGCGTTTTGCCTTTCATAAAGTAATGTTTAATCACCACACGAAATTCTTTTTCGTCCATTTCTTGAAAATCACTCGACTTCCTTGATTCACACGAATGCCAATCATAAAAAATAGACCAATATGGCTGAAACTTGGTATGCGTTCATTCAAGAGATGCTACTAACTAAACATGACCTCGATACGCGCCGGTGGTGCCATCTCTCGGACTTTGCACGGACTTTTCAAACCAGCCTCGTAATATTAAAAATTTAACATACATAATTACAATGTCGTACCAATGCTGCATTTCTAACATTTAGAAATCATCAGTGATAATATATGACAAAAAAACATAGTCGAAAACAGGAACTTTTTAATATGGTATTTTTTTAAAGTTTAATTAAACATTATAAATCTTTGGCATGGAGATTTCTTACAAATATATATATATATATATATATATATATATATATATATATATATATATATATATATATATATATATATATATATATATACATATATATATATATATCAGCGAAAAAATTTTGCCGTTTTAGATAGTTTTTTTATACATTAAGCAAGGAATATTTTGAGGAAATTATTAAATAAATTATTATTAACTTGAGCTACCAATTGTTGTTTCATTGTCTAGTTAGTAATGTACCAAAATATTGCAATAGTTGGGGCCAGTTATTAAATCTAGTGTTTCCGTTTTTATACTGGAATACGATTCATGAACATTTGCAAAAAGGTGGGACCAACACTTTAAAAATATTTGAAAACACACTCAACAGTATTTTATACGACTGGAATCCATACTCTCCTTAAAGCATAAAATTATATGCTAGCATAAAATATTAGCTTTTTCTGGGAGTAAGCAGATCCCTGATCTATGTTTCTTACTTAAATTGATAAATGCTTTGTTTGATGTATCTGAATTTTTACCAAAAATAAAATTCAATCTTCCTTCTTCTATAAAACAATTTTCCATTTTCCTTATTAAAACGCAGTGTTCTAATATACAGTCTGTTAATTAGGAACGTGTCTGCTCGTATTCTTGAAAAAATGTGTTTCATGAACATTTTTTGTAATCAATATATTCTTTGGTGTGCTAACAACGGCAGAATTACCTTCTCTATCAATAATCGCCTGACATCTTTGAGGCTTGCTGTCGATGAGATTTTGTGCATACTCGCGCTGCAATGATCTCCAAATTTTTCGAATTTCGAGGGATAACTGAGACAAAGTCGTCAGAGTCTTTTCTCTGAGCTTTCTCTTTACAAGGAACCAAACATTTTCAATAGGGTAGGCATCCGGCGATTGTGAGGGCCACTCCAGTATCTTATCGTGGACCCAAGCGATCCGTTTCGCTACGTAATTTTCACTTAGCAAATGTTTCTTCAACATGCTTCGGAATTTGACATCATGAGCACGAATATGTCAAATGGTCTCATGGGACACATTCAAACCCGATTTTCTTAATTTTATCGCTTCTTGACGAAGCGTCAATTTCGGGTTCCATGAAAACAAAGACTCGATTCCTTTTTCGACTTTCGGAATCACTTTGCCTAGCGGGCCACGTCTCGTTAAAATGATTTACCCACTTCGTTACAAATAATACCGATTTTTTAATTTATTTAGCTGTCGCAGAATGTGTCATTTTAGGCCCCTTTGAATGGGAACAAAGAAAGATTAACTCGAATCGACGCGCAAACAAGTGACTCATTTTGGATTTTACGTGATTTCGACGAAAGTTCGGAATCGACTGATACTTTTACTAAAATGCATCGTAAACAAAGATTCCTTCTACTGATTTTTTGTTGAATTCTTAGAACTGCATCTACCAAAAATGAATTATCGTGGACACGTTCCTACTTGACAGACTGTAGATATTTTTCAATTAAACGTTAAACAATTTAAAATTTTAACGGCTAGATATCTTACAAATATTTTTGTTAATAACACTGGTCAACAAAAAAAAAGAAAATTGCTTGTTTCCTGTGATTTTTTTTTTGTATCTATCTCAAATTGACGCGTATTTTTTAAATATGGCAACAATTTTTCTCTAACAGCTTTTGTTTTTGAGTTATAGCTAACTACCCTCATTTACTATTTTTACTTAGATTTTCGTTTTTTATTGGACACTAAAATATATTTTGTTATTGTTTTAGATATGACTTCGTCAAGAACATGTTGTGTGCTTAATCCCGATTGTTTTTGCTATATTTGTGATGAATATATATTTGCAAAATATCGAAAACCTATATCGGACTTTGTGAAAACTGCGTATCATCAATACTTTAAAATAAAATTGTGTAATCAGGACAAGCCATGGGTTACTGTATGCCAGAAATGTGTGGTATGTCTATGGTTATGGTCCAGTGGAAAAAGAGATGCAATAAGGTTCGTTACACCCATGATTTGGCGAGAACCTCGAAACTATCATGACGATTGCTACTTCTGCGTTGTGAAAATAAACAGAATTAACCCTGGATATCGAAGTAAGTGGTCATATCCTAACTTATCTTCTGCTCAACGACCTCAATTAAAATCACAAGAGGTACAACCCAGCACATCTAAATGTTCTGATGATCCAAATCTCTGTGAACCCGAACGAAATACATCAAGTGAAGACTCTGATTCAGACTACAAATGTAGCCTTTAAGAACCTCAACCATTTAATCAGAAAGAACTAAATGACTTAGTAAGAGATATCAACTTACCAAAAGAAGCTTCTGAAATTTTAGCATCTCGTTTAAAAGAAAAAAATTTGCTTACTCCGGAAACCAACATTACATTTTATCGTACCCGAGAAAAAAATCTGTTACCGTATTTTTCTCAAGAGAAGGATTTAGTTTTTTGTAACGATGTTGGTGGTATTTTGCAGCAGATGGGATTAAAACAGTACCAACCTAGTGATTGGCGTCTTTTCATAGACAGCAGCAAAAGAAGTTTAAAGTGTGTTTTGCGTCATAATGGTAACAAGTACGGATCTATACCTATTGCACATTCGACGACTTTAAAAGAAGAATACGTAAATATTTCTAAGGTTATGGAAAAAATTAAGTATCAAGACCACAAATGGGTCATTTGTGTTGATCTGAAAATGGTTAACTTTCTTTTAGGTCAACAAGGGGGTACACAACGTTCCCTTGTTTCATGTGTCTCTGGGATAGTTGTGACAAACAACACCATTGGTCACAAAAAGTTTAGCCAGTGCGGAAAGAGCTAAAAGTTGGTACAAAAAATGTTATAAACGTGCCTTTAGTTAGCCGAGACCGTATCATACTTCCACCACTTCATATTAAACTCGGCATAATGAAACAGTTTGTGAAGGCGCTTGACAAAAGTGGCGGATGTTTTAATTTTCTTTCACGCAAGTTTTCAGGATTAAGTTCAGAAAAATTGAAAGCTGGTATTTTTGATGGGCCACAGATTAGGCAACTCGTGAAAGATCAAATCAATGACTGAAGTCGAATCCAAAGCTTGGAATTCATTTGGTTTATCTGACGACCATGTCGAGCTTGTTGAGTGCATGCTATCGAACTTGCAAGAGCTAGGGTGCAACATGAGCATAAAAATCCACTTCCTGCACTCGCATTTAGACCGATTTCCACAAAATCTGGGTGATTTTAGTGAGGAGCTGGGTGAAAGATTTCATCAGGATCTTCGGACAATGGAAGAGCGTTATCAGGGGCGGTGGGACTCACATATGATGGCAGACTACTGCTGGAGTTTGCAACGAGATCTACCTAAAGTCGTTCAAGATCATTTGCTAGTGATCAATAGAAATTTTGTTAACATAATGTATTATTTTTTTGTATTTTTTTTGGCAAAATAATAAAACTGTATATTTCAAAAGGTAAAGCTGTTAGCAATCTCCCAGTATTTTTTTCATAGTCAGGGCCATAGAAATACCCAATAACAGAAAAAAAAAATAAAGGAAACAAGACTTGTGTTGACCAGTGTAATTTATGTCGATTTGGCTGACTTATTTAATAATTAGTATTTTTAGATTAGTTTAAAATTCATGTGTTTATTAAATTTTAAGTAGTCGGCGTACTTTTTGGAACTGCCAAAGTTTTGTCAGCATTTTAAATGTAAATATAAGTAAATAAATAACTAGAAGCTGAGAGTCACGCTTTACACCCCTGGTTGGCCATTTTATCACGTTGCGTTCTGTGGTCGTTATTACTTAAAGTTTTATAAAATGGTAATGAAAATGTTTATATCGCTTTTATACATAACTTAAGCTTGCTATATTTTACAAAACTTTTATAAACTTTACTTACGAAAGGGCAATCCTTCTTAACATCTAAAATTTTCTTAAATTCGCGAGTGTTGTTTTAAGTTATCTAATTAACTTTGAACGAATATTAGCAGAAGTTTTGAAAAATATTTTTCTATCTACGGATGAACGGATTGAAAAGTTTTGTAAATAACAAGGTAAATCACAGAGAGAGGCAAATTTTTTTATTCTCTCAGAAAAAAAAAAAATTCTTTGGGTTGAGCATCATTCTCGTTTACACTACAGGTAACCTCTTCATTCAACGAACATTTCTTCTTCTCAAACCAATTTTTTTGAGGTTAAGAAACGACAAAAAGTCACTTGGCTTGTCTTTTGGTTCATTGACAGATTCTAACAGAATGTCCAAGCATCATCGTCTGTGATAATTTGCAAAAAATAATTCGCGTCGTTTTCTAAACCAGCCAAATCTTCTAGCGAGTTTCTGCTCTGTAAGGAGTTTAAGGATCTGTCCTGTAGAAACTTTCCGCTTTCAAAACCTATTGGCTGACCTATGTATTCTCATCCATTTATCGGAAAAAAACATCATGAAAATTGCAAAACACAACCAAATCGTCCAAAATGTATTCAATGTATTAAGAATTATATATAAAAAAACAACACTATGTATTAATTTCTAATGTATTTAAAATGACTTGACAATTATTTCACCAAACAATGGCTTCTTCAGAAGTGAATTAGAAAGAAAAATGTTTGGTAATAATACTGGTTATATAGTGCTTAAAAATGTCCTTAATTACATAAGAATATGTTAATCGTTTTATTATATTATTTACTGACAAAGTAATTTTAAAGATGCAAATCTGTGCTAATATTTCAGAGAACTAATAAATATTAAGTAAGGGTGAATGGTTTAAGTCTACTTGTTCGTTTAATAATAGATTGGAGTTTTTCCGTTTGTTAACTTCAAGATATTCAAGCATATTTAATTTTTTAAATTTATTTTATACATGCAGGATCTTGAATGTATCATCAGAATTATGGGATTCGTTTATTGTATGGGTTGCGTAATGTGAATTGTTCTTGTTTTTTAAATAACTATGTTTATGCTCCTTATTGCGATTTTCAAAAGATCTATCAGTTTGTCCTACGTAGGTTTTAGTACAAGATACACAATTTAATAACTAACTAACTAACTACAATAAACTCTTGATTTTATGGATTTATTAGATTTGGTTTTGTTATTCAAAATTAAATTCCCTAAATTCCCCTAAGGTATTACTGGTTTTAAATGCTAATTTTTTGTTCTTTTTTTTGTTAAATGTTTTGAAATTGTTCTAGTTATTTTTTCGGTGCACGTGAGTGTGTTAAATTTTCCTTTTTTGTCATTAATGATAAATATATAAATTAGAGAGATTGCTTGTTTAAACGATTTTTTATTCAAGATATTATCTATAATGTGAGGGTCATATCCATAATTAATTGCTATTTGTTTTATTATGTTGAATTCTTTGTTAAAATTAGTTTTAGTCATAGGAATATGTAACAGTCTATGTATGAATGAGTTAAAAGCTGAGCTTATGAGTATAAGGGGGATGAACTATTGTGTATAACTGTGTCAGTATGTGAATGCTTGTGAAAAATTGAGAAATCGTGTTTACTGTTCACTTTTGATATAGATATGTCTAAGAAATTTATAGAGTGAATTTAATGTTAAGATGCAAATTATTTAGGAAGTTAAGGAGGAATGTTAGTTGTCTATCTGTTCCCGTGACACAGGAAATGATATCATCAACATATCTATGCCAGTAAACGTTTTGATTCATGAAAATTTCCGATAGTAAAGGGCTTAAAGGATTACCCATTATTAGCTCCTCTTTAGATGTATAAAAGTTATCGTTGAATTCAAAATAGTTTTGATCCAAGCACGTCATAAGTATATCTAAAATATCCCGTTTAATAATTTCGTTTACTTTATTCTTGATTAAGAGTCTATCTACTAATTCTATGACTTCATATGGTGGGATACTAGGAAATAAATTTTGTACATCAAATGTACATTAGTTCATAAGTGTTGGATATACTATATTTTGGGTTAAAAAAAAAACAAAAAAATAAAACCAGTAATACCTTAGGGAATATAATTTTGAATAACAAAACCCAATCTAATTAATCAGTCAATCATCGCTCCTGATGAAGCTAACATGGTTAGCAAAACGCGCGTCAAGTGCAAAAATAAAATGTTTGGTGTAGTGGTGATATATACTGAGTAGTATCATTGTGCCAAAGATTCCACATTCCCAACTTACATAAAATCAGGAGTTTATTTATTAAATTGTGGATCTTGTGCTAAAACCTACGGATAAACTGGTAGATATTTTGAAACTCGCATTAAAGAACATAAACATAGTTATTTAAAAAACAACAAACACATTACGCAACCCATATAATAAATGAATCCCATAATTTTGATGATACATTCAAAATCCTGCATGTAGAAAATAAATCTAACAAATTAAATATGCTTGAATGTCTTGAAGTTAACAAACGGAACAACTCCAATCTATTCTTAAATGAATAGGTAGACTTAAACCATTCACCCTTACTTAATCTTTATTAGTTCTCTGAAACAGTACCACTGATTTGCATCTTTAAAATTACTTTGTCAGTAAATAATATAATAAAACGATTAACATAATCTTATGTAATTAAAGATATTTTTAAGCATTATATAACGAGTATTATTACCAAACATTTTTCTTTCTAATTCACTTCTGAAGAAGCCATTGTATGGTGAAACAATTGCCAAGTCATTTTAAATATATTGGAAATTAAAATATAGTTTTGTTTTCAAATTCAAATTCAAATTCAGTTTATTTGCCAATATCTACAAATTCATAAAGTGACAGAAATTAAATTTGCTCGAAATACGACAAAAAGGATGGCACAGCGACTATAAATAGCCGATACCACAAGCCCTTCACTATTTGGGCATGTGTAGTGCCACCCTGTATCGAACATATACATTAAAAATAAATAAAAAACTAATTGTAAAAATTCTAAAAATAAAAAATTTCAAAAATAGCAGAGCGCAAAGAGGGATCGGCGAGCACGCAGCGAAACTGGCGGCGGAGACGCGGGGAGATGTAGATGGATAAACAGAGTAAATTTTACATAATATGACATGGTAGGCAAGTGGTACCACCTCTAAAAGGATCTCAAATTATGTATAAAGAAGTAGGTAAATATTGCGTTAAATTAGAATTCTTTTGCTGGTTAATAAGTTGGTGTTTTATATAGAAAGAAAACTTGCCTGGTGATAATTGTTTAACCTCTTGTGACAAAGAATTCCACAAATCCACAGCAACAAAAATGAAGGACTTTTGAAAGGCAGCCTTCCTGTGTTGAGGAACTCTAAAAGAATTAATGTTCCTCGTATCGTGTGGATGCAGAAAAACATTAAATTGTTTTCCGAGGTATTGGGGTTGTCCAAATTTAAAAATGCGATAGACAAAATTATACACGATTTTCCATATTTAAAATGTAGCTGTTATTTAAATAAGGTGTGATTCGATTTCTGAATGGAATGTTAAAAGAAAAGCGCATACAACAGTTTTGTATTTTTTGGATTAATCTAACATACTGGGCTGACAAAGAGTCGCCATATACAACATCAGCATAATCAAATAAAGATAAGATCAAGCTATTGCACAAATAATATTTGGTTTTTGATGGCAGAAGATTCCTTAGATTATACAGTTTTTTTTAAACGAATATAAGCAGCCTTTAATTTAATATTAATATGTGATTGGAATGAAAGAGATTTGTCAAAAATACTTCTAATACCTTGGCCTGATGAACTAAAGGCAAAAAAGTATTGTCAATAGAAGGTCTGAAGGTATCAAAAAGTATACCCTCTTTGGCACATGTTTTAATAATAGCCTTTTTCCAGATATTCGGAAAGTACCCTTCCAATATACAACAATTGATTATATTTATTAGCGGACGCGTGCAGCATTGAAGACAGAGTCTGAGATCTTTAACTAAAAATACCATCCTCTCCTATGGCATAGTAGAGATTTTATTTATGATGGCTAACAACTCTCCCTCGGTAATTAGATTAAAACTAAATTTCATTTCATTTGTTACGCTTGGATGAGTATTAGATTTATAATAAATCATTTTATTTGCTGATACGTTATTCAATCCTCCAGTACACGAAGAAAAATAATTATTTAATAAGACAGGATCGCACAAATCATACGGAATATGACTCAACTTGTTACGTGTCAAGTTTAACTGAGCTGCTTCTGTCCAGAAGGCTTGACCATTTTTTCGAGAAAAGTGATTAAAGTATGACATTTTTTCCCTTATAATAGCGTGCTTGGCAAAATTTCTAAGCTCCCGGTAATATTGGAGACGCTCTGGTGATCTATTCTTTAGATATTTGGAATGAGATTTATCTCTTAACCTCATTAAAAGCTTTATGTTATCAGTAATTCAAGTATATAACTTTATTATGAATTTCCAACAAGTATCGGCTAACAGAGCAAAGAAGAAAAAACAATGGATTTAGAATAACCACAGCAATTTGACAGCTAAATAATTTAATTGTAGGAGGTCATTCTAATGGCTAGGTACATAACTTGAAAAACATGACAGTATAACAAACTTTTATTAAAAGTGAACTAAAAACTTTATTTACTTACCTCATGCATAACATTCCAAGTATAACAGGCTGGAATAGGATATAAAGGCTTATAGTGATTTCCCAGTGTATACATGTAAATTAGCCAAGGCGCCGGCACTAACAAAGTAAACATATCACAGAGGGCCATAGACATGAGCACTACGTTGGTAGGAGTCCTCATATGACGTTTTGACAGCACCACTACTATAAGAGTATTGGCAACCATGGTTATTACTAGTAAGAAAGGCATAAAATATCCATATAAAGGGACTGCATAGGTTATTGGCATCTCATTAGTGACGTTTATATAATCGGTAGAATTTTTCAAGGTGTCATTTATGTCGTATAGTTTGTATCGTTGAAGTCTGTATAATTTAAGGTTAAGTCATCTGAGCTTGTGGTTGAGTAATTTAAATTGAACTCCGACATTGTCTTTTTTACTACAGTTGATACACCTTTTTTCCTAACTATGTAATTCAGTCATGACGTTTTTCACTGCTCTTAGTAGCGTATTTTCTTAAATTTTATAACGATATAACTTTGACGTTTCTAAGTATAAAACTACGGAGTATCACGCTTTCCTAAATAAATATGTCTTGCATGTAAGTGGGTTTCCTTGGTGAATGTTAATATTTTAAAACCGACGAAATGCTTTTAGGGTCGATGCATTTTTCTTCATTGCATGTTTTCAGTTTTCGTGTGTTCTTGGTATATTTTTCAAGAGCTAGGGCATCTGAAACAAGAAAAAATATTAGGATTGCTGTATTTTTAATAAGAAATAAACTAGTTACATTTTTATGGTAACAAAAAGACAAATTTAGCTTATAGTGCACTGACTTAGCCGTTACTTGATGGAGATCCATAATAATCAGGAATAAAATTTAAACAACTGTTTAAGATCACCACTTATGTTTATTATTAAGGATACCCAAATATGCAAAGCGCATATATTGCATATTTTGCATATTATATGCATTTTTCTAAATATTTGCATAAATGCTTTAAAAATACCATATATGTGCATATTTGAAGGAATTTATAATAATGTAGGTCTTTGGCAGGCGTTTTCATTCATTTTTCGGAATAAGGGTCAATGTTTAGGCCGCCGCCGCCGCGCCGGTGGTTTTCCCCAAATAAATTTTGTTATTTTATGGTTAGTAAAAACCAGTCAGTAAAAACCAGTCAGTAAACCCCAGACGGCCATCAGAGCATACTTGTATTATTAATTTATTAGATTTTATTTTTGGTTGTGCTTTTAAAGTGGTTATGTCGATTTGTGTTTTTTATCTTGTGAGTCGTATTTTACTACAGTGAAATGCCCAAAGCCAGTAGTGTGTCAGTGTGGATTAAACCATACAAAGAACTAAGAATAGATATGGGAAAAATCTACTGTTCTGCATGTGTTAAAATTGTAAGTATAATTTTTGAATACCTATTGAATATACAGGGTATTTCATTTTCGTTTAATATTTAAACATAACGAAATTTTTGTCAGGATTATGCAGTTGATGCTATTTTCAATGTTATTTAAGTTATTTTTGTTCCTTTTAACGAACAAAATTTCTATTTAACGAAACCACGAAATAGAAATACAAACGTAAACCTATGTATTTCTAGGTAATCTAATAAAAAAGGTACAAAGCAGAATTTTAATTTTTGCCTGGCCTAAGCACCTAGTTTTCTATTAAACGAATTTTTTCCTTGGGATTTTAATTAAATTTTCTTTTTTTATTGCAGATACTATGCGATAAAAAATTTCAAATAGAGTGACACATAAAAACTGCTTTCCGTATTGCCAAATTGAGTAAGACGAAACCTGGAGACAGGCCACAACACACATTAATGCAATATTTCCAACCAACGTACAAAAATAAAGAGCTAAATGAACAAGACATCTTTAACCGAGATCTATGCCGTGCAATGATGACATCAAACATTCCGTCATCGAAGCTACGTAATCAAAACTTTACTTCCTTCCTCCAGAAGTATTGCAAATTTAATATCCCAGGTGAAACAACAATACGGAGAAACGACGTAAGCTCCTTGTATTCACAGGTAATTTAGAAAATTGAAGGTAAAATTCGCAACGAACATTTTTACATATGTATTGATGAAACCACCGATTCAAGAGGACGCGCATTTATTGATTGGAGTTCTTAGCGACGATATTTTGCCAAAATCTTATCTGATTGCTTCCAAACAGTTAGAAAAACCAAATGCATTGACAGTGGCCAGATTTGTTCAAGAGGAACTATTGAAGTTTTTTCTTCCTACGCCTGTTCCAGGAAATAATTTTTTACTTATTTTGTCAGATGCAGGCCGGGCAAAATTTGAAATTTTTTTATCCAAACTTAATACATGTAACATGTCTCGCTCATGCTTTAAATAGGGTTGCTGAGGAAATTAGGAATCATTTTCCGCTTGTGAATAGCTTAATTTCTAACATGAAGAAAATCTTCCTTAAAGCGCCTTTAAGGATTCAGTTCTACAAAGAAAAACTACCAAACACTCCTCTTCCACCTCAGCCTGTTATTACAGGATGGGACACTTGGTTAGAAGCAACATCTTTTTATTGCGACAACTTCTGTCAACTAGTTGGTCTAGTTGCAGAATTATCAGACGAATCTTCCCAATCCCTTACAGAACTTAAACGATTATTCAAAAGCAAGGAGATAAAACAAGAACTTTCCTTTCTTAAAACAAATTATAGCTTTGTTTCTAAAACCATAACTCAAATGGAGGAATCTAATTTGCCATTAACCCGAAGTGTTCAACTAATAAAACAATGTGTCATTTGTTTTAACATTATAAATAATTTTACGAATTGCAAGGTAGTGGGAAACTACCTGATATTTAGTTCTATTCTTTAAAAGGTTTGTTTTTGTTACAAAAAAGGTATTGCTAAGGACCCTTTTATCAGAGAATTCTACCTGGAGTGACATAAACCACACCCTTTCTTTTTTGTCCCTTGTCTGGGATGCTCGGGGAGAAATCAGAGAGTTTTAGTTTACGTTGTCCTTTCAAACAGTGAACATTTCAACAACCTTCGTTTAGTGATTTTTCTGTGAGGTTTGCGGGAAAATGTCTTCTACAGCATCAACGAGACATGCTTGTTCGGGTTTGGGTTCAAGGCAGAAAGAAATGGTGTATTTAATCAGCCACATGTCTCATCAAATCAGTGGCAGTAAAATACCATCTAATTGTCAAGTTTTACGCAGTTTATTGTATAACACAGTGCAACACGAAAAAAAAAATAACCATATACGGACACCACCACGTGATAATAGACCAAAAAAAAAAAAGACCCGTGTCTCCCAGTTTTTCCGAAAGTCATGTACTTTTTTTTTTATGGGCCCCCAAAGATTTGAGTCCTGGGTGTAATTTTTGCAAAAAACTTATCATATTCTGAGGCTCATATCTTGCAAACCGTTCGGAATTTTAATTTACTTTCTGTGGCAAAGTTGTAGCCCTTGTCATAAGGAACAAAAATTGTGAACATTTAAAGTAAAAAAAACTTCATCTTCAAGATCAAAATAGCTAAAAACTGTAAAAAATTCGATTTTTTTACCTTTTTTTTCCCTGTTTACGCCCATAGCTAGCAAACCGTTCAAAATTCAAGGAAACAATCAACTACAAAAATGTAGCTAAGATCTTAGTAAACAACTTTCTAGAATATATGAACTTCCTAGGAATGATTCTTAACACTGTTTAGGTAGCCGCAAAAGTGAAAATTTTCCCGAAAAATCTACTTTTTTAAAGTTTTTTGCGATTTTGATCTGGAAGATGAAATTTTTTGGATTTTATATGTTCACAATTTTTGTTCTTTATGATAAGAGCTACAATTTTGCTTCAGAAAGTAAATCAAAATTCCAAACGGTTTGCAAGATATGAGCCTGAGAATATGATCAGTTTTTTGCAAAAATGACACCGAGGCCCCAAATCCTTGGGGCCTCATAAAAAAAAGTACATGAATTGGGCCAAAACTGGGAGCCTCGGGTAAAAAAAAAGACCCGTGTCTCCCAGTTTTGCCCCAAGTAATGCATTTTTTTTTTATGAGGCCCCAAAGATTTGGGGCCTCGGTGTCATTTTTGCAAAAAACTGATCATATTCTCAGGCTCATATCTTGCAAACCGTTCGGAATTTTGATTTACTTTCTGAAGCAAAGTTGTAGCTCTTGTCATAAAAAACAAAAATTGTGAACATATAAAATCCAAAAAATTTCATCTTCCAGATCAAAATCGCAAAAAACTTTAAAAAGTAGATTTTTCGGGAAAATTTTAACTTTTGCGGCTACCTAAACAGTGTTAAGAATTATTCCTAGGAAGTTCATATATTCTAGAAAGTTGTTTACTAAGATCTTAGCTACATTTTTGTAGTTGATTGTTTCCTTGAATTTTGAACGGTTTGCTAGCTATGGGCCTAAACAGGGAAAAAAAGGTAAAAAAAATCGAATTTTTTACAGTTTTTAGCTATTTTGATCTTGAAGATGAAGTTTTTTTTACTTTAAATGTTCACAATTTTTGTTCCTTATGACAAGGGCTACAACTTTGCCACAGAAAGTAAATTAAAATTCCGAACGGTTTGCAAGATATGAGCCTCAGAATATGATGAGTTTTTTGCAAAAATTACACCCAGGCCTCCAATCTTCGGGGGCCCATAAAAAAAAAAAGTGCATGACTTTCGGAAAAACTGGGAGACACGGGTCTTTTTTTTTTTGGTCTACTATCACGTAGTAGTGTCCGTATATGGTTATTTTTCCATAACTTAAAAAGTTACACACAGTGTAATCTACTGCAAGTTAAACTAAACACCAGAGAAGCTACAGGAAGTTTTAATTTTTTGGGGGAAAGCTAAGATACCAACGAGACACCTGAAAGATTATGTTGCAAATTTAGAAAAACTGTACGTGGAGATAACCGCAAAAAAAACGTTAAATTGGGAGCAAAATTTTTCAAATATTTCGGAATGTTATGGAAAAAAATAGTGGGTTTCAATTTGTCAGCCAAGTAGCTAATGTTTTAAAGGGGGATTTTACTGATTCCATTGATTTAGATCCTATGCTATTAAATAATTTTAAAAACGCCCCTATTACATCAGTCGATGTGGAAAGGAATTTCTCAATTTATAAATTTTTATACAACGATAGAAGACAAAACTTTTTAATGGAGAATTTTGAGAAACATTTAGTACTTTATTGTTTTTATAACTAACGGCGACCCTGTCTTTTGCAATATTTGCATATTTCCGCTTACTTAGTTGCATCGCCCTGTATGTACCAAATTTAAAATGTATGTTTTATTATGCTGTTTACTACGTATATAAATTTTTATAATATGTACCTACATTATTTCTTATATTTATTTTGTACTTGGTATAATATTATATTTAGATTTAGTTCATTCGCCTTGTATGTTGAAAATTTAAAATTGGTTTTTTATTACTACATTTGTATAGTACTCCTATCATGTAATGTGAAACAATAAATTTACATTTTTCAAGTCTATTTCGATTTTTTTACTGCATATTTACAACATGTATGTGCATATTTTGAGAAAATTATTTGCATATTTATGCGCATATTTTAAAGTTTTTCACTTGCATATTTGGGTTTCCTTATTTATTATATTATTGCTGACAATTGTTTCGACACACCGTGTCTTCTTCTGGAGCAAGATGTAAATTATCTACAAAGTATATTACAGAATATATAATTTACCTAGTTACAAGTACTAATTTCATTATGCAAAGGAGATCCTCTCCCATCTAATTGATTGTTGAGTAATAAACCTGCGGATTTTTTCTGGTTAATTTCTACCAGTTCTAAATAATTCGGAAATTTCCCTTTCTTTTCATTATGCAAAATTTTGAAATCTTCATTGAACGTATCATTTTCGTATGTTAAATGTTTAGCGTAGTGAAATCTGTTATTTTTCATTCTGTAGCTTTGTTTATTTTCCTTTATTATTTTATAAAAAGATCTGCCTGTTTGTCGTATATAGGTTTTATTGCAAGTGTCACAGCATAATTCGTAAACTCCCGTTTTATTTTCTTTTTTTGTTTTACTTTTATTATTTTTAATATGTCGAGCTAATGTGTTATTGGTACGGAAAGCAATATTTACATGATTTTTTTGGAAAAATTTTGAATTTTATTAGTGAATTTACCGGTACAAGTGAGTGTATGAAACTTATCTTTGTTTATTTGTTTATACGGGTACACTAGTCCTATTGCTTTTTTAAATTGTTTTTTCATTAAAATGTTATCTACAAAGTCACTCCTGTACCCATTATTTATACTAATTTGTTTTATAATACTTAATTCTTTCGGAAAATTTTCTTCCGTTAATGGTGTATTTATTAGTCTATGGATGAAACTATTATAAGCTGAGATTTTATATATGAACGGATGGTTACAATTAGCGTGTATAGTTATATCTGAGTATGTTGGTTTATAGAAAGATTTCAAAATCATGTTTATTCATTTTGTTTGATATTTTTAAATCTAGGAAATTAATCGATTTATTTGTTTCTATTTCTGTTGTAAAGGTAATATTATTATGAAGTTGGTTAATATAACACATGGGCTGAAAAGTCTCGGGCCTAACAAAGAAAACACGGTTTTTTTTTGGTTCAAAATTAGCTTTATTCATCAACGTAATCTCCATCAAGAGCAACGCAATCATTCCAGCGCCGCTCTAACATTTCAATACCACTTTTGTAGAACGATTTATCTTTTGCCTCAAAATAGGCCTCAGTTTCAGCGATAACCTCTTCATTCGTGCGAAATTTCTTACCGGCGAGCATTTTTTTCAGGTCTGCGAACAGCCAGTAGTCGCTGGGAGCCAAATCTGGCGAATACGGTGGATGTGGGAGCAATTCGAAGTTCAATTCATGTAGTTTTGCCATTGTTTTGATTGACTTGTGACACGGTGCGTTGTCTTGATGAAACAAAATTTTTTTCTTTGCCATATGCGGTCGTTTCTTTGCAATTTCGGCCTTCAAACGCTCCAATAACGCTATATAATATTCACTGTTGATGGTATTTCCTTTCTCAAGATAGTCGATGAATATTACACCACGCACATCCCAAAATACCGAGGCCATAACTTTTCCAGCCGATTGTTGTGCTTTCGGGCGCTTTGGACGAGGTTCACCAGTTGCTGTCCACTCAGATGACGATCGTTTTGATTTCGGAGTGAAGTGATGGATCCATGTTTCATCCATTGTCACATATCGACGCAAAAATTCCGGTTTGTTACGTTTAAACATGGCCAAACACTGCTCAGAATCATCAACACGTTCTTGTTTTTGATCAACAGTGAGCAAACGCGGCACCCACTTTGAACAGAGCTTTCTCATAGTCAAATGCTCATGCAATAAAAAGCCAACACGTTCTTTTGATATCTTTACGATGTCAGCTAACTCACGCAACTTCACTTTTCGATCATTCAAAACGTTTTTATGGATTTTTTTGATGTTTTCTGGTGTTACCGCCTCATTTGGACGTCCACTGCGTTCTGCATCATCGGTGTCTCTACGACCACGTTTGAAGTCAGCAAACCAACGTTTTATTGTTGTTTCTGATGGAGCGGAGTCCCCATAACACTTTTCAAGCCATTGCTTCGCTTGAACGGTATTTTTTCCCATCAAGAAGCAGTGTAAAATTAAAACACGAAATTGTTTTTGATCCATTGTTTTGAAAATAACAAAAGTAGCGTCACTCTTAGCACAATAACTCACAAACTAATGAATAGAATATCATGAAATTTTAACAGCTGTCTTTTGAAGGTTAGTATTAACTGAAAAAAAGGTGACTGCAATAAAACTAGCGCCATCTATGTGTTAGGCCCGGGACTTTTCAGCCCATGTGTTAATCTATAAACAGTTTTAATTGTGATCTATGCCGGTAAAGCAATATGGTATGAAAAAATGGATGTACTAGGATAGAAAACTTCAATACTACAAGAGGGACACATACAACATATACCTTAAGGTAATTCATACAGAATTAACATGGAGTCTATCTTATAGTGAATTCGATATTTTTGACAAAAGTACGAGACTTAAAGTAGATGAAATAGTACACAATAAATATATCAAGCAACTTTCTAAACTGAAGAGGTTACTTAATAAATATAACGTCAATAATAGATTCCACACAAAAATAACATAAAGGACTCAGACTATGTTTTCTACAACAAATCTGTCAATCTAACAGATGTTAACTTTAAAAATCAAGAGATTCAGTTACTAGAAAAAGGTTTCCAGTATAATTTACCAGTTAAAGACTGTACTAAAACTAGAAAATATTTAGGTGCAGAATGTGAAATAGCCTGTAATAGTAATTCACTAGATGTTACGAACAAACATATAATTGCTAAAATGTTACGCACAGAAAAGTTTGACATTTTCCCAAGGTAAATTCCATATTGAACATAAGATTGCTAAGCAAATAAAAAAAGTAATGAACATAACATAATTTTTACGAGAGCGGATAAAGGAAAAACGGTAATAGCAATAAAAGAACAAACTTACGTTGAAAAAACAATAGCTGTCCTAAAACCAGATATTTTCAAATCCATCAACTTCGATCCAACAATAACTTTCCAAAAATTAATTAAAGATGTGCTAAAAGACATAAGTATTTTCACAGAGAATGAAAAATTCAGACTCGTCTCGGTGCACCCTCAAGTTCCAAAACTATATTCTTTTATTAAATTACATAAAAATAACTCATCAATTCGTCCAGTAGTTTCATACATAATAGCTCCAGCTTTTTTTTTAGTGTTCCGTACGGAACACTTATAAGATCATTTCGGTGTCTGTCTGTCTGTCTGTCTGTCTGTCTGTCTGTCTGTCTGTCTGTCTGTCTGTCTGTCACACCCCGATTTTCTCCGAAACTATTTGACATAGAAAGGTGAACTTTGGTAATAATAAAGAAATTGATGGCCTCATCAGAGCCATGTAGTTCTGAGAATTAAATTTTGACTTAAGGGGTTAGTTTTGGGGGGTGAAGTCGGAAGTGAAAAAAAAATTTTTTTTACTAGGTCATCGAGTGTGGTGTCAAATGAAAGCTTGTGAAAACACGAGTAAAATATATATATATGTATATATATATATATATATATATATATATATATATAAATATATATATATATATATATATATATATATATATATATATATATATATATATATATATATATATATATATATATATATATACATACATACATACATACATATATATATATATATATATATATATATATATATATATATATATATATATATATATATATTTATATATATATATATATATATATATATATATATATATATATATATATATATATATATATATATATATATATATAATGTAATACTTGCGCACACTTTTCTTCGTATTACTTTTAAAAAATCGCTGTCCCCTACCTTATCTCGAAAAGTACTGATCAAAAAATTTTGAAAAAATTCTGGAATATTCTCCACGGTGTATAGATTGAACGAAAATTATCACGAGTACATTACCTTTAATAATTTATCTGGTATATAAAAAAAAAACAAAATTTCAATGTCACCAGTTTTCAGTAAAGATTGGAGACAAACTTTGTTGAAAACTCATTTGGGGTGTGTTTTGTGAAGCCACTGATCATTTTATACCACCCTAACAAAAAATTTTATTTCAAAAACAATCAACGTACGGAACACTAATAGTGCAAGTTCAACTTGCACTTGACCGGTTTTTTATCAAATAAATTGATTGCGGTTTTGACAAAATATTGTAATTTCACACCCAAATATAGTAATAAAAATAGTAATGAATTGATAGCAAAAATTTATCAATTAATTATACCAAGTAACTCCAGATTTAAATCGTTTGATGTACAAAATCTTTTTCCTAGTATACCACCATCAGACGCTATAATTTTCGTTCAAAGTTTACTCAGTAAAAATAATGTTAACCCAATAATTAAACAAGACATATTAGACATCTTAACGTTGTCTTTAGACCAGAATTATTTCGAATTTAACGATAAGATTTATATAAGTAAGAAAGGTTTAATAATGGGAAACCCTTTTAGTCCAATTTTATCTGAAATTTTCATGGACCATTTAGAAGAACAAATCAGTAATTCTCACCTTTTGAAAAATTTCTTTTATTGGTAAGAGTATGTAGATGATATAATGACGTGCTTTACCGGCATTGATCGACAATTAAAACTATTTCTGGATTATATTAACCAACTTCATAATAATATTACTTTTACAACATAAAAAGAAATGGAAACAAATAAATCGATGAATTTCCTAGATTTAAAAATATCAAACAAAATAAATAAACATGATTTTGAAATCTTCCATAAACCAACAACCTCAGATATATATATATATATATATATATATATATATATATATATATATATATATATATATATATATATATATATATATATATATATATATATATATATATAATATATATATATATATATATATATATATATATATATGCACACCTGGACAAAATTAACGCAACAATATATTAAATCATACAAATCTCTATAATGAATTAATTTTAATAATTTTTTATGAGCATTGGTTACACTAAAAGTTAGAAAAAACTTATTCGGATACTCTAAAAGTGAATTAGCTACCAAATTTCTCTATAAGATTCGAATTAAAATTATTCTTAAGACTTAGTAACAAAATCGTTGAAATTATGTAATAATGAAAAAAAAAACTGGGACACTAGTAGCAAAATTAATGGTGTAACTGGGACACTAGTAGCGTGTGTTGCCTCCTTTACTTCGGATGACATCGTTTATGCGCCTAGGCATGCTTCTAATTAAATTTTGGATAAAATCTTGAGGAATTTGCTCCCATTCTGTGATAACTGCATTTTCAAGGTTTCTAGGTGCAGGTATAAGACGTTTCACATTTTTCTTAAGGTGATCCCATACATGTTCTATCGGATTCAGATCCGGGCTTTTTGGTGGCCATTGCATAATCGGTATATCAACTTGATTAAGATAATCGAGGACCTCCCTAGCCACGTGAGGTCGAGCGTTGTCTTGCATAAACAAAAAATTGGGCCCCACAAAATGACCGAAAGGCATCACATGTTCTATTACAATATTCACAAGATAGTAGTCAGCATTCATGGATCTCGTACGGACAGGAACTAACTCTGAGCGAGCATCAAAGCAGATGCCACCCTAGAACATAACAGAGCCACCGCCGAATGGAATCCTTGCAGAAATATTGTAAGGAGCAAACCTCTCTCCTGGTCTTCGCCATACTCGCTCAGGACCATCTGGATATTTTAGACTAACCCTAGTTTCATCTGTGAAGAAACTTGTTTCCAATCATCCACGTTCGTGATTTCGAGCAAAACGTAACCTGGCAACTCTGTTCTCTCTAGTAAGCAAGGGAGCAGTGGCTGGTCTCCTACTGTTTAATCCAGCTTCATTTAATCGTCTTCTAACTGTTTTTAGAAGAAATTGTGACATTGCGAACAGCTTCGAGTTCGTTTCTTATTATAGAACTAGTGACAGTCCTGTTTCTTAAAGCATATTGTCTTATAAAATGTTCATCCAGGTCGCTAGCGCATCGTTTTCGTCCTTGCCCTAGCCTTCTAGAATAAGTTCCTACTTCATTCAAGCGTCTTACCATACGATTTATTGTGGAACGATGTTTGCCTAACAAATTGGCAACATAACTCTGACAATATCCCTCGTCCAATAAAACTGAGTCTCGCACTACCTCGTTCGATTCATTTCTCCAATTCTTCGGGGTCAAAAATAAAACAGTCTACCACAAAAACGTATTACTTTGAAAAAGGGAACAATTTATAAGCTTACTTTTAAAGGAAATCTATCGCATTATTAAAGAAAATTGTTTATCTTTTAAAAAATTCTTTAAAACTGTAAATCTAAACGAATTGTTTTGATTTCTGTCATGAACAACGAAACAAAATATGCATAGCCTATTATTCAAATACTTCATAAACTTTAAAACTGACCTAAGAAAAAGATAAATTAATTTTCAGATTGTTGCGTTAATTTTGTCCAAGAGTTTATATATATATATATATATATATATATATATATATATATATATATATATATATATATATATAGATGACGTGAACAACCTGTCATTTGCGCAATTTGTCAAATGCTTGAAAATAAATTGTTCATGGGTAAGTATTTATTCCAAGTGTATCATTTTAATTTTAATTTTTTCCAGTTTTATTTAATTTCTATGTGATTTTTATGTTATCTGTCTCTCTTGTTCTATACTAGTACTTTACTTTTCTTTTTTATCTCTATCTCCTTTGTATTATGTTATTTATGCTGAATTGTCTTGTAAATGGTATATCTGTTAGACAATAAAGATTATTATTATTATATACGCTAATTCTAACCATCCGTTCACACATAAAATCTCAGCTTATAATAATTTCATCCATAGACTAATAAATACACCATTAACGGAAGAAAATTTTCGGAAAGGATTAAATATTATAAGACAAATTAGTATAAATGGGTACAGGAGTGACTTCGTAGGTAACATTTTACTGAAAAACAATTTAAAACAGAAATAGGACTGGTGTACCCGTATAAACAAATAAACAAAGATAAGTTTCATACACTCACTTATACCGGTAAATTCACTAATAAAATTCAAAATTTTTTGCATTAAAATCATGTAAATATTGCTTTCCGTACCAATAACACATTAGCTCGACATATTAAAAATAATAAAAGTTAAACAAAAGAAGAAAACAAAACAGGGGTTTATGAATTATGCTGTGACAATTGCAATAAAACCTATATAGGGCAAACAGGCAGATCTTTTTATAAAAGAATAAAGGAACATAAACAAAGCTACAGAATGAAAAATAACAGATCTCACTACGCTAAACATTTAACAGACGAAAATCATACGTTCAATGAAGATTTTAGAATTTTGCATAATGAAAAGAAAGGGAAATTACTGAATTGGTTAGAACTGGTAGAAATTAACCAGAAAAAATCCTCAGGTTTATTACTCAACGATCAATTAGATGGGGGAGGGTCTCCTTTATTGAACTTGTTTTCAGTAGTAAGGTAAATATGGTTAATAAATTTAGTATTTTAACTAGGTAAATTATATATTCTGTAACATACTTTGTAGTTAATTTACATCATGCTCCAGAAGAAGACACAGTGTGTCGAAACAGTTGTTAGCAATAATATAATAAACATAAGTGGTGATCTTAAAAAGTTATTCCTAGTCAAATTAAGCTTATTTTAAAGTAACATAAATTACACAGGCCTAAGAAATATAACTTTTAATTTCCCCTTTAAATAATAATGTTTGTTTTTAGGTTTTTAGGTATGAATTAAAATATAGCTTTAATTCTTTTATAGCACATCAAGATTTATTTTTATACAAGATGTGCATATTTATAGATTTTTAAATAATTTTTATGAAAAATAAAATATGATAATATAAAACTTAATGTTCAGTTATAAAATGTGCAGAATTGGTTTTAAACATGACTGTAAAATTTTCTTTCTTTCTTTCTCTTATATCCTTTTACCCTGCCGGGTATCGGATATTAATTCGTCTATGTATCTGCAATTATAGGTTCCAACTTTTTTTATTCAGTCCTTCCATTTTTCCCTGTCTATCAGCATTTTTTTCATAATTTCCATCGTTTTCCCCCTTGCTTTTCCTATCTTTTCAATGCCCTTCATCCAAGTTAGTCTTGGTCTTCCTCTCTCGCTGTCCAGTCTAAGTACATGCTTATACCATTGCAATGGCTTTTTCTCAGTTTTTTATATTATTGACTCTTGCACTAGTTTCCCTCTGATTTCTTCGCTTTTGATGTGGTCCAGCTTAGTCTTTCCTGCTGTCTTCCGGAGATATTTCATTTCTGCTGCAATTTAGGCCTATGTTTTGTAGTATTGTCCAAGTTTCACTTCCATATTATATTATTGGGTTCAGTATTAAATTATATATTTTGAATTTTATTTTTTCACTTATTTCCTTTTTTTCAAGAATTATCTTGTTTAACGAATAGTAGATATTGTTGTGTGCTTTTTAATTTTATTGGCTATTTCAAGTTCTACTCTTCCATCATTTTCTAATATACTTCCTACATATTCCTTGGTGGTCACTTCCTCCAGAGCTTGGTTCTTATATGTAATATTATTTTGTTTCTGCACTTCCCTTTTATTTGTATACATTATTTTGCTTCTATCTAATGAATCAAAATAATGTCAACTTAGGGTACTGAAATCATGAAAAATCTGAAAAATATTTGAGGGCCAAGAAGAAAAATTTCTCGGTGTCGGTGGGATTCGAACTCACGATGTCAGAGCATACGTCCCTGCACTTATAAACTAAGCCGCTGTACGAGCGTGTCTTGGCCGGCTAGTGGGAGAGTTGTTTCGTCGCTTTCCCCGCCTCAGTCTCAGTAAAAAAGCTCAACCTTGGAGCCACTATTTTAAAGTTTCCGTCCTTCGTGAATCATTGATGGGTCCAAGGTTGGGCTAATTTACCGATGATGCTAATGCGCGTGACGTCAACGTAATTAAGATTGTTCCTCGACTGAGGTGGGCAAGGCGACGAAAGAGATCTTCGACTAACAGGTCAAGGCTAGTTGTGATTATGGCTTAGTTGGTAAAGTAAAGGGGTGTATAGCGGGAGTGCAAATCCCACCGGCACCGAGAATGTTTTCTAAATTTCTGGTGGTTGTGTCTTTACATTCTAGTATTTTCCAAATTTATTTTTAATTCGAATATTGGAGGTACATGACATTACCCTTTTACTACTTTATTATTTTATACCAAGGGTATCGCTGTAAAACAATATAAATATGACTCAATAAGTTTTGAAAGCGGGAATGAAACAAGATGAATTAATGAGTAGAAAGAGAGTAGAGAGAGTTTAATGTGTTAGCAACTATGTCCTGGCATGAACATGTTGCAGGCATAGCAAGGAGAGCTTCTCAAAAGTTGGGAATATTATTTCGAATCAAAAAGCTTTACACTGTTAATTCTTTACAAAGCTCAAATTCGACCAACTATGGAATATTGCTCCCATGTTTAGGACTCCGCTCCCAAACACACACTGCATTTGTTGGATTCTATTCAGAGAAGAGCTGTTCGTTTGATTGGGGGCCCGGAACTGACCGGCGGCCTTGATTCGCCGGAACATCGAAGAACGGTTGGCGACTTGAATCTGTTCTACAAGTATTTTCATGGAAAGTGTTCGAGGGATATGGCTCGCTTAATTCCTCCCAGAGCGGTGCATGTTAGAAATGCACGTCGCGCTAATATTTCAGATCCGTATGAGGTTCAGCTTGTTACTCCGCGTACAACGCTTTTCAAGTAGTCTTTTATATGGAAAACATCATCCCTTTGGAATAATTTGCTCAGGGTTGTGTTTCCCACCGAGTACAATTTACAGCGATTCAAGAACAACGTGAATCGTTTTTTTTCTGCACACATGCCGCTCCTAGAGCGCTTTAGGGACTGCCCTTTATGCTAGATCCATTAAAAAAAAGAAATTCTTCAGTATAATTTCCCTTCAATAAATTTTTTCCAGTGATTTTTCAATTCATTTACCCCATCTCTGAAGTGGTTTTCCGAAAAATCTTCAAAATACCTATCGACAGATGCTATCATCTGACGCTTTTAAACAGATCCTGGACCAAATATCGAAAGACACCATTTCGAAACACAAATTATCGAAGGAGATATAATCGAACAGACATTTAATCGAACGAACTAATGTTCGAATGAACAATTGTTCGAACGGACAATATTTCGAATGGACGGTTTTCTGAAAACTACTTAATTTATCCTTCTTCTAGAAAGATAATATTTACAATATAATAAATAAATGCAATGGGGGGACATCAGGTCCTAAACACATTAATCCTTCACCACATACTACTATCCTTCTAAATTCCTTACCCCTTGTCAACACATTTGGCCAGCTCGACAAGGAAATGGCTGAAAACCCCAAATTGAAAATAAATATGTCGAATTTCCAAAACGTAGTACCTCAGGCGAGTAGAGGAACCTCTGAATCTCGCACTGCTCTTGGAGTCAGTCCCATGGGTTAGTTTGGGGGGGTGAAATCGAAGTGAAAAAAAATTCTTACCAAATCATCGTGTAGGGAGTCAAATTAAAGCTTGTGAAAACACGAGTTCAAAAATATATATAATGTAATACTTGCGCACACTTTTTTTGTATTATTTTTAAAAAATCGCGTAAAATCGCTGTCCCCCCATTATCACTCCATATTTTCCACAGGGTCTAGATTGAATGAAAATTATCACGAGTACATTACCTTTAATAATTTATTTGGTATATAAAAAAAAAGAAAAATTTCAAAGTCATTAGTTTTCAGTGAAGATCGGAAAAAAACTTTATTGAAAACTCATTTGGGGTGTGTTTTGTGAAATCATTGATCATTATATACCTTCGTAACAAAAATTTTTATTTTAAAAGCAATCGACGTACGGAATACTAATTGTGCAAGTTCAACATGCCCTTGATCGGTTATTTCAATTTTGGTACGGAACACTAAAAAGTACTGCTGGTAATTTAAAATAATATTTGAAATGTTATCTTTAATGACAACGAGAGTAGTAAGTAAACTCTAAATTAAACGCTTGTTTATTGAATTCCACTTTAATGAACTAATCAAAAACTTAATTTTTTTCCAACATGGTTCGCTATCACAGCAACTTTTTAAAGAATTCTTCTTCTGTGTGTATTCTATATTTATATAGGTGCAGTTCTTGACATTACACTTGCTCAGGATCGAATCCAACAGTGTTTTTAACCAATAAAATAAGAAGTCATATACTTATTATTCCGTTGTCTACTGAATGAAAAAATACATACAATATGTAGTTATAGGTAGCTTTGCGGGAAACGAAAAAATACTTTTTAAATCTCTGGTGGTTGTGTCTTTACATTCTACTATTTTCTAAATTTATATTTAATTCGGATATTGGTGATATATGACATTACACTCTTACTACTTTATTATTTTATACCAAGGGTATCGCTGTAAAACAATATAAATATGACTCAGTCAATAAGTTTTGAAAGCGGGAATGAAACAAGATGAATTAATGAGTAGAGAGAGAGTGGAGAGAGTTTAATTTGTTAGAAAATATGTCCTGGCATGAACATGTTGCAGGCATAGCAAGGAGAGCTTCTCAAAAGTTGGGAATATTATTTTGAACGAAAAAGCTTTACACTCCACAACAACTGTTAATTCTTTACAAAGCTCAAATTCGACCAACTATGGAATACTGTTCCCATGTTTGGGGCTCCGCTCCCAAACACACACTGCATTTGCTGGATTCTATTCAGAGAAGAGCTGTTTGTTTAATAGGAGACCCGAAACTGACCGGCGGCCTTGATTCGCCGGAACATCGAAGAACGGTTGGCGACTTGAGTCTGTTCTACAAGTATTTTCATGGAAAGTGTTCGAGGGATATGGCCCGCTTAATTCCTCCCAGAGCGGTGCATGTTAGAAATGCACGTCGCGCTAATATTTCATATCCGTATGAGGTTCAGCTTGTTACTCCGCGTACAATGCTTTTCAAGTAGTCTTTTATATGGAGGACATCATCCCTTTGGAATAATTTGCCTGGGGCTGTGTTTCCCACCGAGTACAATTTACAGCGATTCAAGAACAACGTGAATCGCTTTTTCCGCACACATGCCGCTCCTGGAACGCTTAGGAACTTCCCTGTGTATTAGACCCATAAAAAAAAGAAATTCTTCAGTATAATTTCCCTTCAATGAATTTTTTCCAGCGATTTTTCAATTCATTTACTCCATCTCTGAAGTGGTTTTCCCGAAAAATCTTCAAAATACCCATCTACAGATGCTATTACCTGACGCTTGTACGACCACTTTTAAACGGATCCTGGACCAAATATCGAAAGACTCCATTTCGAAAGACAGATTATCGAAGGGCATATAATCGAACAGACATATAATTGAACAAACTAATGTTCGAATGAACAATTATTCGAACGGACAATATTTCGAATGGAGAGTTTTTTGAAAACTACTTAATTTATTCTTCTTCTAGAAAGATATTTACAGTATCATAAATAAATGCAATGGGGGAACATCAGGTTCTAAAAACATTAATCCTTCACCGCATACTATCTTTCCAAATTCCTTACCCCTTGTCAACACGTTTGGCCGGCGTGACAAGGAAATGGCTAAAAACCCCGAATTAAAAATGAATATGTCGAATTTTCAAAACGTAGTACCCCAGGCTAGTAGAGGAAACTCTGAATCTCGCACTGCTCTTGCAGTCAGTCTCATGGGTTAGTTTTGGGGGGTGAAATCGGAAGTGAAAAAAAATTCTTACCAAATCATCGAGTGGGGTGTCAAATTAAAGATTGTGAAAACACGAGTTCAAAAATATATATAATGTAATACTTGCGCACACTTTTTTTGCATTATTTTTAAAAAATCGCGTAAAATCGGTGCCCCGCCCATTATTACTCCATATTTTTTACAGAGTGTAGATTGAATGAAAATTATCACGAGTGCATTACCTCTAATAATTTATTTGGTATATAAAAAAAAAACAAAAATTTCAAAGTCATTAGTTTTCAGTAAAAATCGGAAAAAAACTTTATTGAAACCTCATTTGGGGTGTGTTTTGTAAAATCATTGATCATGATATACCTTCGTAACAAAATTTTTTATTTTAAAAGCAATCGACGTACGGAATACTAATTGTGCAAGTTCAACTTGCCCTTGATCGGTTATTTCAATTTTGGCACGGAACACTAAAACGTACTGCTGGTAATTTGAAATAATATCTGAAATATTTAATGACAACGAGAGTAGTAAGTAAACTGTAAATTTAACGCTTTTTTATTGACTTCCACTTTAAAGAACTAATTAAAAACTTAATAAATTTCCAACATGGTTCGCTATCACAGCTTCTGTGTGTACTCTATATTTATTTAGGTGCAGTTCTTGACAATACACTTGCTCAGGATCGAATCCAACAGTGTCTTTTAACCAATAAAATAAATCATATACTTTTTATTCCGTTGTCTACTGAATGAAAAAATACATACAATATGTAGTTATAGGTAGCTTTGCGGGAAACGAAAAAATACTTTTATTTATTTTACTTGTTCGTACATTTCAGCATATCTCCCATATTCGCGTTGTCAAAGTACGCTAAATTATTAAAAATATTACCCTAGGTTCAGTCTAAAGGGAAATATCCACTATATTACCTTTGGACCTTTGGTATTTATTTACTATGCCATAAAAGATCTACATACAGATATACATTTTTATTAAAAGGCAATAAAAATATTTATGTTCTTGAGGAACAGAAAAAAATGTTGATCTGTACCTTTGCTTAAGATACATACATTCGTTATATATATATATATATATATATATATATATATATATATATATATATATATATATATGTATATATATATATGTATATATATATGTATATATATATATATATATATATATATATATATATATATATATATATATATATATAATATATATATATATATATATATATATATATATTATATATATATATATATATATATATATATATATATATATATATGTATATATATATATATATATATATATATATATATATATATATATATATATATATATACATATATATATGTATATATAGAAATTACCCCATCTTGATTTTTTTTAAAATGGAAAGCCCTGCACATTACTTTATTTTAGAATTCTACTAAAAATTCTAGATATTATTTGTTTAAAATACCATATGTCTAAATTGAACTGTTTTGGAATTATTGTCATTTGAAAATTTAAAAAAAAAAAAACTATAACTAACTAAATACTCTAGGTTTATTTTTAAGGTAACAATTGCTTAAAATGTCTACTGAACAGCGAGGTAATGATCCAATGTGTCATAGACATTCTGAACAGAGTTTTGCAGAGAATCCTGGGTGATCTGTGCTACTTCATATTGAATTCTTTGTTGTAAATTATCTACAGTTTCAGGTTGACTTCGGTAAACTTTGGTTTTCAAATGTCTCCATAAAAAATCGAGTAGCGTAAGGTCGGGACTCCTTGAAGGCGATTCTATAGCACCTCTTCTGCCTATCCATCGATTAGAAAAAATCGATTCCAACTATCTACGAACACTACGATAGACGCGTTGAATTTTGCAAGGTTATGATGGAACGAATCAATAATTATTCTAACCTAATTCATAATATTGTTTTTTTCTGACGAGGCCACATTTTGTCTTAACGGAAGAGTTAACAGGCATAACTGGACTACTGAGAATTTCCACTGGATAACCGACAGTCATTCTCAAAGACCACAAAAGATAAACGTGTGGGCAGGGATTTGAGAACGTCATATCATTGGTTCCTTTTTTATCGATGGGAAATTTACAGGACACCGGTATTTACAGTTACTTCAAGAGCAAGTTATTCCAACTTGGGCAGGTTTTTTTCCTATGAAAATAATTTGGATACCCCTAACAGGAATCTGTGGTATCAACAGGACGGAGCACCTCCTTTTTTATGGGGTCATTTGAAAACCAAAGTTTACCAAAATCGACCTGAAACTGTAGAAGATTTACAACAAAAAATTCAATCTGAAGTAGCACAGATCGCCCGGATTCACTCCAAAACTCTGTTCAGACTGTTTATGACAGAATGGGTTATTGCCTCGTTGTTAACGGTATAGATTTTGAGCAATTGTTATAACTTTTATGGTATTTAAACATTTTTTTGATTAACGAATGCTGTGGAATAATTATTCCATATATATGAGCCACCCTGTATATACTCGTATATATATATATATATATATATACATATGAGTATATATATATATATATATATATATATATGTATATACATATATATATATATATATATATATATATATATATATATATATATATATATATGTATATATATATATATATATATATATATATATATATATATATATATATATATGTATATATATATATATATATGTATATATATATATATATATATATATATATATATATATATATATATATATATATATATATATATATATATGTATATGTATATAATAATAATAACAATAATAGCTTTATTCCCAACAGTAAGAACCATTTACAGGGAAAACAGGAGAGAATATGAATGAAATTTTCTCTTAAAACTAAGGTACTAAAGTAACAACAAAAATAGACAAAAACAACAAAAAAAAGAAGAAGAAAGAAAGAAATAAAAACGAATAAAGAAATTAAATGAATCAGCGCTGTACATTAAAATAAAAGTGAAATAAAACAAATGTTAGTTACATACATTCAACAAGCAAAACAAGCTTCTAAAAGAATTTTTATAAATGTCCTATCAAGTGAAATGATCTAAACATATTGACCGGTGTCTGCAAAAATGTCACATTCATTACTAATTAAGTTAAATTTATTGCACATAACATTGATTGGTTCAATTAACCTGAGATTAGTCCTAGCACGTGAAAAAACAAAAGAAGCAGTATTTCGTGAATTAATTCTAGGCACCCATATAGCTACCTCTGATAGCAGCTGAGGACAGTCGATGACTCCTTGCAACAATCTATATAAGAAAATTATAGACGAACACTCTCTGCGAGCCTCAAGTGATTGAAAATTAAATCTCTCCAATAACAAAGAGTACTCTATTCCTCTCATTGGATAGACACCATCTACCTTATATGATAAATATTTTAGAAATCTTCGTTGAACTCGTTCTAACATTAGTTTGTAGTATAAATAATATGAGCTCCAAATACGAGAGGCATACTCTAGTTTGGATCTCACATAAGATTCATATGGCAGTATTAAAGATCATTCACTATTAAAGTTTCTACGGTTGAGCACCATAAAACCATATAGATGATTGGCATCCAGCGTTACGTTATCAATGTGATTAGAAAAATTCATTTTGTTATCGACTACTACTCCAAAGTCCCTTACACTGTTGGTGCCCCCGAAACTTGACGTTCCTAGTGAATATGTTATTATATGGTTTTTCAGGGTATCACAGAGGTGATTAATATATAGCAAAAATAGTAGGGGATATATATATATATATATATATATATATATATATATATATATATATATATACAAATATATATATATATATATACAGTAATACCCCGCTTTACGCGAGGGATACGTTCCGAAAAAAATCGCGTTAACTGAAATTCGCGTATATCGAGGTTTATGATTAAACATAGTCAAAATTTAATACAAAAAAATACAAATCATTTTAATCAATCACTTTAATTCTAAGAACACTTTATGCAATACATACTCTTATTTTTTACGGAAAAATACATCTATTGTCTTTTGGGTAACGTTTTGTTTACGTTCTTGTAAAATACGTTCATAACACCCAACACTGTTTTTAATTGTTTGACACACGGTCAAGACACGGTCATCATTATTGTCTATACTCTGCAATATGTCCAAACCTGAATAAATTTTTGAAAGTGCATTTTGTATTTCCCCTGAAGATAAAACTTTCTCTTCTACTTGTTCTTCCTCATCGTAGATAGGATTATTCTGTAACTCGATCAGATCTTCATTGCTAATAGGATCGTCGTGCGTTGCTACAAGTTCTACGAGATCTTCTACCGTGACATCTTCAAGTTCAGACCCCTCAATCATTGCAGCAATGTCTTCAAGCACTTGTCTCTGCATCTGGACAATTCTTCTAGGTGCTTCCACTACATCTGGCCAAAGATTACGCCACACCCCATTCATACAACTGATTTTAACTTCCTTCCAAGCCTCTTCTATGTTGTGAATAGACTTCATAATGTTGTATGACTTCCACCAGTCTCGCATAGACTGTCTTCCTTCCCCGTCAGTTTCATGAATTAGTTGGCTAAAAGTGCGGCGATGGTAATAAGCTTTGAAGTTTGCTATTGCTCCCTGGTCCATAGGTTGTAATATTGACGTAGTGTTTGGTGGAAGGAACTTTACGTACACTTTTAAGTCTCTGGGCGTATCAAGTGAGGTTGGATGTCCTGGGGCATTGTCTAAGAGTAATATAACTTTAGGTTCAAGCCCATTTCTGTCACAGTATGATTTGACTGATGGGCAAAAACTATTAGAATACCATTCTTGAAAAATTTCCCGTGTAACCCACGCCTTTCTGTTTGATCGCCACACAACTGGTAGACTTGTCTTGTCTGTGCCTCGCATTGCACGGGGTGTTTCTGAATGGTACACTAGTAAAGGTTTCAGTTTGAAATCACCAGTGGCATTACCACCCAGCAGAAGTGTTAGTCGATCTTTCGCAGCTTTGAAACCACTGGCTTGACGTTCTTCCTTAGAAATGAATGTTCGAGATGGCATTTTTTTCCAGTAAAGTGCGGTCTCATCAACATTGAAGATGAGACAAGCAGGAATTTTCTCTCGTCTAACGAAGTCTTGAAACTTGTCTGGAAACTCAGCTGCAGCTTGAATGTCCGCGCTGGCCGCCTCGCCTGTTATGTGGATATTGTGAAGATTAGAACGCTGCTTGAACCGATGGAACCAGCCTCTGCTGGCAGCAAAAGTCGGAGTGGCACTCCCTTCTCCTTCTTTTGTTTTCAGCATCTCATACAAAGATTTTGCTTTTGTGCATATGAGATCTTGACTTAGTGGTGTGTTCTTCTTATTCAAATCTTCGATCCAGACTGACAATAATTTCTCCATTCTTTCTAAGATAGATGATCTCGAACGAGAAAGTTTTGTTGCACTTATAGGTGTTGAACCTTCGCTGGAGATTTTAATTTTTTCCCGATTTTTATAAATCGTTCTCACAGTCGATTCTGAGAGTCCAAAATCTCTCCCAACAATTGTTGCTTTGCCTCCATTTTCCATTCTTCTTAACACTTTCATCTTCAATTCCAAAGTGACGCTTTTACGCTCTTTTTTCTTTACAGGCGGCATTTTTAACGTAGGGTTAAATTATGTATGTATGTATCTCCAATAAATATTAAAACAAAACTGCCAGCCGACCGAACTAACATTACGGAACAAATGAACACACGAAACGAACGAGGAAATCCCCATAGAACAAAGTCGAAGGACAGGGAATTCCCAATTCTTCAAAGAGAATATTCAGAGAAAGCGGGGATCCCCCCGCGACCATAGACAAGTTAATGACTACATGAGCGCGAAATTTGAAATTCGCGTTATAGTGAAACCGCGCGTAACGGGGTCGCGCTAAGCGGGGTATTACTGTATATATATATATATATATATATATATATATATATATATATATATATATATATATATATATATATATATGTACACAGAAATATATGTTTCTTTATAAGTCCTAGAGTACATCCGTATTGTTCGACTTAGTGGATGCGTAATGGTCGGTAGTTGACGGTAAACTATCACCGCCAATTACTGACTAGAAGAAAAAATGTATCCAGTGAGAAGCAGAAGCTTGTTTGGGTAAACCTGGGGTCTTTAACTATGCATGGTGCTTTGGCTATACGTCATGGTCATTAGATATACAGTCTGTCAAGTAAGAACGTGACCGTGATAATTCATTTTAGCGATTCAATAAAAAATCAGTAGAGGGAACCTTTGTCTACGACGCATCTTAGTAAAAGTATCAATCGGTTCGAGGTAGTCTTTCTTTGTTCTCATCCAAAGGTTCTTAAAACGACATATTCCGCTGCCGCTAAATATATTAAAAAGTCGGTACCGTTTGTGAAGAAGTGGGTAAATCATTTTAACGAGATGAGAAATGTCGATGACTTGCCAAAACGTGGCTCGGTAGGTAAAGTCGCTCCGAAAACCGAAAAACAAATCGTGTCTTTGTTTTCACAGGACCCAAAATTGATGCTGCCTGAAAGAGCGGCAAAATTAAGAAAATCGGGTTTGAATATGTCCCATGAGACCATTCGACAATATCTTCGCGCTCATGATGTCAAATTCCGAGACATGTTGAAGAAACCTTTGCTGGGTGAAAATTACGTCCCGACGCGGCTCACTTGGGCCCTCGATAAGGTACTAGATTGGCCCTCGCAATCGTCCGATGTCAACCCTATTGAAAACGTTTGGTCCCTTGTAAAGAGAAAGTTCAGAGAAAGAACTCTGAGGACCTTGGCGCAGTTGTCTCAAGAGATTCGAAAAATTTGGAGATCATTGCCCGAGTATGCAGAAAATCTCGTCGACAGCCTGCCTCAAAGCTGCCAAGCGATTATTGATGCCGGAAGCGATTGGACCACTTATTAAAGTAATTGTGTCGTTGTTAACACACCAAAGGATACATTGATGGCAAAAAATGTTCTCGAAATGCACGTTCAGATTGTATTAATACAAAATGAAGGTCTGGTTTATATAATGAATAGTTTCTCTTAAAAAGAATCCTAAAAAAACGCTTTTTTTCGGCTTCATAACTAGGTATATGCTCTTAATGGCATATCAAACTTTCATATAAAGAGATATTAATAAGGTAGAAATTAATTCTTAATCTAGTTTGAGTAAACATAATCTCTCATTAGAAGAGGGTATGTTACATCTCGAAAGCGAGTTCACTGTTTGCTTTAATCCGATGCATACTTAAAATTTCATTTGACTCGTATATTCAAGCATGAACTATTCATATTTATGCAACGTTTTCTTCAGGTTTCGGCTAATCGTAATACCAGCAACTAACTACCAAGCCAGGTGTATTATTTGTGGTTGAAATTACAGGCAGTAACGTGATTTTGTAGCGAGTAAGCTTGAGTTAATAAGCGGTTTCCAATTTACGTCTGAAATTACTTGGAAAATTCTGTTGCGAATTGCTAAAGTCGTTAGAACTTGTTTGTGCAATAAAGCGGCAGTTTTACATTTATGAAGTCTGAACGCCTTACAGATTAACTAACACGTAACATCAAGTTTCTGAACATCTTTATTATCAAGCACATACTTTAATGGCATTAATGTTATATAAGTTACTTAATCAAGATTTGCAAAATATTGATTTAAAAGAGACAAATGAGTTTGAAAACAATGTTCATATTCATTTTTAGTAATGATGTAATAAATTTATTTATTAATACACCACTTCAAATAATTAAGAGTAAATTAACTCTGCAATAAGAAAGAGTAGCAGGTTATTTTATATTTATATTAATTTTGAGGGATTTCTAAGAGAGGGCGTAACTTGTATTATATCGCATCGGAGCATACTGAAGCGTACATTGCCTAAACCATCAAATATGGAACAATATCATGTATCAAAGAATCTAATATATATAAAATGCAACATCTCTCTGTCCGTCTGTCTGTCCGTTAGTGCGCTTATGACTTGATAGCCACTTATGCAATTTACATGTTTCTTTTTTTTTAATTCATTACATTTGTTCTTTGACCAGGTTATCTATAATCTTCTATAATATATATAAAAATGTAAAGTCTCTCTGTCTGTCCGTTAGTGTGCTTATCACTCGAGAACCACTTAACCGATTTACGTGTTTTTTTTTATGTTCCCTGGCTAGGTTATAGGATATATTTTATTAAGTTAGGTAACATAAGGAATAAGTAGTGACGATAATAGTGAATCAAGTCGGAAAAAAGCTTGCCGCTAGCGTGTTTTCTTGCAATACAATGTCTAAACCATTAAATATGGAACAATATCATGTAGCAAAGACTGCAATATATAAAATGTAACATCTCTTTGTCTGCCTGTCTGTCCGTTAGTGCGCTTATGACTTGAGAACCATTTATCCGATTTACGTGTCTTTAGCCAGGTTATTTAGAATCTTCTATAATATATATATATATATATATATATATATATATATATATATATATATATATATATATATATATCTATAAAATGCTCTGTCTGTCTGTCTGTCCAGTAGTGCGCTTATCTCTCGAGAACCACTTATCCGATTTACGCATTTTTTTTAGATTTATAAATATGTTCTCTGACCAGGTTATAGGATATATTTTATTACGTTAGGTAATGTATGAAATAAGCAGTAGCGATAATATAGCGTCATCATTATTTTTTTATTTTGCCGAAGTGTAAATAACATATTTGTTTTGAATATGTCCCATTACGTGCCAATGAAACACCATTTGCGGGAAGCGTTACTTTTCTTATTTAATTTGAAGAAAAGCGCTACTGAAAATAATAGATTGCTGTCGGAAACCTGTGGTGATTATATTCCATCGACAAAAACATGTGAGTACTGGTTTTGACGCTTGTGATTTCGACACGGAAGATAAAGAAGCCGAAAAAGTTTAAAGATAAAGAATTGGCGGTATTACTCGATGGAGACCCGTGCCAAATGGAAAAAAAACTTGCAGAATCCTAAATATGGAAGGAAAACCATCTATGCTTAGCTATTTGCGGAAAAACTGTATTTCCATGGAAACACAAATTTTTTCTTAAATTTTTTAAAAACACGGAAGAAAAATAAAAAATCCAGCTGGCAATAAAAAAAACGAACATTTAGAAGGAAAATATGTCATGATTAGGTGAAAATTACGATCTATAGAGTGATTTTCTCGCGAAAAGCGGCGTTTTTTCATAATAATTAATACTCCTTCTAAAAATTCAGGAAAAAAACCTAAAATCTAGCTCCACAGATCGTTTGGTCATGAGAAAATGAATAATTAAAAAAAATCTTTCCGATTACTTCAAAATTAAAACCTGTGGGGTAATTTGGGTGGCTCAGTGTGGCTTCATCTGACTGTGCGCCGTACGAGTTCTAACAGAGAGGCGTTTAAAGGCGATTTTTCACCTCGGAACAACTGTTTCAACGGCACAATCGAAAATGTAATGTGTGATGTAACTGGTAATGAAAAATAGATACTCTACGATAATCCAAAGTGCAAAAAATCCTGGGTGAAGCCCGGTGAACCAATATCCTCGCCAAAGCCGAATATTCATGGCTTCAAGCTTATCCTGTGTGTCTGGTGAGATCAGCTGTGTGTAGTGTATTATGAGCTGCACCAACCCAACAAAACTATAACTGGGGAACGTTACTAACAAAAATTGATGCAATTAAGCCGAGTGTTGAAAGAAAAACGACTGCAATATGCGTTACAATAGAGGTGTTTACGGATGGTGGAATGTAATACATTAAAATTCCGGGTTTCAATCCGTTCGTCTAATAATGAATTCACACGACGTTTCGTCAGAATCTCATTTGGCATTTTGAAGTGCTCTTGCTGCTGCTCGATAATGTGATCTTGCTGCAGCCGCCTCTCGAAGCTACCTGAGAATCCGAAGTTCGGTCGCCGTCTTTTATAGGTCGGCGTCTACGTAGATTGTAGGTGGGGGGATCGGGAGTGTTCGTCCGGGCATCGGTGTTTGCTGGCTGGGTGCCCGTATAAGTCACTGATACGGGCACCCAGACGGCAAACACCACATAGTATTCGAGCCGATGAATCCATTTTCCGTATAAAAAAAAAAGTCGCGGCACCCAATTTTAGCACTGGTATCTAAAGGTCATGAAAGGTCAAAATGATAAATTTTTTAAAGAGTACGGGAAATTTGCTTAAAAAAAATGTTTCTTGAGTCTTTTTCATTTTTGCTTCGTTTTCGCTTAATTTAGAATTGAAAAAACACGATTTTAGCAGATATAACGTTTTTGACCAACTTTGAACTGCTGTACATCAGAACAATTAATATCTAAAAATTTAAAATTTTACACAAATACTCGGAGATACTAAGAGAACATTCTCTCGGCCGCTTACCAAACACAATGCGCTCCTCCTTTGTCTCTCATAGCCGCTCCTCAGACTGCGCGAACGGCGGCAGCAGCAGTGGTGGGGGCAGAGGGAGGCGTTACCTCCGAAATTGGCTCGAACTGTGCATGACCTTGACAGCCCTGAATATATATATATATATATATATATATATATATATATATATATATATATATATATATATATATTTATATATATGTATGTATATGTATATGTAAACATATTAAAATTTACTACAAAATTATAAAAAAAATTAATTACTTAAATACATATATCTCTTTTGTGTGAAACAAAGCTTTCAGCTCATCCTATAAAAATTTAATAAAATGTCTCCAAGATCACGCAGGTGTAAAATTCCGTTAAAAGGAAGCCATTGAAATTTGAACCGCAGCTATAAATTTTTACTCGAGGGTTCTTGATTTATTAAAAAGCAGGAAAACCAGTGGAACGACATGAGTTGAAAGAAGCACTAAAATTTGTCCGTGTTCTAGTGGCCGGGATTGTTCAATAAAAATTCATTCCTAAAAGGCAATTTCCTGGAAAACGATATATTTTTTCTTTATAGCCAGTTGACAATTTTTTAAGCAGAGAAAACTTTTATTAAGTAATTTTTAAAAAATAGTAATAAGTTTTCATCTCTAGTTCACATTATGTATCAAACTACGGTACATGGAGAATTGTTTCTTAAGGAAAATATCATCTAAATGTGCAGCGTTCCCGGTACTCTTCTAAGCGCGCAGTTAAATTATTGATTATTACTTTGCGCGACCTGTCCTTAATTGCGGGGAGCAAGCATTATTACCGTGAATATTATTCTTCAGATATCCTCGTCAGAAAAAAAAAACTTCGACATCAAATTAGGACTACGGGGAGATCAACTTATGTTAACTGTTTTGAAAATCAATCAATTCACGAAAATTTCTATGCTGATTTGCAATCATGTGTTCCGGAAAGGGGAAATATATGTGTTCTTCCAGTGTAGCGATATAAAAAAGGACCGTACGGGTTGAACGTTCTTGTTACACCCAATCCTTCAATTTTCTTATGAGGCTCAATTAATGGGAAGCACAGTAAGGGTTGAGTCTGTTCATTGAAATGTTCGTTGTTAGGAGGGTCATCTCGGCTTAGTTAAGGGCTGAAATTAAACTTTTGAATTTGACTTGACGGAGGATCGCTAATTGGATGGGGCAATTTTTTTTCTCCGGTTCTTGTTATTGTTCTCTGCCTTTCAACAATTCAAAACTTTTCCTTTTTTTTGGGAAAATTATATAAGAAAGGCGGTTATTTGTTCTGTAGAAGGAACTAATTGAGAAAAGGGTTTCGTTCTTTTTATATTATTCCATTTTGGTAAAAGTTTTCAGTCAATTGTTTTTTTTTCTTTTCGGCCGTATACAGGGTGAATAAGAAGATAGTTTAAAGATTATATACAATCTGTTAAGTAAGAACGTACTGGTATTTAAAAAAAAAATCGGTAGAGAGAACCCTTGTCTACAACGCATTTTAGTAAAAGTATCAGTTGATTCCCAACTTTCATCGAAATCACGTAAAATTCAAAATGAGTCACTTGTTTGCGCGTCGGTTCGTGGCAGTCTTTCTTTGTACTCATCCAAAGGGACCTAATAATAATTACGATTTAGTTGAATGTAAGCTTTGTGAGATTTCTGAAATTTACAATATTTATTGGTCCACGGATTTTTGCTCTGTTATTAAAAATCTAATCTAACTAACTAAAATTTTCGTGCATAGTTTTGGCTGGTAGAGGAGAAAGCAAATAACATTATATTTATAAGAAATAGGTAATTTTTTTTAAACTTGACTAAACTAAACAAGACATACAACCTTCTAGTAAAATTAACAAATATTAGTGACAACATTGGCTCGTATGGACAGTTAGTTTTATTAGCAGAACAAGTGCGATTCTTCAAGTTTTAAGGGCGCTGCACGGACGCAAGATACGGTAATTTTTTTCCATTAGATAGGTTGGAAATTTGTCCAGTGTTTTCTACTTGCCCTTACCGTACTCACTGAAGTTTCTTATGGCTCATTGATTTGGCGGGAAACGACGTGATGGATGACATGTTCTACATATTCTTTTTAGTGTTCCGTACGGAACATTTATAAGATCACTTCGGTGTCTGTATGTCTGTCTGTCTGTCCGTTTGTCACACCCAATTTTCTCCGAAACTATTTGACGTAGAAAGTTGAAATTTGGTACTAATATAGAAATTGATGGCCTCATCAGAGCCGTGTAGTTTTGAAAGTTAAATTTTGACATAATGAGTTAGTTTTGGGGGGTGAAATCGGAAGTGAAAAAAAAATTTTTTTACTAGGTCATCGAGTGGGGTCTCAAATGAAAGCTTGTAAAAACACAAGTTCAAAAAATATATATAATGTCTTACATACGCACACTTTTCTTTGTATTATTTTAAAAAAATCGCAAAAAATCTCTGTCTCCCCTCTATCTCGAAAAGTACTGATCCAAAAATTTTGAAAAAATTCTGGAATATTTTCCATGGGGTGCAGATTGAACAAAAATTATCACGAGTGCATTACCTTTAGTAATTCATCTGGTATATATATATATATATATATATATATATATATATATAAATATATATATATATATATATATATATATATATATATATATATATATATATATATATATATATATATATATATATATATATATATATATATATATATATATATATATATATATATAAATATATATATATATATATATATATATATATATATATATATATATATATATATAAATATATATATATATATATATATATATATATATATATATATATATATATATATATATATATTATATATATATATATATATATATATATATATATATATATATATATATATATATATATATATATATATATATATATGTAAATTCAAGGTCATCAGTTTTCAGTAAAGATCGGAAACAAAGCTTGTAAAAACACGAGTTCAAAAATATATATAATGTCTTACATGCGCACACTTTTCTTTGTATTATTTTGAAAAAATCACTCCCTCTATCTCGAAAAGTACTAATCCAAAAATTTTGAAAAAATTCTGGAATATCTTCCACGAGGTATAAATTGATCGAAAATTATTACGAGTACATTACCTTTAATAATTTATCTGGTAGATAAAAAAAAAACAAAAATTTCAAGGTCATCAGTTTTTCACTCAAGATCGGAAACAAACTTTGTTGAAAACGTATTTGGGGTGTGTTTTGTGAAGTCACTGATCATTTTATACCACCGTACAACAATTTTTATCTCAGAAGCAATCAACGTACGGAACACTAATTGCGCAAGATCAACTTGCACTTGACCGGTTTTTTTGTGCCTGAGGTTAGACTACTCGTCATATTTGCTGGATTTAGAACCTTAGGAATTATTGCCTTCCTTCGATATCACTTGTCTATGACAGGAAAGTGATTCGGTATAATTGAAAATGTTTAACCTCTCAGTGAAAAAAAATTTTTTTTTGGGACAGTACCATTTTTGATGTAGAATTATGGATAGTCTGTTATTATTTTACTTTACGAATTTACAATTTAATCATATCCCTTCGTTTCCCTCCATATTTGTTTATAATCATCAGTTGCCAAATTTGCCAATATGATTGCTATAAGAAAAGATTATAACTCATTCCGGTTATTTCCCAGTTGTATGAATGTAAAATTGAAGGGACTAGCTGTTCCCTATTACCCTTAAGGCAATGTAGGCGCTCAGTCGTTATCTGTACGGTAAATTAAATTACAAAAGTAGAATTGAAAAGATGATTTTAAAAACTTAAATTGCTTTTTTATTTCGAGAAATTCAGCCATAGTTTATCTCGTATGCAGCAAGTCATCATTTCATGGAGAATTAAAAAGTAATGTCTTAAATCTGATTATTAACGCGATAAAAATTCTAAAATGGAAGCTTTTACGGTCTAAGTTAGATGAGTCGGGCCAAAACACAAAAAAAAATAACAATTTTAATCATCCGGCATGAATTTTATGTAGGACCTATAATAGCGTCTATATTATCAGAATTTCGATTTTTTTTTGAACTTTGATAATGCCTTGTCTTATTCGGGTACAAGCGAGGAATTTGTCTTCGTCTATTAAGGCCCAAATTTTTGAAAAACAACTTGGGCAGACGAGTAGGACCAAAAACTTGAGACTTATTTATTCAAAAATTCGAAAAACGACAGTTTTTAGCTGGAAAAAGTGAGACCAGCTTTATACTCCGGTATTGGTGGCGCTCGTCATTTGCAGGTTCCCTCTTATTTTATCAAGAACAAACTAAATAGACCAAGAGCTACGGGAAAAAAAGTGGCGTGGGCAGTAGCAACTTGCCCCTTTGACAGGTTGATCTGGCACAGAAACTGTTCACTTTTCAGATATTTTGGGCTGTCGCTACTGGCCTATTATATATATATATATCTACATATATATATATATATATATATATATATATATATATATATATATATATATATATGTAGAGATATATATATATATATATATATATATATATATATATATATATATATATATATATATATATATATGTAGATATATATATATATATATATATATATATATATATATATATATATATATATATATATATGTAGATATATATATATATATATATATATATATATATATATATATATATATGTAGATATATATATATATATATATATATATATATATATATATATATATATATATATATATATATATACATATATATATATATATATATATATATATATATATATGTAGATATATATATATATATATATATATATATATATATATATATATATATAAAATATATATAAAATGCAACGTCTCTCTGTCTGTCTGTCTGTCTGTCCGTTAGTGCGCGAGTTACGTACTTTTTTTTTTAAAACATACATATGTTCTCTGGCCAGGTTATAGGCTATATTTTATTACGATAGGTAGCATAGGGAATGAGCAATGACGTAAAATAGTGAATGAAGTCGGAAGAAAGTTTGCCGCTAGAGCGTTCGTTTGCAATACATAGCCTAAGCCATTAAATATGGAACAATATTATGTAGCAGAGAATATCTATAATCTATATAAAATGCAAAGTCTCTCTGTCTGTCTGTCTGTCCATTAGGGCGTTTATCACGCGAGAACCATTTATCCGATTTACCTGTCTTTTTTTAAATTCATACATATATTCTTTGGCCAGGTTATATAATAATAATAATCTATATCTATAATATATATAAAATGCAACGTGTCTCTGTCTGTCTGTCTGTCCATTAGTGCGCTTATCCCTCGAGAACCACTTATCCGATTTACGTGATTTTTTAAATTCATACTGACCAGGTTATAGATATATATTTTATTACATCTATAATATATATAAAATACAACGTATCTCTGTCTGTCTGTCTGTCTGTTCGTTAGTGCGCTTATCACTGGATAACCACTTATCCGATTTTCGTACTTTTTAGTGTTTCGTACGGAACACTTATAAGATCACTTCGGTGTCTGTCTGTCTGTCTGTCTGTCTGTCTGTCTGTCTGTCTGTCTGTCTGTCTGTCTGTCTGTCTGTCTGTCTGTCTGTCTGTCTGTCTGTCACACCCGATTTTCTCCGAAACTATTTGACATAGAAAGGTGAAATTTGGTAATAATATAGGAATTGATGGCCTCATGAGAGCCATGTAGTTTTGAGAATTAAATTTTAACTTAAGGGGTTAGTTTTGGGGGGTGAAGTCGGAAGTGAAAAAAATTTTTTTTTACTAGATCATCGAGTGTGGTGTCAAATGAAAGCTTGTGAAAACACGAGTAAAAAATGTATATATAATATTATACTTGCGCGCACTTTTCTTTGTATTATTTTTAAAAATTCGCGAAAAATCGCTGTCCCGGGCCTTATCTCGAAAAGTACTTATCAAAAAATTTCGAAAAAATTCTGGAATATTCTCCACGGGGTGTAGATTGAACGAAAATTATCACGAGTGCATTACCTTTAATAATTTATATGGTACATAAAAAAAACAAAAATTTCAAGGTCATCAGATTTCAGTAAAGATTGGAAACAAACTTTGTTGAAAACTCATTTGGGGTGTGTTTTGTGAAGTCACTGATCATTTTATACCACCGTAACATAAATTTTGACTTAAGGGGTTCATTGGGAGGGGTGAAATCGGAAGTGAAAAAAAATTTTTTTTTACTAGGTCATCGAGTGTGGTGTCAAATGAAAGCTTGTGAAAACACCAGTAAAATATATATATATATATATATATATATATATATATATATATATATGTATATATATATATATATATATATATATATATATATATACATATATATATATATATATATATATATATATATATATATATATATATATATATATATATATATATATATATATATATATTGTATATATATATATATATATATATATATATATATATATATATATATATATATATTTATGTTATATATATATATATATATATATATATATATATATATATATATATATATATATATATATATATATATATATAATGTAATACTTGCGCACACTTTTCTTCGTATTACTTTTAAAAAAATCGCTGTCCCCTACCTTATCTCGAAAAGTACTGATCAAAAAATTTTGAAAAAATGCTGGAATATTCTCCACGGGGTATAGATTGAACGAAAATTATCACGAGTGCATTACCTTTAATAATTTATTTGGTATATAAAAAAAAAACAAAATTTCAAAGTCACCAGTTTTCAGTAAAGATTGGAAACAAACTTTGTTGAAAACTCATTTGGGGTGTGTTTTGTGAAGTCACTGATCATTTTATACCACCCTAACAAAAATTTTTATTTTAAAAACAATCAACGTACGGAACACTAATTGTGCAAGTTCAACTTGCACTTGACCGGTTTTTTTTTTTTAAGACATGCGTATGTTCTCCGGCCAGATTATAGGCTATATTTTATTACGATAGGTGGCATAAGGAATAAGCAGTGACGATAATAGTGAATGAAATCGGAACTTACCTAAGTGGTTTTTTGTAACAAAAGAAACAAGCAGTCATTAACACAAAGGGACATTCCCCAATATACTGTTGTTAACTACATAATATTATAGTTAAAAGGGAGAATACAAAACCGCTAAAAATGGCTGGCTTTGGTTTTCTCTGCTTATCCCGTAAATCAGTAAAGTGACAAAAAAATTTCAATTTTTGGTGGTAAAGATGTAGTGTGATGGACCGATATAACTTTTATGTGGTAGAGAAAGATCGAAGATATTGATTCGTTTCGATCTGAGATATTCTTGCAGTTTAGGACTGCAGGGCTTTCTACTTGACAGTTCCTACCCAGTTCATTTAATTAATAAATTCCTTTTTAGTACATGTTATAACATCTCAGAAAATATAATAACATATCAATCACAACCTCAAACACTTACTTCACAACTCTCAATACAAAGTAACAACCAAGAAATCCATCTAAATCAGTCCTCTTCTCAATTAAGTAATCAAAATTTTTATTTCTCTCTTCCCTACAATGACAATTTTACTGATAGACTTATTAACATTTTCAAATAATTCGATTTTAAAATTGCTAATAGGCAAATTAAAACTATTTCTAAACTGTACACCAAAACCAAGACTCCTCTCGTAAAAAATGAAAATTGGAGCGTAATTTACAAAATACCTTGTTCAAATTGTAATAAGGTATACATAGGTCAAACCTCCAGAAATTTGAAGGGTAGGATTACATCACATAAAAGTGACTGCAGACGTAATGTACAATCTTGTGCTTCGGCACAACATGTCATTAACAATGACCATCGAATGAGCTGGAATGAGACTAAGGTCCTGGATTGCTCTGATTCTTACTACAAACGAATTTTCTTAGAAATGGCCCATATTAACCTTGACCCTTACGCCATGAATAAAAAGAGTGACCCGCAGGGACTCAGTTCCATATACAGTTACATCCTTAAATTAGAATTAGAAAAATACCAATCACTAACAGATCGTCCTGCACTAGACGAATAACACATAGACAAAATATTTTTTGCCTCCAATTATTCTATTATTTTTATTTTTTGAAAACTATAATACATTGTTTCTTCCTGTTATCCCCCGTACACAGGTTGACACATGCGCTATTTAAATAAAAAATCTAAATTCTCAACGATTATTTCTATCTTTATTCATCACACTACTTGCCATTTAAATAATTTTTCAACTGCAAGAATATCTCAGATCGAAACGAATCAATATCTTCGATCTTTTTCTACCACATAAAAGTTATATCGGTCTATCACGCTCCATCTTTACCACCAAAAATTGAAAATTTTTTGTCATTTTACTGGTTTACGGGATAAGCAGAGAGAACCAAAGCTAGCCATTTTTGGCCGTTTTGTATTTTTCCTTTTAATTATAATATTATGTAGTTAACAACAGTATATTGGGGAATGTCCCTTTGTGCTAATAACTGCTTGTTTTTTTTGTTATAAAAAACCATTTTGGTAAGTCAATCATTTTTCTTTTTTTTCATGCCTTTTTTTCTTTTTTTTTCATTCATATGAATGTACTCAAAAAATAAACTTTTCACTTAACAGTATAAAGAAAGAAGAAAATTTTGTCTTTCCAGATGTTCTGGAGAAGAAATAAATATAATTTCGAAAGCTCGACTAACAAAAAAGGTTGTTTCATTACCCAAGGCCATAAATATTTCAATAAAGACTGCAGCCCCACCAAATTGAAAGTATATTTTTCTTAACTAGTCAGTCGCGACTACTCCTGTCGTTATATATATACTAGCCGGGCCCGCGGCTCCGCTCGCGTGGACTTGATTCACTACTATCGTCACTGCTTATTCCTTATGTTACCCAACGTAATAAAATATCTCCCAATATTTCTCCTTGTCTCCCAATATTTCTCCTTATTTCCCATTATCTCTACATAATTTCCATTATCTAGGCTTATCTCTGCTCATCTTCCATTATTTCTCCTTATTTCCCATTATTTCTCCTTATCTCCCATTATCTCACCTTATTTCCCATTATCTAGGCTTATCTCGACTTATCTCCCATTATTTCTCCTTATCTCCCATTATCTCACCATAACTCCCATTATCTATACTTATCTCTGCTTATCTCCCATTATCTCTCCTTATCTCCCATTATTTATACTTATCTCCCATTATCTCACCTTATCTCCCATTATCGGGGCTTATATCTAATTATATAGAACATATGTATAAATTTATAAAAACACGTAAATCGGAAAAGTGGTTCTCGAGTGATAAGCACACTAACGGACAGACATTTTATATATATTGTATTCTTTGCTACATGATATTGTTCCATATTTAATGCTTTAGGGAGTGTATTGCAAGAGAACGCGCTAGCGACAAAATTTTCTCCGACTTGATTCACTATTATCGTCACTGCTTATTCCTTATGTCACCTAATAAAATATATCCTATAACCTGGCCAGAGAACATGTTTAAAAAAAAAAGCACGTAAATCGGATAAGTGGTTCTCTAGTGATAAGCACACTAACGGACGGACAGACAGACAGATAGACGGACAGAGAGACATTGCATTTTATGTATATTATAGATATTCTCTGCTACATAATATTGTTCCATATTTAATGGTTTGGACTGTGTATTGCAAGAGAACGCGCTAGCGGCAAACTTTGTCCTACTTCATTTACTATTATTGTCACTGCTCATTCCTTATGCTACCTATCGTAATAAAATATAGCCTATAACCTGGCCGGAGAACATATGTATGTTTAAAAAAAAAAAGTACGTAAATCGGATAAGTGGTTCTTCAGTGATAGGCGCACTAACGGACAGACAGACAGACAGACAGACAGACAGAGAGACGTTGCATTTTATATATATTATATAGATGTAATAAAATATATATCTAAAACCTGGTCAGAGAACATATGTACGAATTTAAACAATAACGTAAATCGGATAAGTGGTTCTCGAGGGATAAACGCAATAACGAACAGACAGACAGACAGAGAGAGGTTGCAATTTGTTTATATTATAGGTATAGATATATATATAACCTGGCCAAAGAATATATGTATGAATTTAAAAAAAGACGTAAATCGGATAAGTGGTTCTCGCGTGATAAACGCACCAGTGGACAGACAGACAGACAGAGAGACATTGCATTTTATATATATTATAGATTCTAGATATTCTCTACTACATAATATTGTTCCATATTTAATGGTTTAGACTGTGTATTGCAAGGGAACGCGCTAGCGATAAACTTTTTTCCGACTTCATTCACTATGATCGTCACTGCTCATTCCTTATGCTACCTATCGTAATAAAATATAGCCTATAACCTGGCCAGAGAACACATGTATGTTTTTTAAAAAAAAGTACGTAAATCGGATAAGTGGTTCTCCAGTGATAAGGTCACTAACGGACAGACAGACAGACAGACAGATAGACAGACAGACAGACAGAGAGACGTTGCATTTTATATATATTATAGATATATATATATATATATATATATATATATATATATATACATATATATATATATATATATATATATATATATATATATATATATATATGTATATATACATATATATATATATATATATATATATATATATATATATATATATATATATATATATATATACATATATATATATATATATATATATATATATATATATATATATATATATATATATATATATATATATATATATATATATATATATATATATATATGGATGGATATATATATTTAAGTTTTTTTATAACCATCTAATAAAATTACGAAATATGTTTTGTTGCTGTTGAATATTAAAAATTGTCAGTTGACAACAGTAATGATTTCATAAGCTTTTCAGTCGGATAATTCCGTACAATCTACGCTTTTTAACATAAAATTTCATCAAACATTTTCTAGTTAACCATTCTTCTGCCATATGAAGGAGATTAAAACGTTTCCCTTTTCCTTGCTATTCGAACACATTAAAAAATATATTTTAATGATTCAATAAAGTCAACTTTCAAAGGCAAAAATTCTAATTAGTATTTTCTCCATGAATAAAAGAGAATAAATTATAAGCAACATTTCGCCTTTATATTAATTTTTCAAAAAAAGTTGTATTCAAATGACTTGACATGGGAAAAAATGGAAAAGGGAACGTTTAGTCAATTATGTCTCTGTAGAAACGATATAAAATATTTCTTATAAGCTCTGTTAAGAAAGAAGCTACGGATGATTTTTGACATTATTTTTTAATGTTGGTATTTAAAAAGGGCTTGCTAAAGGTCGATGAACTTTTTACGTATTAGTAGCATATATATGTTAATTGCAATGACAAAGAAATTTGTGTCACAGTGGTTTTTACTAATAATGATGGAGTATATATATATATATATATATATATATATATATATATATATAAATATATATATATATATATATATATATATATATATATATATATATATATATATATATGTTTTGACGAATGTTCTCACGGGTGTGAAATGTAGTAGTGGTTTTTCGGGTATCCCGTGTTAGATTAAAGTCCCTTGATGGACGGTTTCGCTGACGTTTCGATGGAATCTCATCCATCTTTTTCAAAGCGTTAATCACTGGTGGTCGGTGTCTTGGTGTTGAATGACATTCAACGCTAAGACACCGACCAGTGATCAACGCTTTGGAAAAGATGGATGAGATTCCATCGAAACGTCAACGAAACCCTCCATCAAGAGACTTTAAGCTAACACGGGATACCCGAAAACCACTACTACATATATATATATATATATATATATATATATATATATATATATATATATATGTATATATATATATATATATATATATATATATATATATATATATATATATATGTATATATATATATATATATATATATATATATATATATATATATATATATATATAAAAAAAGATCTATCATTTATGGAATCCCATGCCAATGTTTTTTGGTCTATATTGGACAAACGACACAAAAGCTCTCTAAGAAACTAGCTCTACATAGCAAACATAAATCTAACGCAACAAGTTTAAGTTTACATGTCAACAGTACAGATGATAGAGTACAATACATTAAGAGTTTCATTCTGGATGTTGAAACCAACTATTTCAGAAAAAGGTTTCTGGAAATGTGCTAGATAAAAACTTGCAAAAACAATCTTAATCATAAAAAAGACATAGAAGGATTGAGCTCTATTTACACTTATTTGCTAACACAGAATCACATCAAACCAATTAGAAATAACGATTTCTATTAGAAAATTAATTTCGAGTAAAGTAGTCGTTCCCTTTTCCGTTTCTAAATGCGTTGCGTGACTTTTGAGAAGTTTTTTTAAAAAATAATTTTTCCAATAAAAAAATGTTGCCAAAATATCAGACTCCAACCTTAATGAATACAAACTTCATGCTTTTTGTTGGCTCTCTGATGAAATCTAGTACCAACAATGTTTGGTGGCGGACCAAAAATCACTATAAGTTACTAAACGTTACATCAAATATAAATTTAAAAATGGAGTACCAATAAAGCATCATGGTATTTCTCAGTTGGTTTTCGTTCTAAAAAGAACCTTTGAAAATGTTATTAGTATTATTCTACGTCTTAGGACCTTTATAATTCTCCAAATGTACTATTCTAGTGTTTTTTATATGATTGTGTTCACTACATGATTGTGAAATGCTCAACTTACATACTTAATTAGAGAAAAAGTAAGTATATTATTATATAGTTTACATAAACTTACATATCACACGTCCTGACGAACATCTGAATTTTCTTTCTGTCGTTTGTGTGCATTTCAGTATCCAGAAGAAGCTATCCATTAGGCAGTCAAAGCTTGATTGAAAAAACACAAAACAGAAGCTAGAGTCTAAAGATCTTTGATTGCTCATCCGTATTTCCTCATAAGGGCGTTTTCCAGAAGCTAAACTTTCGATTGTTTATTACCAGTGCCCTGTTACTGTCCTTATTTCTTATGTATATATATATATATATATATATATATATATATATATATATATATATATATATATATATATATATATATATATATATATATATATATATATATACAGGGTTACAGGGTCCTAGATAATTAAGGACGTTATAGTTTAGGTTATTTCTGACCGATTTGACTCTATGACATGATGTCCTAAACTTAACCGTTTTCGAGATATTGAAGTTTAAAGATTTTCTAAAAAAAAACATGTTTTTTTTGCTTTTATATCGATTTTTTTTTATTAGAGGTTCTCGAGTGAGATTTTTTGGTTATTTTTAGTTAGTCTGTATGTCAAGTATCAAAAATCATCAAAAAAATTTGAACTAGTTACTAAACAGTTTCAAATGGCGGCTTGTTAATGTTTCTAAATTACGAATTTTTACCAAGTGTTTCCTACTTTAAATCAATAAAGAGAAAAAAAAATGTATGGAAGTTATTCTGCAAATTATTTTAAAAACTTTTACGTCTTTTTAGCTATCAAAAAAGGTATAATACTAGGAGTTTAATAGGAAAACTGTACACAGAATGACATCTAAAGCGGGCTCGGGTAGCAAAAGGTAAATTTTTGTTCTAGGTACGAAAAATACACAAATAAAACAAAAAAAACCTTGCAATTTAATATTTTTTATTAATTATAATTCATGTTCTATATGGTCTCCCCTATTTCTAACACAAATTCTCATTCTTTTTCTTAAATGACTTTTCACAACGCTGGTTGTGAGGTGCCGCCTCATTTCGTCAGCCGCATCAATTATTTTTTGTCTTAGGACATCCACGTTTTCGATAGGAGTCATCTGGTCGTATACGAGACTTTTCATGTGACCCCACACATAAAAATCCATCGGTGTTAGGTCTAGGCTTCTCGCCGGCCAAGGTATGGGTCCGCCTCTTCCAATCCATTTGTTGAGATAATTGTCATTGAGCCATGCACGAACACTTCCTCTGTAGTGAGCTGGGCAGCCATCGTATTGAAAGTACATGTTTTGTCTCAAACCAAGAGGTAGGTCTTCCATCAAATTAGGTAAATCGTTCCGCAAAAAATTGTCGTATTCCTCGCCATTCAAATTATCTGGCAGGAAGAATGGCCCAACCAAATAATTTGAAATTATACCCATCCACACATTTAAGCTGAATCTTGTTTGTGATCCTTTCGTTCTTTTTTTGTTTGGGTTGCCGTCCTCTTTAGAAGCCCAATAGTGGGCATTGTGGTAGTTTGTAAGACCGTCTTTCTCGAATTTCGACTCGTCAGTCCATAGTATTTTCTTAAAAAAAGATGCATCTTCGACATCGGTATTGAGCATAAATCTGCAGAATTCTAATCGTCGCAACGGATCCCCTTCTTCAATGACTTGCACGGGCATATAGTGGTAAGGGTGTTGCCCAACAGTATGCATTACAAACCATACCTTCCACTGCGAAATACCAAGCTGTTGTGCGACAACATTTGTAGATGTGGTTGGGTTCACCTCAAAGAGACGTCGTATTTCGTTTTCTTCGTCAAAGATACGTGGTCGTCCCATGTTAGTCCGCCGTTTTTGTACGGAATCAGTTTCTCGTAGTCTTCGATAAGTTCCATCAAATCCAGGTACACGACGAGTAGGATATCGCAGTATGTATTCATCACGTGCACGCGACCTCACTCCTTCGCAAAATCCGTAACACATTAGGATGTCAGCATATTCCTCGTTGGTATACGTTGCCATATTCACAAGCAGAGATCAAAATCCAGTTACGAGCCAATTCACACAGTCAGAAGATGAAACACAGATATTTTTGAAAAGCACGGTATAGCACATCTACCACGGACGAATCCCATGAGCAGACTAAAAATCATTCAATAATGTTTAGTGAACAGAAAATGTCACTCGCACAGAGAGTACCCCGACCGGAAAAAATGCTTACCCAACCCTTTTTATTGTTTGAAGTACAGGTAGTAAACCGGTAATTGGTAGTATCTAAATTATATTATTATGTTACTCTACATTTGGGCCTATTGAAATCTCATTTTCTTAGAATTTTCAATAGATCCAGTAGATATTATACCGTTTTAGATAGCTAAAAAGACGTAAAAGTTTTTAAAATAATTTGCAGAATAACTTCCATACATTTTTTTTCTCTTTATTGATTTAAAGTAGGAAACACTTGGTAAAAATTCGTAATTTAGAAACATTAACAAGCCGCCATTTGAAACTGTTAGTAACTACTTCAAATTTTTTTGATGATTTTTGATACTTGACATACAGACTAACTAAAAATAATCAAAAAATCGCACTCGAGAACCTCTAATAAAAGAAAATCGATATAAAAGCAAAAAAAACATGTTTTTTTAGAAAATCTTTAAATTCCAATATCTCGAAAACGGTTAAGTTTAGGACATCATGTCATAGAGTCAAATCGGTCAGAAACGACCTAAACTATAACGTCCTTAATTATCTAGGACGACTTTCCCTGTAACCCTGTATATATATATATATATATATATATATATATATATATATATATATATATATATATATATATATATACGTATATATATATATATATATATATATATATATATATATATATATATATATATATATATATATATATATATATATATATATATATATATATATATATATATATATATATATATATATATATATATATATATATATATATATAGTTACAACTAAACATCCAATCCTCTATTTTTACTGTTACTGCTATTTATTTAAATAAATGGCAGTATTAGTACCTTATTCGCTTATGATAAAAAAGTACTAAATCTTAGTGTGGTAGTTTGGTAGTTTTACACCCAATGGCATTGGCGTTTGTGGCCACTATCACTTTTGGAAGTATGATTTTTAAATCTCTCCTATTGTTAGTGTGTGTTTGCAATTTGTCTCTTCACCTAGGCTGGGTGACGAGCTCTGATATAGACCGAAACATGCCTGTCCTAGTTTGGTAATTCATAGATGGCACACCCGGGAGGTGCATAATTTTGGACATCTGTATTGTTGATGCACTTGCTTAAGGATCTTAGTTTGCTAGGCTGATGTATTTTTTCTTTATTAGAAAGGCCATTAAAAAGGAAGTATAAGTTAAAATCTTCTTGCTTAGAATCCTCAAGGCAATAAAGTATTTTGTCAATATTTCATGTCTATAATGTCACTTTTAACAAATAGAGTTTTATTTATTAACTTTTTTATTACTTTATACGGATACACAACTAAATTTTATATGCGTCATGTTCGGGAACTAATAGTGTAATAGAACTCGTAAACCTTTCAAGTTTCCACCTGGGATCGTCCTGAAAGTTGCCTCTTTTTTTCTGCAAAATACCTGTTTCCCTACCTGACACGTAAATAACTGTTAAATTTATTATCCTACTCTAGCGACAAAACCGAATATTAATGGTTACGCTACATATTTCAGTATTTATTATCAATTTAAAACTTTAAGGAAGTTATTTATGTTACAAAAACAAAACTTGATGAGATTAATAATGGATTAAAAGTTTAACTGAAGTATGTGATATGAGGGGAAAATAATAGGATTAACATAAATAATATTTGGTTATCAAAATATTTAACGGGTAATAAACACATCGAATTTTCAAAAATTCCATTTTTTTTGACGGATTTTTATTCTCTATACTTCTAAGAATTATTAAAAAAAAATTAAGAAAATTCCATTATATTACGAAATTATAGCATTAAATGTGACCTGGCGTCGGATTGGGACCGCTACCTGTTTTCAGACACTGTCTGCGATATTACTCAGTAAATTTTTATTATTTTTTAACTTTTTTTTTTAAATCTTAACTAGCCACCCCGCCCCTGCTTCGCACGGGTAGTAGAGCATATTATGCCTACATGTTTTGTCTGTCGTAGGATCACATCAGCTTGATGCGTCGAATATGTGGATTAAATTTAAATGTAATATAATGTCTATACTACTTGAAGTATTTTAATGTATTTTATTATGTAGATATTATAAACATAAAAACAAACTAAAATATTTCTTTATATACAACATTGATAACTTCTGCCTGATTACGTGTAAAAACGAACATATTTTGTTTAGAAGTTACACGTGACAGGGCAACATACAATTATCCATGTGAAAACCATTGAGTGGTTAAGTCAATAAGACGAATATTACGTATGAATTCTGTATGTTTTGGGTGATTTCCGTCAAGGAGTGATTTTAAAGTATCTGGTGGCGCAACTATGTCGTCTAGTTTAACCTTACCATTGGAACAAAATATACCCTTGGACTCATCTTTCCATTTTAGAGCTGAGCAGTATTGACAAACAATAGAAGGAGAGCCTATAGATATCGCCGGATCTATCTATTAGTATTTTGCGTTCTACTGTTATTATTTTGTATAATATTCCTTAAATTTCTGTGCCGAATACGGTCGTTACGTAAGCGGAGTTGTCTATCTTCAGGCGTTTCGTTTCTCTTTGAGCATTATGCCTATCACGGTCCAACGATAAATGAACTGTGCGATCCACCAACGATTCTCGTGCTCTTTGGGAAACATGCCTTTCACGGTTCAACGATAAACGAACATCCCTCTCTTGATCATTTTCGTTGCTTCGACTCAAACGAACTCTCTTGGCCAGGGGTGCTCAAACTTGAACTGCTGGCGACCTACCTCAAAATTGTTAGACTACGATCGATCGACTCTGAGAGGCTGCAACTAAGTGTGATGCAGTATTGTCGTCTAGGTAGGGTGTATCGTGGCATAGATATTAGTTTTCCGCACAATATGCATTTTTTTTTAGTCAAGGTAAGTGTAGGTCTGCTCTAAAATGTCAATGAAAAAACTCATAATTATTCAAAATTGCGAGTTTATTGGTTCTTACAAAACAAACGAGTTCTAGTGTCTAAACTTAACTAAAGAGTGACTTTGGATGTTGAAGCGTGGCACTGCATGTCCTCAGCATACTTTTCATAAGATGGTACGTAATTACCGAGTGCTAATCGCAAGCATGATGACATATGTTCGTCAGTTAGTCGATTGCGATATTTTGATTTAATTATCTTCATTTCAGAAAATGCAGACTCGCACAAGTAAGTTGACCCAAACATTGCCGTCAGTTGAAGGGCGATTTGCCTTAGATTCGGATATTTATCTTCAGATATAAAACACCAGAATTTTGTATCAGATGCTGTGGCTTTGAGATGTATATCTGATATAATCTGCACTAACTCATTTTCTACAGAACATGAGTCCATGTTAAACTGACTTGCTATTTCAGTAGCTAATTCCTCAATGTTTTTACACGAAAAAGGATAACTCTTAAATGATGCGATATTTGCCAATTTACTGAAATCATAACAACGTATTTCGAATTGGCCCAAAATATTTGATAATTCTGCCTCATAAATATCATAATTCAACTGAGGAATCCTTGCTTTCAAAGACGGAAAATTTTTCAGATCCTTTCTTTTCAGATTGCTTTTTACTATTGAATGCGTTTATTGCGCTAATCATCTCAATAATAGTTTTTCTTTTACCTTGAAGCTCCAAATTAATGGTGTCTAAAAGCATTGTGATGTCTGTCAAAAATGCTAATTCAGTCAGCCATTTTCCGTTTTTCAGCATCTGAGTGTCATCACCTCTTTCGTCCAGAAAAGTTGTTATTTCGGGCAATAATTCTTGAAACCTTTCTAGGAATTTTCCGTGACTAAACCACCTGACGTCCGTGTGAAGAACTAAATCAGTGTGTTCAGCTGACTCACTATCTTCCAACTGCAATTTAAAGAGCCGTCGTTGCAAGCTACGTGCACGGATAGAATTCACAATTTTTATTGCAATGCCCATAATCTCCTCCATGTTTAGAACTTTTGAACACAAAACTTGTTGATGTAAAATGCAATGGAAGGAGAAAAATGAAGGGAAATCCTCATTAGCTCGACACAATGCCACAAAACCGTTTTTGTTTCCAGTCATTGCTGGTGCTCCATCGGTTGTAATGCACACTAGTTTATATATTGGTAGCTTGTAGTTTGTTACAAAATTGAAGAAAACGTCATATATATCTTCGCCACGGGTCTTTCCTTTCAGAGGAATCATTGTCAAAAAACTCTTCCTTAGCTGACATGTCATTGAATACCATTCGAATAAAAATACACAGCTGGGCAGTGTCTGTCATATCGGTGGATTCGTCGAACTGTAAAGAAAAGTATGTACATTCCATGATATCATGTTTTAGTTTATCTGCCATGTCCTGACTCATGACTTCAACACGCCTTGTGACAGTCGAACGAGATAACTGAAGTTCTCTAATAGCAGACATAATCTCTGTTTTATTTTTAAAATCTCCAAATAAAGTCTCACCCGCTTCAATAAATGCTTCCTTCACAACCAATCCATCATCAAATGGTTTCTTGTGTTTCGCCAATATATGAGATATTTTAAATGGCGCGATCGTTGCAGCTTTTGATTGTTTGGCTGGTCTTGTGAACATGGTTTGTTCTTTTTTCAAACAAGTTATCAAATCACGTACTTTTCGTTTTCTTAATTCACTCTGTGACGGAAAATCCTTTTAATAGTTTTTATGAACCCTTTTATGATGCCTCTCTAAGTTCCCACGCTTAGGTATTGCAACTGACGCACGGCAAATGAGACAAATGCACTTATCCTTTACCATACAAAAGAAAAATTCTTTCTCCCAATCGTTATTAAAATGATAAGTTTTACTTTTCTTCGCCGCACTCATTTTGGACTATTTATTAATAAACTTTGTATCGATGTATCGCCTTCAAGTTACAACTCAGACTGACTCCTATTCCTGCAGGAGCAACATTTATATTGGCGCGAACGAAGTCTCGTCAAACACACCGCCCAGTTTCTAGAAAAATCAGCGGGAATCAAAAACGCGGCTTTTCTTTGACAAGTACCGCGCGTTCCTTTGATAAAGCCGCCTTTTGCCGCTAGCAGGGGGTTATTACGATAAAAGAAAGTGATGAGGGGGTTATTCTGGCCTAATTGTGGATCGAATAAATTTTAGTAGTTTATTCATTACATTTTGTTTTAGTTACCTAAAACAAAATCTGTGAATAGTTCTATATCGGAATTTTTTTCTCGAGATCGACCCATAAGCACTCGCGATCGACTTGTCGATCGCGATCGACCATTTGAGCCCCCTGCTCTTGGTAGACGACGTACTGCGTTCTATATTAGATCTTAGCCGAGGCATGATTAAATTATCATGTGTAGATACTTTAACATGTTAATTAAACCTAAATACTAGGTACCTACCTATCAACCTAAAAAAAATCTCAAAGATAACATAAATCAGTTTTATGGATTAATAACCTCCGACAAATTTCACTCAAATACTTACTTATGCAAACAAAGAAAAGAATGAGAGATGGGAAAAATCGTGCGAACATGTAGAACAGTATATAGGAGAAACTAGAAGTACAGAGTCATGGAGAATAATTAAAGCATTAAGGACTAACAATAGAGAGAAGGCGTATATAGAGTACATCCCAGAAAGTGAATGGGAAGAATATTATAAGAAGCTGCTAACAGAAGATAGGCAAGAATTCCAAGAAGAGAACCCTGTAGAAGAACAGAATAAGGAAATAAAAGAGATAGAACTAAGCTATGAAGAAGTAAAGAAGACAATTAAAAACACTCAAAAATAATAAATCTGCAGGGCCTGGGGTGTGGTAAATGAAATGATTAAGTACGGGTCTAATAAATTACATCGAATGCTGAGAAACATATTCCACAGAGCAATAAATGGAGAAAAAATACCAGAGGAATGGACAAAAGCTTATATAGTATCCATATTTAAAAAGGGAGACCGCAGAAAATGCACAAACTATAGAGGCCTAAGCATAATATCGAGTATGGGACGTTTGTATGGAAAAATTATTAAAAATATCACGGAGGAAAATATAAAAGGAAAAATTGGAGAAGACCAAGCAGGCTTTACGGCCGGAAAATCATGTATAGACCACATATACACTATAAAACAAACAATGGAAAAAAAACTGGCAAAGAATCGAGAAGTTCATCTAGCCTTCATAGACATAAGAAAGGCCTATGACTCAGTACCAAGACAAAGGTTATGGAACGCAATCAAAAGAAATAGGCATTGACAAAGAACTAATATACGCAGTAAAAGTTCTCTACGAAAACAACACAGTGAACATAAAAATAGGACATAAAATAGGGAAGAGACTCCAAACATAAAAGGCCTATTACAAGGATACTCTATATCCCCAACACTATTCAAAATATACCTCGAACAAACATTAAAAAAATGGAAGCAAAAATGTAGTGGAATGGGAGTCCCAATACGAGAAGATTACTTATATACTCTAAGTTTCGCAGACGATCAAGTAATCATAGCGCAAGATGGGGAAGACCTCAGTTATATGGTAAGAAAACTGAAAGAAGAATACACTAAAGCGGGATTAGCAATAAACTTTGATAAAACGGAATATCTAACAATAAAGGAGGAAACGTGGAGAATCTAGAAGTAGATAACGAAACAATAATCAAAGGAACCGATAGATTTAAATATCTAGGAACCATCATTTCAAAAAACGCAACATCAGAAGAAGAGATTAAAGCTAGATTAGGACAAACGCGAACATGCATAAGACAATTAAATTCGATCCTGTGGGATAAGCACAGTACAAAGAGAAACAAAACACGCATATACAAATCAGTAATACAAAGCATAATAACATACGGGTCAGAAACATGGACGATCAACAAAAGAAATAAATCTAAAATTAACGTGGTAGAGATGGAGTATTGGAGAAGATGTTGTAGAGTGACACGTATGGAGAGAATAACCAATGACGAAATAAGAAGCAGAATGAACATCAAAGAGAACGCAATAAATATCACTGAAGAAAAACGATTAAAATGGTATGGACACATAAGACGAAGCGAAGATAATAGGTCGATAAAGAAAATAACGGAGTGGCGCCTTATAGGGAGAAGAAAAAGGGGAAGACCCAGACGATCGTGGAGAGACGATGTGGACGAGGCTATGGAGGACAGGGGTCTAACAGATGGAGACTAGGAAGATAGAAACGGATGGAATTAAAGGCTGAGAGAAGGAAGACAGCGTTAGCTGTAGAAAATCCTTGTTATATATATATACTTACTTATGCACTTACACCAACACGAAAGACAACACGAAACAAATAAAAAATGCAACCTTAATATTAATTAACTTTAAAATGATTCACGATGTGAAAAGAAACCAAAACAAATGACTAATAACGTTGACATTTGATAAAATTCAATGAAATAAAAGTATGTTCAGAACTATCAATTTTATTCATAAGTATGTAAGTATCTATCTATCTACCTAAATTTTAATAATAAGTATGTATCTATCTATCTACCTAAATTTTAATAATAAGTACGCAAGTATCTATCTATCTACCTAAAGACAACAAACACAAAACAAAAATGCGACCTTGAAATTTTACTCTAAAATATCAAAACCAACGCAATTGCAACCTTCCAACAACACCCAAAAAGAAAACAAATACCTTCCAGTTGTCACCTCCATTCGCTCCAAAAGTCTGTTTATTATAGGAGTACGCGCGCGTTATCGCTTGGCTTATATAGAAACAGTGGGGAACAGCGGTGGGCGCGACGCGGCGTGGGGGTAATCGCATCAAGCGAGTCCCGTCATCGGTGTGAGAAAACGCGCTTGAATTTATTTTCGCGCGCGTTAATTTTTTGCGATAACTCCTAAGATATTCATTTAAATTATATGGTGTAAAAGATTATAATAAGCATGAAATGCTTAAGGTAACTAACGTATTTAAGTTGATAAGGATTAATACTGTATCCGTCTAAATAGCTTTCCAATTACCGCATTGTACGTGACCATTTTTTTAGAAGATAGAATGGGTATAGTAAGCTATCCTTAAAAGATAGATATATGCCATCGCGGACTTTTTTGTACAGCTATAAAAGAGGAATATCCCACCATGCATTGTTTTGTTATATCTCAAAGGGATTAGGCAGCGTTTTCGATGAAAGCTCTCAGGCGGCTTGACTTTTTCCGACACTTCCGACGATTATAGTTATATTTCAACCAATTTACACAAAACCTTGACAAATTATATAACTAAACCTTCCTCATGAATCACTCTATCTATTGGTGAAAACCGCATGAAAATCCGTTCAGTAGCTTTTGAGTTTATAGCGAACAGACAGACAGACAGACGCGGCGGAGGACTTTGTTTTATAATATGTAGTGATAATTACTTTTTCTACAATAGGTCGAGAGATTTTTAAAATTTTTCGAATGGACAAATTTTTATAAATAATCAAACTCAATTTTTTGGTCGAAAATTGCATACTAAAATTTGAAACACGTAAATTTATTATTTTTGAAAAAAAAACCCTTTGCAATTGTTAACTACTACATTATTTTAGAAGATTAATTTTTATTTTTGAAGATTGGATTATTTTTTTTCATCAGTGGTACGTTAAATCTGATAAAAAATAATACTACTCGGTATATATCACCACTATACACTTTATTTTGGCACACGACGTGCGTTTCGCTAACCATGTTAGCTTCATCAGGAGCTAAACTACAAATCTACCTTATTTAAACTTAGCCTAACCTATGAATTACTCAAGCCGAACTAATGGCATAGGTAAGGCCATCAGTTCCAGTCAAGTAACCCAGTAGAGGGGACTATAAGGAATAGGGTCTTTATTTAAACTACTTTTACATTTTATAATTTCCATACTTTCATATGCACTTCAAAAATGCAACTTAACAAAGACCTGGAAGAAATTCTGTCTTGGGGGTGACAGTAACCAAGTGGAATTTAACGCTATAAAAACCCAGGCGGTAGTTTTTTCTAAAAAAGTTAACATTGCTGAACCCGACATAGTCATGTCGGGACACTTCGTTCCCCTAGCATCGTCACTCAATTTGTTAGACGTTAATTTGGGAGCAAATATGTCCTGGCATGAACATGTTGCAGGCATAGCAAGGAGAGTTTCTCAAAAGTTGGAAATATTATTTTGAACCAGAAAGCTTTACACTCCACAACAACTGTTAATCTATAATATATATAAAATGCAACGTCTCTCTGTCTGTCTGTCTGTCCGTTAGTGACCTTATCACTGGAGAACCACTTATCCGATTTACGTACTTTTTTTTTTAAAACATACTTATGTTCTCTGGCCAGGTTATAGGCTATATTTTATTACGATAGGTACCATAAGGAATGAGTAGTGACAATAATAGTGAGTGAAGTCGGAAAAAAGTTTGCTGCTAGCGCATTCCCCTGCAATATACAGCCTAAACCATTAAATATGGAACAATATTATGTAGCAGAGAATATCTTTAATCTATAATCTATAATATATATAAAATGCAATGTCTCTCTCTCTGTCTGTCTGTCCATTAGTGCGTTTATCACGCGAGAACCACTTATCCAATTTATGTGTCTTTTTTAAATTCATATATATATTCTTTGGCCAGGTTATATAATAATAATAATAATCTATATCTAAAATATATATAAAATGCAGCGTCTCTCTGTCTGTCTGTCTGTCCGTTAGTGCGCTTATCATTGGAGAACCACTTATCTGATTTACGTGCTTTTTTTTAAAACATTCATATGTTCTCTGGCCAGGTTATCTATATATAATATATATAAAATGCAACGTCTCTCTGTCTGTCTGTCTGTCTGTCCGTTAGTGCGTTACGTACTTTTTTTTAAAACATACATATGTTCTCTGGCCAGGTTATAGGATATATTTTATTGCGTTAGGTAACATAAAGAATAAGCAGTGACGATAATAGTGAATCAAGTCGGAAGAAAGGCTACCGTTAGCGTGTTCTCTTACAATATACTGCTTAAACCATTAAATATGGAACAATATCATGTTGCAAAGAATACAATATATATATATATATATATATATATATATATATATATATATATATATATATATATAAAATGTAACGTGTCTCTGTCTGTCTGTCCGTTAGTGCGCTTATCACTTGAGAACCACTTATTCGATTTACGTGTTTTTATAAATTTATACATATGATATGTTCTATATAATTCGATATAAGTCTAGATAATGGGAGATAAGGCGAGATAATGGGAGATAAGTATAAATAATGGGAGATAAGCAGAGATAAGTCTAGGTAATGTAAGTTATGGTGAGATAATGGGAGATAAGGAGAAATAATGGGAGATGAGCAGAGATAAGCCTAGATAATGGAAATTATGTAGAGATAATGGGAGATAAGGAGAAATAATGAGAGATAAGCAGAGATAAGTCTAAGTAATGGGAGTTATGGTGAGATAATGGGAGATAAGGAGAAATAATGGGAGATAAGGAAAAATATTGCGAGATAAGTCGAGATAAGCCTAGATAATGGGAGATAAGATGAGATAATTGGGGATAAGTATAAATAATGGGAGATAAGGAGAAATAATGGGAAATAAGCAGAGATAAGTCTAGGTAATGGGAGTTATGGTGAGATAGTGGGAGATAAGGAAAAATAATGGGAGATAAGGAAAAAAAAACGGGAGATAAGGAGAAATATTGCGAGATAAGTCGAGATAAACCTAGATAATGGGAGATAAGGTGAGATAATGGGAGATAAGGAGAAATAATGGGAGATGAGCAGAGATAAGCTTAGATAATGGAAATTATGTAGAGATAATGGGAGATAAGGAGAAATAATAGGAGATAAGGGGAAATAAGGGCAGATATTTTATTACGTTAGGTAACATAAGGAATGAGCAGTGGCGATAGTAGTGAATCAAGTCCACGCGAGCGGAGCCGCGGGCACGGCTAGTTCTTTATAAAGCTTAAATTCGACCAACTATGGAATACTACTTCTATGTTTGGGAGGTTCAGCTTATTACTCCGCGTACAACGCTTTTCAAGCAGTCTTTTATATGGAGAACATAATTTCTTTGGAATAATTTTCCCAGGGCTGTGTTTCCCACCGAGTATAATTTACAGCGATTCAAGGACAACGTGAATCGCTTTTTTGCGCACACATACCGCTCCTGGAGCGCTTTAGGGACTTCCCTGCAGCACGTGTGCTAGACCCATTAAAAAAAAAGTCAACATCGGGCATCCTTGACTGCATTATGAAATAGGAGGTGGTGTTTTTTTCTTGGAAATCAACAGTAGAACGTGAAGCAAAGAGTTCAGCCAAAAATCGCTTTCTGAACAGTTGTTGTTGCAATAGAATTATGACCGTGTGAGCGATGGTATAGTGGATTTGGTGAAATGAAATTTCGAATTCGTTAATTGCATGCCTCCTTGGTTTCGTCGATAATTTCTTTGCATCTTTTCTCTGCACTAACAAAGGAGAGTTAATCAATCAGCTGCTATAGGAGTACATTCTGTTTTTTGAACTAGGATGGCCTCTCGTGACTTCACGTGTTAATTGCTTTAATATAACATGTAACTTATCACATATAAGTCGCTGGGGTATATAATCGAAAGCGATCAACAGAAAAGTCAAACCGTCTGTTGAGGGAAACTTGATCTTACTTCGAAAAATACTTTATTAAAATAAATAACTAAGTTTGGGCAAGTCGGAACTTTTGGTGTATTTTATAGTTTCACAGATTCAACCTTTTATTTTGTTACATTTGTTAGACGATTTATGTCTTTCCATTTCTTTTATATGTTATACTATGAGCTCTTTTATATTTTGCGATCATAAATTTTACCTCTATTTGATAGGAAATAAATATTTGGGTATCAACGTAGTGATTTATTTTAGCAGTTATAGTTATATAAGATGTATTTTAAAGTTGACAGAATTTTTATTATTTTAAAATTACTTTGTAATGCTTTTTATAAAAAGAACTAGTTTTTAAATTGTATATACAGAATAAACAAATATATTACCGTAGTCTACTAAGTCTCAGTATAAAAACACAGCCCCATAAAAAAAAAGTGGGGTATACTTTTGATGCGATATATCAGATCCGTAGTATTTTTGCCCGCTGATCACGAATCTGACGTCAGAATATCGCCATCACATCTCAATTTTTTTCTAACCTCAAAAAAATAAGTAAAAATTAGTAAAAATTAAGAAAAATATACTCCTAAAAAATTGATTCAAGCTTTTTCATGAATCCAAAGATGTATTAATATGTATTCGGACACGCTAAGCTAATATTAATCGGTTGGATTAAGCCATACAGTTCCGTTTTCTTTCTAACCTCAATAAATCAGACAGATATAGTGCTTCTCGAATGCAAAAACGAATTCAAATTAAAATTCAACCGATTCTTACCAAATTTGGTACACGGGGGTTTTTTGGGTTGCTGATCATGAATCTGAGGTCGGATTTGCAAAATTCAAAATGGTGGATCCAAGATGGCGGACAAAATTTTTGAAAACCAACCGATTCCTAACAAATTTGGTATACAGTTGGGGAATCCTCAAACCTGATACTCTTAAACCCTAAACCCTGAAACCTTAGACTCCCACACCCTGTAACCTCAAAAAATAAACCTCAATAACCCTGTAACTTTAAAAATGAGACCCAATAAACTCAAAACCAGGACTTTTAAACCATATACTCTCAAATAGTAGACCCTTAAGCCCTAGAATTGCGAAGGTTAGACCCGCGCCTAACTTTCCTTCTTTTGGCTGTATCTTGTTCTTTTTTCCGCGAATGACCTATTCAAAGACTTTCTGCCCAAACGCTTTTGAGGACTTGTTTCTCTTTTTAGCGACCAGCAATAGTCCGCTGGCATATGGTCATCCCATCGTCCTTGATACCGATTTTCTATGATTTTCAGATCTTGGTGAAAACGTTCCCCTTGCTCCTCACTGTAGTCACCAAGATTATCTGGGAAATCATCGATGTGGGAGTCCAGGAAATGTAATTTTAGATTCATTAAGCAACCTAATGTTTGAAAATTTTTTACCATTTTCTCGACTATTTCTTTGTACTTAGGACTTTTATTATTTCCCAAAAAGTTTGTTGCGACTTCTTTAAAACTAAGCCAAGCAGCTTTTTCAACTTTATTCATTTTAGTAACAAATAATGAATCTTGAAACAATTTTCTTATTTGTGGCCCGTCAAATACGCCTGCCTTAATTTTAGCTTCAGAAAATTTCGGAAATTTTTTTATGCAAATATTTGAAACATGGGCCGTTTGTATCTAATGCTCTCGTGAATTGCTTCATAAGTCCAAGCTTAATGTGAAGCGGGGGAATAAGAACTTTTCCTGGATCTACCAATGGTGGAAACAATACATTATTTTCACTAGGAGTGAACGATTCTCTTGTTGGCCAAATTTTTTTCTTATAATGACGTTCCCTGTCTCTGCTATTCCACAGACATTTATAACAGGGATAAAGTGTAAACCCTGACTGTTGGCCAAGCAATATTGTTACAATTTTCAGATCTCCACAAATTTTCCAGTTATGATCAGCATATTTTATTTTTATCAAAAGCTGCTTCATTTTTTCATATTGCTCTTCCATAACTGTGGAATGAGCAATCGGAATGGGAGCGTAAACGTTGGTATTATGCAGCAAAACTGCCTTAATGCTCCGTTTAGAAGAATCAATGAACAGTCTCCATTCTTCAGGATCGTATGAGTTATTTTGAAATTCATCCATTAGACCTTTTACATCGGTACAATATGAAAGTGACAATTCCTCGTCCATTGTGAAATATTTTCGAAATTCTTCATCTTTGTTTCTATAATAAGAAATCGTAGCTTCTGGCTTAAGTAAATGTCTTTTCTTTAAAAAGGAAGCAAGATGCTCTGAACCATCTTTGGATAAGCCTAAATCTCTGACTAGATCACTAAGTTCTGACTGTGATACGAGTATTGGTTCTGGTTTACGGTTGTATGGTAGAAATTCTTTATCTGTGTCACTAGTATATGATAGGTTGTCACTAGAACATTCATTAGTAACAGTGTTTGAATCTTTTTCGACAGTCTCAATGTTTTCGGCATGAACTGATAAGGTGAAATCATTTGTTTCCATAACATCAGCATCAAGTGGTTCAGGAGGCGGAATTAGTTTAGTTGGTCTTGTTACTGTCGAAACATCGTTATAAGTAATAGTGCTTTTATTTTTTCGGTTATGCCTAGATACAACATTCATACAAAAGTAGCAATCATTTTCACTGTATGGTCTATTCCATATTGCTGGTCTGAAATATTTAATCGCCTTCTTATTGATGTACAACATTATTTTGCAAGAACTGCAAATGATGTGGGGAACCCAATCTGTATCCTGGTGCTGTATTTCAATGTTAAAACAATCCTTATATAAGGTTTTAATCTTATCCGTTATCGGTGACCCCATTTTACTCAATACGTGTTGACAGCAAATATAACAAAATGAATCACTGTTTTTATCGCACTTATGAAAAGTCCTTGTACCGTGAGACCGTTTTCTTGTAGCATTATACTCTACATGAGCCAAGTCACCCACACATGAAGAGCTACGGTCGCTGGATGACGACGGCTGCGGGCCCGCTTTCCCACCCTGACCAACCGCCGCCGCCAACTGGGTTTCCGAGTCCCTGCATCGTAATTCTCTTTCTTCTACCTGCCATGACGGCATCTAAGCCGTTATCCAGGGACTCTGCCGGCTAGTGGAGTAACACCGTTGCCTACCGTCACCACATGGAGGTGCCCTGGATACAGGTAGAAGAATAAAAATCGACCGATGAATTTTCTCGGCGTTACTAATTTTTACCTATTTTTTGAGGTTAGAAAAAAATTGAGATTCGTGATCAGCGGGCAAAAATACTACGGATCTGATATATCACATCAAAAGTATACCCCACTTTTTTTTTTTGTGTCATACCCGGAAAAATTTTATGCACTTAAAGGAAAATTATAATATTGTTGAATTTTTCAACTTTGTAATTGTACTTCGCTGACTAAAGGAAGGTATCGGATTCAAGAAAAGAACTGCTTCTGAGTTTAGGGTAATGTTCGTTTAAACCTATATTGTTTGACTCTTAATCATTCTTGTCTTTACTTCCTGTGGCAGGCCCGTACGAAACGGCCTGTTCCTACTTAATCTTTAGGCATAATCAGCAGGCAAAATACAAAATAATTTTTTTTTTATGGGTCTAGCATACGTGTCGCAGGGAAGTCCCTAAAGTGCTACAGGAGCGGCACGTGTGCGGAAAAAAAGCGATTCACGTTGTTCTTGAATCGCTGTAAATTGTACTCGGTGGGACACACAGTCCTGGGCAAATTATTCCAAAGGGATGATGTTCTCCATATAAAAGACTGCTTGAAAAGCGTTGTACGAGGAGTAACAAGCTGAACCTCATACGGATGTGAAGTATCAGTATTCCATAGTTGGTCGAATTTGAGCTTTGTAAAGAATTAACAGTTGTTGTCGAGTGTAAAGCTTTCTGATTTGAAATAATATTTCCAACTTTTGAGAAGCTCTCCTTGCTATGCCTGCAACATGCTCATCCCAAGACATATTTGCTGCCAAATTAACGCCCAAGAAATTGAGTGACGATGTTAGAGGAATGGAGTGCCCCGTCATAATTATGTCGGGTTCAGCAACATTAACTTTCTTAGAAAAAACTGCTACCTGGGTTTTTGTAGCGTTAAATTCCACTTGGTTACTGTCATTCCAAGATAGAATTTCTTCCAGGTCTTTGTTAAGTTTCATTTGTTAAGTGCATATGAAAGTATGGAAGCGTACTGTCATCTGCAAAGCTGTAGATTGGATTTCCGGTCTTTTCCAGCAGATCGTTAATGTACATGAGAAAGAGAGTAGGAGATAGTATGGAGCCTTGGGGCACACCGGTGTTGATAGTGAAGGTGTTAGAAAGAAATCCGTCGACCGCCACTCGTAAAGAACACTCACTGAGGAAACATGAGAGCCACCAACAGAACTTTTCGGACATACCATAAGAGCGTAGCTTAGCCACCAGTCCATCGTGCCAAACACGGTCGAATGCCTTGGATAGGTCAAGAGCAACCGCTCGAGATTCTCCAAAGTGTTCAATTGCGTTGTGGCTAGCTTCGAAAGAGTTCACATATTAAGGTGTTACTTGGGAGAATTATATTTGTCGCCTAACGTAAAACAAATTATAAAAAATGTCTGGATAAATGTCATATTGACGCTCCTTAAAACAAAAGGAAACGAATAACAATAATAAAATATGAGAGAACGGATGTATCCCGAATTGTCTACTTTTGTCGGCTAAAATATTAAATATTCGAATTGAGATTATCATCAAGATACTACCGTCGAATTTTCTGAAAGCTTATTGGAAGACTGCCTTTTAAAAAATGTTTCAAGAAACAGTGTTCTCGTCTTTGACAATGCTAGTTATCACAGTGTACGAATAAACAAAATCTGGAATGCAAGAATTAATGTTGGCAAAGGATAATTATTTCGAAGAGAATTATAAAAAATCTTATTTGGCATGCAATAATAGGGCAAAAGAAATAGCTCATAGTTCCATATTTAATGGTTTAGGCGGTGTATTGCAAAGCAACGCGCTAGCGGCAAACTTTTTTCCGACATCATTCACTATTTTACGTTACTACTCATTCCTTATGCTACCTATCGTAATAAAATATAGCCTATAACCTGGCCAGAGAACATATGTATGTTTTTTAAAAAAAAGTACGTAAATAGGATAAGTGGTTCTCCAGTGATAAGCGCACTAATGGACAGATAGACAGACAGACAGACAGAGAGACGTTGCATTTTATATATATTATAGATGAATAATTGAATTTCTTATTTTTCCTATAAAAAGACATTAACTGATATTTACCAATGTTATGATTAAGGCAATTAATTTTACAGAAGTTGTAAAGTAAGTAATAATCCGACATTGAGTCAACCATTTTAGAGTCATCAGCAAAAAACAAAAAGGGACACTCATAGAGTCATACTTTTTAAAGTTTGAAGCCTATAGAACATATATGGCACTAGATTAAGTCAAGAATAAAAGCTGAAAATACGACACCAAAAATAACTCCAAACATTCAATAAAAAGGTGAATGAAATCCTTGCCAAAAGTTGGAGAAATTCTGCAAATCATATCATTAAAGTTGAAAATACATTTTACATATACAGGGTGCCCCATATATATGAAATAATGATTCCACAGCATTTATTAACCAGTGTATCAAAAAAATGTTTAAATAAAAGTTATAGGGTATTATACGGCGCACGTGCTGACGTTGATAATAAAATATTTTGAACTGTCAGTTCGAAGAAATTACGCCCTGTAAATTAATTTATTTTTGAGTCCTACTAAAAATTCTAGATATTATTTGTCTAACATACCACATGTCTAAATTGGATTGTTTTGGAATTATTGTCATTTGAAATTTTTTTAAATTTAATAAAATATACAAAAAAAAACTATTAATAAATACTCTAGGTTTATTTTTAAGGCAACAATTGCTCAAAATGCCTACCGTTAACAGCGAGGCAATTACTCAATCTGTCATAAACTGCCTGAACAGAGTTTTGCAGAGAATCCGGGGTGATCTCTGCTACTTCATATTGAATCCTTTGTTGTAAATCTTCTACAGTTTCAGGTCGACTTAGGTAAACTTTGGTTTTTAAATGACCCCATAAAAAAAATCGAGTGGCGTAAGGTCGGGACTCCTTGCAGGCCATCCTACAGCACCTCTTCTGCCTATCCATCGATTAGGAAAAATCGCATCCAAATATCTATGAACATTGATTACATAATGAGGACGTGCTCCGTCCTGTTGTTACCAAAGATTCCTGTTAGGAGAATCCGTAGATATTTGAATGCGATTTTTCCTAATCGATGGATAGTCAGAGAGGTGCTGTAGGATGGCCTGCAAGGAGTCCCTACCTTACACCACTCGATTTTTTTATGGGATCAAAACCAAAGCTTAGCGAAGTTGACCTGAAACTATAGAAGATTTACAACAAAGAATTCAATATGAGGTAGCAAACATCACCCCGGATTCTCTGCAAAACTCTATTCAGGCTGTTTATGACAGATTGGGTTATTACCTTACTGTTAACGGAAGGCATTTTGAGCAATTGTTACCTTAAAAATAAACCCAGAGTATTTATTAATAGTTTTTTTTTTTCGCCTTTTTTTATTTTAAATTTTAAACGATAATAATTCCAAAACAGTTCAGTTTAGACATATGGTATGTTGGATAAATAATATCTAGAATTTTTAATAGGACTCAAAAATAAAATAATATATAGGGCTTACCGTTCAAAAAAAAAAAAATCAAAATGGCGTAATTTTTTCGCATTGACCGTTCAAAACATTTTATTGTCAACGTCATCATGTGTGCCGTATAACACCCTGTAACTTTTATTTAAATATTTTTTTGATACATTGATTAATAAATGCTGTGGAATTATTATTCCATACATATGGGGCACCCTATATATATATATATATATATATATATATATATATATATATATATATATATATATATATATATATATATGTATATATGTATATATGTATATATATATATATATATATATATATATATATATATATATATATATATATATATATATGACAAAATAGATGCTATACTGCACTGTGTGACTTATTTAAAGTTTTTCCAAACGAAGCGGCTAGACCACGGCTGGCACTTAATTGCAGAAGCGCACCTTCTCGAGGTTCCCGCTAGAAAGCATATACCTGGATAAGGACTGAAATTGTGTTCTTTGTATTTGCTGAACCTACCCCAACTGATGAGCCGTGATACGGCGAAACGCGTCTTGGGATGGTCTGGCAAATACAAGGAACACTTTGGGAACTCCTGAAGTGTGGATCTTTTGATTCGCCTTTAGTTGCTTCACCAACGCCATATATATACATATATATATATATATATATATATATATATATATATATATGTATATATATATATATATATATATATATATATATATATATATATATATATACATATATATATATATATATATATATATATATATATATATATATATATATATATATATATATATATATATACATATATATATATATAATAATAATAATAATAATAATAATATATATTATATACCATTAAATACAACAAAATGTACATTGGTTCGTCAAATATAGTATAATAATTATAATTATAGATATAATAAAAATAAAAATAGTGTAGGATTATCATAAATCATACACACCATAAATATACGGACAGACAAAGAAATTGTACAAAGTCGGACAAAACAATGTTAAATTTAATATTTAAGAGCAGTAAAAATACAAAAGTAATTAAAAGTGGTATTTAGGTATACCTTGGTTTAAGACAAGATAATGTAGGTAGGTTCAGGTTCATGACAGCAATACCTAGAAAGAAATCTCACAACCAGCACTCTCTTAGAGATCATCAGGCCCCGTAGAAATCCCCTATCGAGTAGAAGGCATTTTCCAGTAAGAAGGACTTTAGCCGAGATATAAATCTTGGACCACGCATATTTCGCAGTTCTGCAGGCATTCCATTATGAAGGCTGATGCAACTATAGAGGGGAGAGCCTTTGAAGAACGTTGATCTATGAATGGGGACCTTTAATACACTATTACTCCTGGTGTTATATGTATTTGTTGCTCCCAGCATCTCAAAAAGGTGTCTATTATTGTTTACAAGAGTTAAGCACCTTAATATGTAAAGACATGGAAAAGTTAGGATTCGTTGTTTTATAAACGTATCTCTGCAGCTTTCACGAAAATTTAGATTAAAAATCAAACGGATTATTTTCTTTTGGTTCACAAATATACGTTTACTTTTCACACCAGCAGCACCCCAGGATACAACATTGTTAGACATGTGACTAAAAGCTAATGAATAATATACAGCCAAGAGACCGTCACTATCAAGGGTACTTTTTAAGCTTAAAATTGCAAAGTAAGCTGAGTTTAATTTAGCACATATGTGATCTATATGGTGCCTAAAAGAAATCCTATGATCCACAAACGTACCGAGGAACTTGGCTTTCTCCTCAAGGTTTACACCAAGGGAGTTGGCAAACATCGACGCTAATGGTTTTTTATTAAATATATTCATATAGATAGTTTTCTCAACATTCAGTACAAGGCCATTTCTTCTGCACCATGCTTCCATATCCCTGCACACACATGAAATATCATCATAAAGACCATCTACAGTGTCCGAAGCTGTCACAATGGTGGTATCGTCTGCATACATAATCACTTGCCCTGTTCTAATATTTAATGGCAGGTCATTTACATATAGTATAAATAACAAGGGTCCCAAGACAGATCCCTGTGGAACGCCAAGATCGACCGCTTTCTTTTCAGAAACGATGCCATCATATTTCACCACCATCCCCCTGTCGGTCATATATGACCCTATCCACTCCAGCAGGCTGCCTCGAATGCCAATATTGTATAATTTTTTCATCAGCGATGCTTTGTGTACCGTATCAAAGGCTATAGAAAGGTCAAAAAAAGCGTTATAACATATTTACCGTCATCAACATTGCGGAAAACCTGATTTAAATAGTGGAAAGAGGCAGACTCAATTGATCTATTAGGCAAAAAACCATGTTGTGCGGAGTGTAGTAAGTTGTATTTGGTAACAAAATTGATTACTCGTTGGTACACAATTCTCTCAAATATTTTTGAGAAAGTACTAAGTATAGATATTTGCCTATAATTCCCTACATCATTACGGTCACCCCTCTTATAGACCGGGATAACATTAGCGGTTTTGAAAACTTTAGGAAAGATACCCTTATTAAGACTAAAGTTTATTAAGAACGAAAGCGGTTTAGCGATTGAATACTTAATATTTTTTACCACTTTAGTAGTTATATCATCAGATCCAGCTGTTTGTTTATTCTTTATTTTAGAAATAATTTGGAGAACCTCAATCTCAGTAACAGATTCCATAACCATAGTATTTGATGTTATTGGCGAAACGGTACAATCTTTCACGTTAGCTGATCCATATTTATTTCGTAGTTTGTTTTCAGAGATAGTGCTAAAATAATTTACAAATGTGTTTGCAACCACGATTGGTTCAGAAGTAAGCTCAGAATCTACAAGAAGCGAAATAGAACTTTGTGTGTTGTTTTTATTTAAAGCATTATTAACTATAGACCAAATAGTTTTTGATTTGTTATCAGAATTAGTTATTTTGTTTTTATAATAGAGTTTTTTTGTCAAATTTATTCTAGTTCTATACTTCTTTTTAAGATTACGGTATTCAGTTAAAGCCTTACTGTCATTATTCATGCGGTGCAACCAATATAGATGGTCTAATTTCTCTTTCAGGCTAGCTAGGTCTTTGTTATACCATCCTTTTGGAGACAGTGGCGATGTTAAATACTTCTTTTTGTATGGACAACAACAATTTAGACAGTAGACGATAGTATCAATAAAAAGATTCCACAAGCTATCACAGTCGCTAGATATGCTCAATATATTTTCCCAATTTTGCAGCCTAATCATATCGGCAAAGCTAGTTATATTCTGTTCAGAAAAAACACGATACATTTTAATACCTGCAGATTGCTTTTTAGGTTTCCCTTTTTCTGGGAGACTGACAACAAATTTATGCGAATAGTGATCGCTGATATGGGGGTTGAAAATAGAGCACTGATATAAAGTTTTGTCAATATTTGTAACTACATAGTCAATCACTGATACGCTTGTGTGCCCATTGCAGTTTGTATACACTCTTGTTGGATCTGTGGTAGTTACTTGTAAGTCAAAAGAATCAAACAGATCACAAAGCTGCATTTTTACCTCATTATTGACACAGTAATTAATATTCAAATCTCCACAAAAAACAACAGACTTGCTGCGACCAAAAACGGCAGAAAGAGCGGAACTTGCAGAATCAAAGAAAACCTGCAAATCTCCAGATGGAGGACGAAAACAACACAGTATACAGATATCGACGGAACAAATTCCACACAATTCACTGTGCATTTCAACAGATGATTCCAATATACTATTACTTGCTTTAAATACATTTTTGTACTTATTCTTAACTAATATAAGGGAACCTCCATGTCTAGAATTAACTCTGGAGAAACACGAGATGACACAATACCCTTCGATATGAAAATCGCCCGCAGACTGAAGCCAATGCTCTGTTATACACATAATGTCAATATTCTCTGTTTTTAACATATTTTCTAGGACATTTAGTTTACTAAAAATACTTTGGATGTTTATGTGACATAATGTTAGATTTTTTGAGAAACTGATTTTACTCTGAATTGTGTTTAAGTTTCGGTTAGTCCCCACTGGGACAGACGCGGGTATAAAAAATCTTTATAATTACTAGGATAAACGTTATTGATCTCCCCCTCTACAATCCCATCGATAATCCCAAGTAATACCTGACGTATTGGATTTGATCCTAGTTCATCCACAGCAATATTTGACCTTACGCCCCCATGACCCTCCCCTTGATCGTGAGTTTCAGAAGTAAATGACAGTTTTCCTACATTACCTTTATCATCAGTATCATTGTGAGAGCTTTCACAAACCAGGCCCGGAACTTTTGTTACAGGAAATATATTAAAAGTATTTACAGATTTTAAAACAATATTGTTACAAACAGAACCCTTAACAAAATCAGCAATACGCTCACAAATTGTGGGTTTACTTAAACGGTATCTATCACCATATTTGAAATTGTTTATTAAATGAATTGACACATTACTGGTACTTGATAAAAAATTGTTCAGATTGTTGTAATAATATATATATATATATATATATATATATATATATATATATATATATATATATACATATATATATATATATAAAATAGGGAATAAAAGAATCTAATTCGTCTAAATTTTTTAGGCTTCAAAGGCCACTAGCGGCGGAACTATTGACTTTTGAGCATTGTGCCCTTGAGATTTTTGTTCAGCATAACTTGGAGAAGTTTATTCCAAAAATTTAAAAATTTTGAGTGAACGGCTTTTTCCTATACTTTTGAGCGGGGTACACCATATGTTGCCAACTCTTTACCAGTCACTATATGACTAAATGATTGACTTTTGCTTTCTGTCTTTAAATTGACTTAAAAAACTAGCCAATTTTACCAGAAAAATTCTGAATTCTTTGAGAAACATTAAGAGTTTCTTCTTGACGCAACCTTATAAAATGGTAATTGGAAAGTAATTTTTCTAGGACAAAAGTAGCGAAAAAAATATTCTAAAAGCGAATATATATTTTTTTCTCTCAAAAAATTGCCGTCTGTTTTCATTTAAATAAAAAATAGGATAGGATTCATTATGATTTTCTCGAATTAAACCGTTATATTATATCAGTTTAAATGTCGTTGGTTTCCGAATTATTAATGCCATCTCGTGAACTTTTACTTTCCCCAGTTCTTAACAGAATGAGTAACATTAAATTTAAACCGTTAAAATTTGAAGGACCTTATTTGTCGCGTTGGATGGGTTTTAAATTTCCTAAATTGTTTGTGGTGATATTGTTGACGAGTTGAATTTTACTTGGTCCCTTGAGAGAGCCACATGTGTGCTACAAATTGTAAAATAATATTTTTCGTCATAACAATTTTTCTTTTATTTATTAATTTATCTGAAATATGTACCTGAATGAGTGTTTGGTGTAGCTTTCATATAAAAAAAAATCGGTAAAGTGGTTTACTCAGTACTCGCAAACATGTAGTTTTAAAATAAGTATTGAATTTGACTTTCTCAAGTAAAGAGTAAGGAAGTTTCCATAATATGAGTACAATCATACAACATATCGATATCCATTCCTTTCCTCGAAACAATATGGCTCAAAAACTATAGGTTTCATCCCTATTTCACATATTATAATATCATGTCTTTTGGGTGTTGTAATGCCAACTGGACAATGGGAATATCTTTTTTTCGTGATCTAAGAACAATAAAAACCGGTCAAGTGCAAGTTGAACTTGCACAATTAGTGTTCTGTACGTAGATTGTTTTTGAAATAAAAATTTTTGTTAGGGTGGTATAAAATGATCAGTGACTTCACAAAACACACCCCAAATGAGTTTTCAACAAAGTTTGTTTCCAATCTTTACTAAAAAACTGGTGACCTTGAAAATTTTTTTTTATATATATATATATATATATACCAAATAAACTATTAAAAGTAATGCACTCGTGATAATTTTCGTTCAATCTATACCCCGTGGAGAATATTCCAGAATTTTTTTCAAAATTTTTTGATCAGTACTTTTGGAGATAAGGTAGGGGACAGCGATTTTTTAAAAGTAATACGAAGAAAAGTGTGCAAGTATTACATTATATATATATATATATATATATATATATATATATATATATATATATATATATATATATATATTTTACTCGTGTTTTCACAAGCTTTCATTTGACACCACACTTGATGACCTAGTAAAAAAAAATTCTTTTCACTTCCGATTTCACCCCTCAAAACGAACCCCTTAAGTCAAAATTTATGTTACGGTGGTATAAAATGATCAGTGACTTCACAAAACACACCCCAAATGAGTTTTCAACAAAGTTCGTTTCCAATCTTTACTGAAATCTGATGACCTTGAAATTTTTGTTTTTTTTTTATGTACCATATAAATTATTAAAGGTAATGCACTCGTGATAATTTTCATTCAATCTACACCCCGTGGAGAATATTCCAGAATTTTTTCGAAATTTTTTGATAAGTACTTTTCGAGATAAGGCCCGGGACAGCGATTTTTCGCGAATTTTTAAAAATAATACAAAGAAAAATGCGCGCAAGTATAATATTAAATATATATTTTTTACTCGTGTTTTCACAAGCTTTCATTTGACACCACACTCGATGACCTAGTAAAAAAAATTTTTTTTCACTTCCGACTTCACCCCCCAAAACTAACCCCTTAAGTCAAAATTTAATTCTCAAAACTACATGGCTCTGATGAGGCCATCAATTCCTATATTATTACCAAATTTCACCTTTCTATTTCAAATAGTTTTGGAGAAAATCTGGTGTGACAGACAGACAGACAGACAGACAGACAGACGACAGACACCGAAGTGATCTTATAAGTGTTCCGTACGGAACACTAAAAATGTAAGAAACGCAAAGATTGCTGGGGATAATTCTTTTCCTTTATAGTCCAGTCGTCAGCGGTAAATTTTTTACGAAAAGCTCTCATTAAATGTTAACAGACTGTATTTAGGCATATAGGTAGCTTTTTGGGCGTAGAATACGATAAAAAAGTTTGCCGCTATAAAATGTAGGCTAAACCTACAAAATCGAAAATAAAATGAAAAATTCGGTTTTTCACGAATATCGCGAAAAATAAAAAAGATGTCGAAAAACTAATAGTACCACGTGAAAGAACGGGAAATTTTACAAGAAAATAGTGTATAGATTAGTTTTTTTTAGATTCACCGTAATTTAAAAAAATTATTTAAAATAAAATGGCTGGTTTAACCCGTTCAGTTGTAGTGGGGGTGCTGATTAAAAATCTAATAACAGATTTGAAAAATTCAAAATGGCGGATCTAATATGAAGACCAGAGAGTACGTGATTCATTTAATTTCTTCGAGTAATTTAGAATTTTGTTGTTTTCAGTAACTCTTTTCTTTGTATCTGGATATTTAAATGAAATATAAATACTTTATACTTAAAGCTTAGACTTTTATCTTTCATTTCCCACCTTTAAAAATTTTTATTTTAAGTTTAAGTTGTATGAATAATAATAAGCAAAAAATATGTTTAACATGAACACTTTTTTAAGAGCAAACTTACAAAACAGTATCTAAGCCTGTGACTCATTCAAAGGATTTGCCAGTTCCTACACTCTCCGGCAGAAGTGACCAAACCTGAAATGTCACAGCTACATCGAGCAGTATTCCACTGCACCACAGTAGTGACAGTGAGCAGTCCAGCTCGGATAACTTTATCGGCGATGAGGACAGTCCACATTTGATAACTCAGTCTGAACTCAACGATCTCATAAGAGATTTGCTGTTGTCTAAGTCCAAAAGTGAATTACTTGCCTCAAGGTTGCCGCATTGGAAGTTGCTTGATCCTAACACAAGAGTATTTTTCGCTCCAGAAGTAAGACCTATGCTGCTTTTTTTACAAAATAAAATGAATTTTGTTATTGTCATGATGTTAATGGACTCTTCGAAGAAATGAAATAACCATGCAACCCAGAAGAACGACGCCTCAAAGCTGTTCTTTTGCACAGCAGAAATAAAAAGCCTTTTATCCCAATAGGTCATGCAGTGAATTGCAAAGAAACTTATGAAATAATGTCCATATTAATTACATTGATCAAATATGATTGTCACAATTGGTATATCTGTGGTGATCTAAAAGTCATCGGTATGCTTTTGGGTTTGCAAGGCGGCTACACAAAGTACTGTTGCTTCTTGTGCTTATGGGACTCGAGGGCGAAGAAAGATCACTATAAAAAGAAATTTTGGTCTATTAGAACCGAATATGTTTCTGGTAAAATGGACATTCAAAATACATGTTTGGTTAACCCAAAAAAAATTATATTACCACCGCTTCACATTAAGTTAGGCTTAATGAAAAATTTTGCTAAAGCTTTGAATAAGATAGGGCCAGCGTTTCTGTACTTATGCAGTGTATTCACGAATCTTTCTGAGGCTAAACTAAAAGAAGGAATATTTATTGGTCCTCAAATCAGGAAAATTTTGGATGATAAACATTTGAGATCCATTTGACGAACTTTGGAAAGGTTGCCTGGAATTGTCGTTCGAGTTGTCTTAGGTAATAGAAAAAATGACAATTATCAAGAGATCGCTGCAAATTTATTGCAGAATTACTAACTGATGGGTGTGAACGTGTCCCTCAAAATTCATTTTTTGCATTCCCATCTGGATTTTTCCGGAAAACCTTGGAAGTATGAGTGATGAGCATGGCGAATGGTTTCATCAGGATCTAAAATTATTTGAGCAAAACTATCAAGGTTTTTGGGACCAGAACATGCTAGGAGACTACTGTTGGTCTGTTGTACAGATACAAGTATTTACAAAAAAAGAGCTAAAACTTATCATTTTTAATTGTTTATTTGTACTTTAAATTTTTTTTTTTTTTTTTTGTAAAATATTTCTTATTAAATATTTTAGAAGTTTGTCGACCTGAATATTTTTAAATATTTTTTCTAATTTAAGGATACTTAAAATAAACAAAACGTATATGTTTTATTTCATGGATAAAAACCTTGTAAACTAGTGAATTAAACATAAATTTTTTGGTCGAAAATTATATACTAAAGTTTGAAACACCGTAAATTTTTTATTTTTGAAAAAAATTCCTTCGACGATTTTTAACTACTACATTATTTTACAAGATTAATTTTTAGTTTTGCAGGTTGGATTATTTTTTGTCAAGTTATTCTGCAGACAAGGAGGCGCTATAGTTTTCATCAATGATCCATTTAACCCGATAACAAATAATGTTAACATTTAAAACATATTTAAAGAAAAAAATTTTATGACTTAAAGTACAGGGTGAGTCAACGATAAAGTAAAGTTCATTATCTTATTTGTTTCGGGAATGACGAAAAAATGTTAAATACAATAGTTTTACGGAATGTTAAGGTGCACAGTTTAAAATTATTCTTGAGTATACAGGGTACTTCAAAAAAGTGTGGCCAATATAACATATGTTTTTTTAAATGGAACATCATAAAAACGTAAAATACCAAAAATCTGTCAGTCTTAGTTAAGCGTTTGACAATATAGTTGTACTACGAAATCGCGATAACGGAATTGTAAAATCTTTACAAATATATTTAGTGACAGTTAACAAAGTAATTAAGTAGTTTTATTGTTAAAATGTGCTGCCACAAAGTAACGGACCAATTAATCAACTCTTGAAAGCTAGTATTTTTTTTAAAAAAATTGAAATATTAGAAAAACTACTAAGTTTAGGTAAATAACATTATTAGTAAAAGAGTTATAAAATTTTACGCAGAATTTAAAAATAAATTAGAAAATAGGATGTTCCATTTAAAAAAACATGTTATATCGGCCACACTTTTTTGAAATACCCTGTATACTCAAGAATAATTTTAAACTGTTCACCTTAACATTCCCTAAAACTATTGTATTTAACATTTTGTCGTCGTTCCCGAAACAAATGAGTTAATGAACTTTACTCTATAGTTGACTCACCCTGTAGAATAAAAAACAATAAAAATATTAATCGTCATTCTTTTGTATTGTTTACTTAATAACCTTTTAAATATATATTTTTTTTAAATGTAGATCCTTTCTGCAGCGGCTAGGTGTATGTAACCTCTTAAGTAAACTTGAAAGCAATGAAAAAATAATCTCTATTTTTGTATTCTTAGACTTCATCAACTCAGAAAACATACACGTATATATACAACACGATATATCGACTGTAACAGTCCATCTTCAGTGGTTTTACATCGGACCACATATGCTCGGGGTGGAACCTTCCTCGATCAGCCCTGCCTGCGGTAAATGTTAGCAATTTGCTGACCATTCCTCTTTCAGCTTATGACCGTACACAGCCTCCAATTGAGGGCAGGTATGCGTTTCAATTGTAGGTGTAATTTATTGTATCTTACCACGATGTTACGCCAGGACAGTATAAACGAACCTACATTTTACATCGTCAAGATATTTGTTGCACAACTGCCATAATAACAAGACAAATTCAAGTCTCTCTCGTGGATATTTAATAAGATAAATAACTGAAATGGCACACATGTATTCGCTGTTAACACTGCTTGACAGATTTGAAGCAATTAGCCTGATTTAATCGCAACTTGGCCGGGAAATGGGGTTTTCCTGTATTAGATGAAAACTCTCATTGCTTGACAAGCTTTCTGCTTTTGTGCGAGTCTTTATTAAAATACCTTAGTCGTCTGTGCCTGCATTTATGCATATTATTGTCTACTCTAAAAGTTTTAAAGTTGATTAATTACATAGTTGGATCTCTTACATTAATCAAAATAAATTGCGAACGATATATAGGGTGTAGCATCAGTGGCAAATATGTAGAAAAATATATAGTATCTTATCTCCTAAGGACCGTTACTGTCCTTGCATTAAAAGAATAAGAGGTCAATGAATAATGGACAACACGGGCATGCCGTCTATAAATCAGAAGACTAGGATAAATCATATTTTGATACATTTCAGAGCTCATTCGCTCAAGAACATATCCAGAATCTGAACTTGGAGTGAGCACCTCATTCTGGATCAAACGAGAAGCGGGGGAAGGGGTTGCGGTAAGGATATCACAACGACCTGTACTTCCTAAAAAAAAGACTTTGGAAAAACTATTTTGTTAGACACTATAAACAATTAAACCCTCCTCTTTTAGTAATTTATTATTATCGTCTTTGATTGACTTGTAGTAATGCTCAATCGTCGCTCCTAATGAAGCTAACAGCGAAACACGCGTCGTTTGCAAAAATAAAGTGTTTAGTGTGGTGGTGATATATCCTTAGTAGTGTTATTGTGCCAAAGATTTCTAATTACCAACATTATTTTTTTTTTAATTTTGACGTTACCGAGTTTTCTCGGGTTTTTCACAAATTTTTCTAAAATTATCTTTGCGAGCTTATCCCGATTTTCTTTAACAAAATTTCAATGTGCGTTCATCAGACATAATTCAGTCAGCCCTTCCTTTTCCATAGTGCTCCTTAGCCAGGTTTTTACTATTCGAAAAATACTGAAGAAATGTTCTACGCTTGCCAGAACTTCTAGGATTTTTACTTCAAAAGTATTGATTTCAGAAATATGAGTAATGATGGATTACCTCAAAAATCCGCTCAGGCAGATCGATAAAGATATCAAGAACGAAGATTTAAAAAAAAAATATTGAGATTCTTTGAAAATTGCGTGACTGAGATTTTTTATTACCTAAAAAAGCTTTTTTTGGGGAAAAAAGCAATATGTATTGATAAACTAGTAAAAATTATGGTAAATCATTAAAAGTCCACCCAGACAGATCGATAGAGAAAACAAAAATGAAGATTATAAAAAAATTGTTGGGATTCCTTGAAAATTGAGTGACTTAGACTTATTTTATTGCCTAAAAAAGGTTTTTTTTTGGAAAAAAGCAATATGTATTGATAAATTAGTAAAAATCATGGTAAATAATCAAAAATCCGCCCAGACAGTTCGATAGAGAAATCAGGAACAAACATTATAAAATAATTTAACGAGATTTCTTGAAAATTGCATGGTTGAGACTCATTGTATTGCCTAAAAATGTGTGTTTTGGAGAAAAGTAGTATATATCGATAAATTAGTAATAAGTGATGATAAATGATCAAAAATCTGCTCAGACAGATCGATAGAGAAATCAAGAACGAAGATTTAAAAAAAATATTGAGATTGTTTGAAAATTGCGTGACTGACTTGATTGCCTAAAAAGGTTTTTTTTTGGGAATAAAGTAATATATATTCATAAATTAGTAAAAATCATAGTAAATAATCAAAAATACACCCAGACAAATCGATAGAGAAATCAAGAACGAAGATACAAGAAAAATTATGCAGATCTTGAAAATTGCGTGATTGAGACTCATTTTAATGCCTAAAAACGTGTATTTTGGAAAAACAGCAATATATATTGATAAATTAGTGAAAATTATGATGAATAATCAAAAATCCGCCCAGACAGATTGATAGAGAAATCATCTTCTTTATATTATGCATTCCTGCCTGTTTTTCTTTGGTCTTTTTCGTGGTCGTCCTATACTTCTTCGGTCCACCGGTGACTTATCTCGAGCTATTTTCACTAATCGTCGTTCGCACATTCTATTTATATGTTGGTTCCATTCTTGTTTTCTGTTTCTTACGCACGTGTTAATGTCCTCTACTTCACATATGTGCCTTATGTTGTCATTTGTATCTCTAACCCAAAGTGTTCTTCCTGAAATTGTTCTTAATGTTTTCATTTCACTTGTTTGTAAGTATCTCTGAGTTTTGCGTGTTTCTGGTTTTGTCTCTGCTGTGTAGGTCATAACTGGTAGAAATACAGATTTATATGTACGAGATTTTTTAATTCTTTAGTCAGTTTCACTCCTCCGTACTTTAATAGTTCATTTTGTATTTCGTCCTTACCTGTTTTTTTTTTTCTAGCACACGTGCTACAGGGAAGTCCCTAAAGCGCTACAGGAGCGACACGTGTGCGGAGGAAAGCGATTCATGTTGTTCTTGAATCGTCGTAGATTATACTCGGTGGGAAACAGTCCTGGGCAAATTATTCCAAAGGGATGATGTTCTCCATATAAAAGACTGCTTGAAAAGCGTTGTACGAGGAGTAACAAGCTGAACCTCATACGGATGTGAAGAATTAGCGCAACGTGTACTTCTAACATGTACCGCTCTGGGAGGAATTAAGCGGGCCACATCCCTCGAACACTTTCCGTGAAAGTACTTGTAGAATAGGCTCAAGTCGCCAACCATTCCTCGATATTCCAGCGAATCAAGGCCGACGGTCAGTTCCGGGTCTTCAATCAGACGAACAGCTCTTCTCTGAATAGAATCCAACAAATGCAGTGTATGTTTGGGAGGGGAGCTTCAAACATGGGAGCAGTATTCCATAGTTGGTCGAATACGAGCTTTGTAAAGAATTAACAGTTGTTGTGGAGTGTAAAGCTTTCTGGTTCGAAATAATATTCCCAACTTTTGAGAAGCTCTTCTTACTATGCCTGCAACATGTTCATGCCAGGACATATTTGCTTCCAAATTAGCGCCCAACAAATTGAGTGACGATGTTAGAGGAATGGAGTGCCCCGACATAACTATGTCGGGTTCAGCAACGTTAACTTTTTTAGAAAAAACTGCCGCCTGGGTTTTTGTAGCGTTAAATTCCACTTGGTTACTGTCACCCCAAGATAGAATTTCTTCCAGGTCTTTGTTAAGTTGAATGACTTCCTGCTGTCTGCGGATATTCGTCTGAGTAGCCGATGTCCGAGCGTTCAAAGTGAATGAAGAGATAAGAGTACTGTCATCTGCAAAGCTGTAGATTGGATTCTCGGTCTTTTCCAGCAGATCGTTAATGTAAATGAGAAAAAGAGTAGGAGACAGTATGGAGCCTTGGGGTACACCGGCGCTGATAGTGAAGGTGTTAGAAAGAAATCCGTCGACTTTCACTCGTAGAGAACGCTCTCTGAGGAAACATGAGAGCCACAAACAGAACTTTTCCGACATACCATAAGAACGTAGCTTAGCCAACAGCCAATCGTGCCAAACACGGTCGAATGCCTTGGATATGTCAAAAGCAACCGCTTGAGATTCTCCAAAGTGTTCAATTGCATTGTTCCAAACATGTGTTACATAAGTCAGAAGATTTGATCTATTTTTACGAAAGCCATATTGGTGATCGTTAATAATGTTGAATCCTTCAAGATATTTTAGAAGATGCTGATTGATAGCCTTTTCCATGACTTTCGATATTATTGAAAGCAGTTCGATTGGTCGGTAGTTATTTGGCAAGGTCTTCTTGCCTTTTTTAGGTATCGGCTGAACTGTAGCACATTTCCAGCAGCAAGGAAATATTCCCTTTCTGTAGGATAGGTTGAAAAGTCTACAGAAAACTGGTGTTAGTTCCCTCGCACAGTTTTTAAGAACTGTGGCAGGTATTCCGTCAGCGCCAGAAGCCTTTTTGGTGTCTAGCTTCATCAAAATACGTTTTATGATACGCTGTCTGAAGACAACATCGGGCATCCTTGACTGCACTATGGGAATAGTAGGTGGTGTTTTTCCTTGGAAATCGACAGTAGAATGTGAAGCAAAGAGTTCAGCCAACAAGTTCGCTTTCTCAACAGGTGTCGTTGCAATGGAATTATCTGGCTGTGTGAGTGGTGGTATGGTGGATTTGGTGAAATTTTGACTAACTGTCTTAGCGACCGACTAAAAGGACCTTGAATTGCCGGGACAGGCGAGAAGTTTGTTTCTAATCCGTTGATTGTGTACCTTCTTGGTTTCGTCGATAATTTCTTTGCATCTGTTTCTGGCACGAACAAATGTGTTACGATTTATGGTGTTAGGATTTTCACGCCATTGTCGGTATGCAAGATGTTTAGAAGCAACAGCTTCTTTGCTTTTTCGGTCAAACCAAGGCTTGCCGTTGGAAGGGCATTTCTTCGAAAAAGGGATGTAAGCCTCCATACCGGCCAAAATAACATCGAAAACCTCCCTGGCGCAGTCAGATGGGTCGTCGGATCGAAAAAAAACGTCTAACCAAGGGAAAGTTCGAAAATATTCCATGAGATCTTCCCATTTAGCAGACTAGTAGTGCCAAATCTTGCGCGGTTTAGGCGCCTCTCTGCCACTGATTGGTAGAATACTCGATGTCGAAAGTAGTTTATGGTCGGAAGAACCTAACGGCGGATTTAGGCTGACTGTGTAAATTTCCGGATTGGTGGTTAAAAAGAGATCAAGAAGACTGGCAAACTCTCCGTCTCGATCAGGGATCCGTGTTGGTTCGTCAATAAGTTGAGTTAAGCCACAACTGATTGAAAATGATTCGGCTTCACGACCTTGTTCGTCGGTAGTATTTGAATATTTAAGCCAGTTGATGTTGTGGACATTAAAGTCGCCCAGGATGGCAATTTCGGCATTTGGATAGTTAATTTGTAAATGATCGTAGGTGTCTGCAAGGGAAGCGAAAAGTGTTCTAAAGTTAGTATCACTTGGTGGTCGATAGAGGATACAGATGCACCTTGTGGTTGGTTGAGTCGTTATTTTTAACCACATAACATCAAAGTTTGGAGGCTCCAGAGCCTCTGCTCGTTGGCAAGAGAGGTCGCTTCTGACATAAAGACAGATTCCAAAGTTACGCCTTAATCGGGAATAGAAGTCGTACCCAGGATAAAGATAGCTTACTGTGCTGGTCGATGAACTGACCTTAGTTTCACAGATAGCGAGTACATGAGGTTTATTTGATTGCAGGTGTTGGTGCACTGAATTTATGTTCGTGTTTAAACCTCGTATGTTGCAAAAATCCATTTTGAAATTCTGATCTCTGCATGTCGACGCCCCTGAACCAGCCCCCACCCGGAGATCCGAACGGGGGGCTATTTTACCTCCGGAATTTTTTGTATCCAGGTGCCTCATATCTCTTCGGTTTTTTAATTTTTTGAGAGCTTCTTCCACCTGTTTATCATCTATTTCTGATGTTCCGTTGATTACTATTTCTGGTGTTTCGGGTGCCCAATTTTCTATTGTATTATACAATTGCTCTATATATATTGCTCTATATAATTTGTCTATGTATCTTTCTCGATGTATCTTACTTCTATTAATTCTTTCATTTCTTTTTGCTGTCCACGTATCTTTCTTCAAATCTCCTTTTGCATACCATAAAAGTCATGTTCCATTTCTTTAGAGAATCTTTCCCAGTGTTCCATTTTCTTTTTTCTGACTAGTACATTTATTCCATTGCGAACTTTCTTATAGTCTCCATATGTTTCTCTGGTCTTTCTTGATCTATATTTAAGATAGGCTCTTGTTTTTTCTTGGCATTTTAACTTCACTTTCTCGCAAAACCAAGGTGTATTATTCGGTCTTCTTGATGTTCTGTTTATTTTACGTTCCCCGAATGCTTCTTTTGCTGTTTTTATAATGTTATCCTTCATCTTTCTCTAACTATCTTCTATGTCTTCTTCCTCTACCACTGGGTCTTTATTTATTTCGTTCTAAAATCTTGTCTGGTGGAGATTTTTTATTGATTCATCTTGTAGGCCTTCTCCCTTTGTCTTTGTTTCGTAAACTGTTGGGCTGGTTTTTTGAGGTCTCTTTTTTGATAGAGAAATCAAGAACGAAAAAAAATTATTGAGATTCCTTTTAAATTGCGTGACTGAGACTCATTTTATTGCCTAAAAGGTGTGTTTTTGAAAAAAAGCAGTATATATAGATAAATTAATAAAAATCATGATAAATAAACAAAAATCTGCTCAGACAGATCGATAGAGAACGAAGATTTAAAAAAAAATTATTGAGATTCCATGAAAATGACAGCCAGAAAATGAATTTGGGTAATAATTACGTATTATCCTCATAGTGCGGCATAGCGTAGGATGACTTAAAAAAAATTATTGACTTTATAACTTGTATTTTTAAGGGATATATTGAGTATATAATTTTTTTGATAAAGAAAAGAAAATATGTCAGAGAAAAAATACAAACACTTTACATAACAATTTAATTTATTCGTTAAAATAAAGTTCTTTTTTTAGTGTTTCCTGTCAAAACGTTGTGAACAAAATAAATTAAAAACGCGCTTTTGTTCATCTAATTGTTTTAATAAGTAAAGGAAACACCCTTCTTCCTATAATAGGGACAACAGTAACACGAAGTAAACTAAATATATAAATCTTTACATTTAGTTGTCTGGATTTCAGAATTTTATCCATTATTTCCACTTATTTAAAAGGATTTAGACACGCGCTTTCCCGTTAATCCAGCCACTTATTTATTCCCCTAATCTCTTGAGATTCTCTTCCATGCGAACGTGAGACACCATAAATTATTTTCTAATTAAGTAAAATCACTCAGACGCTTAATAACGATCACTGTCTTTTTGCTCCAGTTCGAATCCGGTTCAAACTCTTCTTGTCCTCCTTTTTCAACCCATATCAAATTTTATATAGAGCTCAGTGTAGTAGCCAATATATGTCAACAAGAAATGTATATATAGTCTAATTATCATTAGAATTTAGTGAATTCAAATTAATTGCTATCATTTTAAAGAACTAACAAAAACGTAGTCTTCATCGCGATAATGATTATTTTTTTTCTTCTTCTTCCTGCTTTAAGCCTCTTGTGACGCACATGTCCAGCTTTCGTGCTATTTTTTTGGTGTTCGACCGGGAGGTCTTCTTATTTCTGGTTTTGCAACATTTACCCATAGTGTCCAGCTATTAGCTGACAGCCTACTTACGTGATCCCTCCAATATTAACGTCTTGATCTGGCGAAACGGACGATTTCTTGAATCTTGAGTTCTTCTCGTATAGTCGTGCTTCGTACCTGACCTCACAGGGTTATTCCTTTGATAGTGCGCAGTGTTTTCATTTCGGTATCTCTCATGAGGCTTTTTGTTTTAGATGTTTCTGTGGCACACATTAGAACCGGTCTTACCACGGTTCTATATACGCACTTTGCTTTCTCTATACATGTAGGCATTTTTCCATCATCAGACATTCTCGATGCTTTATTTGTCTGATTGAGTACTTCTTGATATAGATTTTTTGAACTCGATAGCTGTACTCCCAGCTATGTGCAGTGCATGTTCTATGCTACTGTTTTGTTGTAGACAACACAATATTTTTGAAGTTTTTCGTTCCATTTTGTATCCCCTATTGACTTTATTGACACTATTTATTATTTTGTCCATTATTAAATTAAAATGTCTTGAACTTATGCTAATACCTTGTCGAATTCCGGATGATATTGGTACTTCTTCAGTTAGTCCTTGCTGTGACTTTATACGTGCCCTATTGTTTTTATTGACCTGTTCTATCACTTTAATGTAGTTCTTGTTGAAGTCATGATCTCGTAAAATTTGTAACCGTATCTTATCGAATGCTTTTTTTAGATCAGCTAAGCAAAGAAATAGAGGTTCATTGGATTTTAATGATTTTTCAATCAATTGTCGGATTGTGAATATAGCATCCACTGTCGATCTATTTTCTCTAATTCCTTGCTGTTCCTTGGTTATTTTGATCTTTTTTGTTATTTTTGCAGTCATAATCTTGGTTAGTAATTTACAACGTCTTCATCGCAATAATGATTTTTTTTCTTCTTCTTCTTCCTATAGACGAAAACTGATGTCGGTGTCTAAGGTTTAATTTTATGATAAACTCAATGGTGTAAACCACATATCGATGTCTAGTACCGTTTCAGATATACAGGATGTTTTTCTGCATTTTGGAAAAATGTTTGTAATTCTTTTCCGATTGAAAATTTTTTATTTCTGTAAAAACATGCTCAAACCACTTTTTCACGTGGATTTCAATAGTGTAAGTTACATTTTTTTACAACTAATATTTTAATAGTTATTAACGCAAAAATATATTTTTTAAATGGGATACCCTGTATATTCCGAATAGAGCTTTAAATAACCATTCTAAAAATATAGCACACTTTATATTTTGCTTAAATCTACTTCAAAATATAAAGGTTTTCAGTTTATACGCGAGTTTTAAATGCACATTTTGTGAAGTAAGCTTTGGACGGAGCGGCCATATGGATTAATTCAATTGTTTACTCGTAGTTGTCAAATTTTACTTCAGGATCATTTATTAAATTGCCAAATAAATCGCAATGAAGTTTGAAAATTACGAAAAATGGGATATGAGTGTGTTTCATACAAACCGGAGAAAATTCGGAAGCGGTAAGTAATTTGTACCACCTAGTTAATAGTGGCCCCTTTGAAAAGAAACGACCCAAAAATTATGCATCAAACAGGGATAAGGAGTTAGAAGAAATAGTAGTTTTAGGAACTATCGGAAATAATCCCAACACTTCGACCCGACAGTTAAAAGAATCCACTGGACTACCAAGAAGTAACGTAAGTCGTACTTTGAAGAAGCACAAATTCAGGCCATATAGGACAAAGTTCACCACCTTAAAGACGGAGATTTTCAACGGCGTATGACTTTTCGCCAATGGTTTCTGGAGAATTGTAACCATGTTCCGAATTTTTCATTAAATTGCGTTTGGACAGACAATGCTTATGTAAGCAATGCAGGTATTTTTAATCGTTACAATTCTTATATGTGGGCACAAGAAAATCTTCATTTAGTTGTGGAGCAAATAAATCAAGGCAGATTTGGATTTAATGTGTGAGCAAAAATTTTTAGAGGCAGGGTTATAGGTCCATTTCTTTAGGAAGGAACACTCACCTCTCAGAGATACTTAGAAATTTTAAGGCAGCAGATAGAACGTCTTGTTGATGAACTGCCGTTAATGGACCTTAGAAATATATTTTTTCAACACGACGGGGCACCCCCTAATAACGCTGCAGTTACCAGTAATTTTTTATCGGCCAATTTCGGCAATAACTGGATAGCCAACCAAGGTCCGAACCGTTGGCCAGCAAGGTCACCGGATTTAACACTCATGGACTTCTATCTCTAGGGAAGATTAAAAGACCTAATTTTTAAATTGCCGACAAACACCAAGCAAGAGTTAGATGTAGCAGTGATATAAAGTTTTGTAGCTCTCACTCTTCTTGAAATAATCAACTCGGTAAGAAGTGTCCAGAAAAGGTGCTGCCAATGTATAAATGAAACTGGTCGACATTTCCAACATCTCTTATAGAAAATTGTTTTGTTTTAGTTGGCTCTACTCGGAATAAATTGTTTTATTGTTGTTTTGTTTTATTTTCTACATAGTTTAAAGCACTATAGCATTTAGTAAATTTCATTGTAGTCATGACTCTTAGAGTTACTTCTGGGAATTTTATTTACGATTTGACTGCTATCGATAAACAATTGATATTGCCGCTCCGTCCAAAACCTACTTCACAAAATGTGCATTTAAAACTCGCGTAAAAACTGAAAACCTTTATATTTTGAAGTAGATTTAAGCAAAATATAAAGTGTGCTATATTTTTAGAATGGTAATTTTAAGCTCTATTCTATAGGAAAAATATACAGGGCATCCTATTTAGAAAATATATTTTTGCGTTAATAACTATTAAAATATTAGTTGTAAAAAAATGTAACTTGATCCACGTAAAAAAGTACCTAGAGAATGTTTTTACAGAAATTAAAAAGAATTACAAACATTTTTCCAAAACGCATATTTTTGAAAAAGACCCTGTATATCTGAAACGGTACCAGATATCGATATGCGGTTTTCACCATTGAGTTTATCATAAAAATTGAGCCTCAGACACCAACATCAGTTTTCATTTATCTCCTTCAGATAAAGGGGTTTACCTTTAAAAGTGTCCAGTTTGGACCACCCTGTACTTTTCCAGCTTTTGTGCCATCTTTTGCCCATCGTGTTTTCCATCTTTTGCCCATCTATTAGCTGACATCTTACTTACGTGATCCCTTTAATATCGACGTCTTGATCTGGCGAAACGGACGATGTATTTCATCTTGAGTTCTTCTCGTATAGTTGTGCTTCGTACCTGGTTTAATAGTGCGCAGTGTTTTCATTTCTTTAGCTCTCATGAGGCTTTTTGTTTTAGATGTTTCTGCTCTTGTTTCTGTTGCATACGTTAAAATCGATTTTACCAATATTTTATAAATACGTACTTTGCTTATTAAGTCCCTCAAACAACCAGATATTTTCGATGTTTCATTTGGCTGTAGAAAGCTTAAAATTTATCAAGTCCATCAAACGCTACTGAAATTATATAATATTAAACTACCTCCGCCCCCTTCCTGGGTTAAACTTTTGCCCTTTATATGTTTTAATATAAATATTTATGCATAAAATTTCTCAATTATTCAACAAAAAACGAGGAAAAACTTCCATATTACTATTAAAACCTTTTAAAAAACATCGACCTCCAACCTATTTCATACCCTTGGTGTAAAGCGATATCGTTCAAAAACTATAGGCTTCATCTCCTTTTTAAATGTTATTTGTATATCAAGTTTGAAATTGATATCTTATGTCATTCGAGAAAACCGACAGACTGATAGACTGACCGACGGAAATGAGTGAGTATGTTTCTCGTGTTCTAAAACGTGAAAAAATGCGATTTTTTTTTAGTGTTCCGTACGGAACACTTATAAGACCACTTCAGTGTCTGTCCGTCTATCCGTCTGTCCGTCTGTCTGTCTGTCCGTCTGTCACATCCGATTTTCTCTGAAACTATTTGACGTAGAAAGTTAAAATTTGGTACTAATATAGAAATTGATGGCCTCATCAGAGCCGTGTAGTTTTGAAAGTTAAATTTTGACTTAAGGAGTTAGTTTTGGGGGGTGAAATCGAAAGTGAAAAAGAATTTTTTATTAGGTCATTGAGTGGGGTGTCAAATAAAAGCTTGTAAAAACACGAGTTCAAAAATATATATAATGTCTTACATGCGCACACTTTTCTTTGTATTATTTTGAAAAAGTCGCGGAAAATCTCGGTCCCCCCCTTTATCTCGAAAAGTACTGATCCAAAAATTTTGAAAAAATTCTGGAATATCCTCCACGGAGTGTAGAATCAACGAAAATTATTACCTAATTATTACCTTTAATAATTCATCTGGTATATAAAAAAAAACAAAAATTTCAAGGTCATCAGTTTTCACTAAAGATCGGAAACAAACTTTGTTGAAAACTCATTTGGGGTGTGTTTTGTGAAGTGACTGATCATTTTATACCTCCACAACAAAAATTTTTGTTTCAGAAGCAATCAATGTACGGAACACTAATTGCGCAAGTTCAACTTACCGGTTATTTACGGATAGCAATTTTTTTTTATTTCTAAATTTTCCAACAGGTTTAATTTGACTCCTTTGTTTTGTATGTCTAAAATTTTAAATTTGTCGTCAAAAGGATGATTGGATTCTGTTAAATGATTACTGTAAACTGAATCGGATTTGTTTTTTAGATAACTTTTTTTATGCTCTGAAATCCGAACCTCGAAAGAACGACCTGTCTGACCTATGTAACTTTTAGAACAAGAACCACAATTTATCTGATCCGCTCCAGATTTTTTTTTTTCTATTTTGTTTTCCTTTTGCATTTCTAATAAATTTTCCCAACGAGTTGTTTATTCCAAAAACTATGTTGATATTATATTTATTGAAGTGGTTCTTAATTTTTTCTGATGTGTTAAGACTTGATATTTTTTATCCGTATCTTTAGATATTAGAACAGTGTTCGGGAACGCTTCTAGCATCATATCAGACAATCAAATTCAAAATTAACAGTCATGAATCATCAGCACTCTCAACTTTATTCATTAGTCAAATTACCTAAATTAAAATTATCCCATTAGATCTGTAGTCTCCTACATATCGGCCCCAGCTTACGAACTCGCAAAATTTCTAATAGATATCATAAATACAAACATTTTTTCTACCAGATAATTCAATACTTGTATCATTTGACTTTCAAAACCTTTTCCCTAGCATACTCTTGGATGAAACAGTAAAAATCATAAAAACACTTGTAATCACAAATTAAGTTAATATCGTTATATAAGACAAACTAAATTTATTTAACATGATCCTTAGTAAAATTTATTTTTACTTTAATATATTTTATAATAGTTCAGAGGGTCTTATAATACCTTAGCCCACTTTTAGCAGAAATATTCATGAACAACCTAGAAAAACAAAGACATTGACTAGAGTTTAGTAAATTATTTTTGTATTGGTACCAGTATGTAGATGACATTTTTGCTTGTTTCAACGGTACAGAGCTTCAACTTTTTTTACTTATATGAACTCAATACATAAAAATATTAAATTCACTGTGGAACTAGAAGTCGACAATAAAATTAATTTTCTTAATTTAAAGATAACCAGACATTACAATAAACACGAATTTTCTATTTTTCACAAACCTTCATATACAGATACTACAATAAATATAAATTCAGTTCACCCTCTACAACAGAAATTGGCAGCTTATCACAGTATGTGACATAGACTTGTAAGTTTCCCTTTATCTGTAGATGATTTTAATAAAGAATTAAATCTAATAAAACAAATTGCCAAACAAACAAAAGCTTTCCAGATGATAGTACGCTTGTCTCTTCATTCACTTTGAACGCTCGGACATCGGCTGCTCAGGCGAATATCCACAGACAGCAGGAGGTCTTTCAACTTAACAAAGACCTGGAAGAAATTCTATCTTGGGGTGACAGTAACCAAGTGGAATTTAACGCTACAAAAACCCAGGCGGCAGTTTTTTCTAAGAAAGTTAACGTTGCTGAACCCGACATAGTTATGTCGGGGTACTCCATTCCCCTAGCATCGTCGCTCAATTTGTTGGGCATTAGTTTGGGAGCAAATATGTCCTGGCATGAACATGTTGCAGGCTTAGCAAGGAGAGCTTCTCAAAAGTTGGGAATATTATTTCGAACCAGAAAGCTTTACATCCCACAACAACTGTTAATTCTTTACATAGCTCAAATTCGACCAACTATGGAATACTGCTCCCACGTTTGGGACTCCGCTCCCAAACATACACTGCATTTGTTGGATTCTGTTCAGAGAAGAGCTGCTTGTCTGATTGGAGACCTGGAACTGACCGGCGGCATTGATTCGCTGGAACATCGAAGAACGGTTGGCGACTTCTACAAGTATTTTCATGGAAAGTGTTCGAAGGATGTAGCCCGCTTAATTCCTCCCAAAGCGGTGCATATTAGAAATACACGTCGCGCTGGTGCTTCACATCCATATGAGGTTCAGCTTGTTACTCCGCGTATAACGCTTTTCAAGCAGTATTTTATATGGAGAACATCATCCCTTTGGAACAATTTGCCCAGCGCTGTATTTCTCACTGAGTATAATTTACAGCGATTTAAGAACAACGTGAATCGCTTTTTCAGCACACATGCCGCTCCAAGAGCGCTTTAGAGACTTCCCTGCAGCACGTGTGCAGACCCATAAAAAAAAGTGTCCTTTTATCTGTAGGTGATTTTCTTAAAGAATGAAAACAAATTGCCGAATATTCTCCTGAGACCATAGACTCAATACTGAACAAAAAATTAAAAAATAAAGCTAAGGAAGAAGATACGACTCAGTATATATCACCACTACACCAAACGCTTTATTTTTGCACTCCACGCGCGTTTCGCTAACCATGTTAGCTTCATCAGGAGCGATGATTGACAATCAAGTCGAGTGCAAAAATAAAGTGTTTGGTGTAGTGGTCATATATACTGAGTAGTATCATTGTGCCAAAGATTCGACATTCGCAACTTAGAAGAAGATACGGATAAAAAATATCTTAGTCTTAACCTATTTTGGTAACACATTAGAACAAATTAAGAACCACTTAAATAAATTTAATATCAACATAGCTTTTAGAACAAAGAACTCGTCGGGAAAATTTGTTAAAAATGCAAAAAGGAAAACAAAATAAAACAAAAAAAATCTGGAGTCTATCAGTTAAATTATGGCTCTTGTCCTAAAAGTTACATAGGACAGATAGATCGTTCTTTCGAAGTTCGGATTTCATGGCATAAAAGAAGTTATTTAAAAAACAAAATCGATTCAGTTTACAGTAATCATTTAACAGAGTCCAATCATCTATTTGACGACAAATTTAAAATTTTACACTTACAAAAGAAAGGAGTCAAATTAAAATTTAGAAATAAATAGAATTAAAAATTCAGATATCAAATGAACACAAAGATACCTACTTAACCCATGGTAAATCATCTTTGCTTGATTTATACAACAATTAAAGTTCAGAATGATTTCCCAACAATATTTGTTATATTAGTGTCTGCAATCACCTCCTCGTTTGAATAAAATCTTTGTCTCGCCAGCCATTTCTTCAAATTGGGGAACAAATAGTAGTCCGAGGGAGCCAAGTCTGGAGAATAGGGGGAATGTGAAACGAGTTGGAATCCTATTTCCATTAATTTTGCGACCACAACTGCTGAGGTGTGTGCTGGTGCGTTGTCGTGATGGAAAAGGACTTTCTTGTGGGCCAATCGCGGGCGTTTTTCTTGCAGCTCGGTTTTCAAACGGTCCAATAACGATGAATAATATTCACCTGTAATAGTTTTACCCTTTTCCAGATAGTCGATGAGGATTATCCCTTGCGAATCCCAAAAGACAGTCGCCATAACCTTTCCGGCCGAAGGAACGGTCTTCGCCTTTTTTGGTGCAGATTCCCCCTTGGTAACCCATTGTTTAGATTGTTGTTTGGTCTCAGGAGTATAGTAATGTATCCATGTTTCATCCACAGTGACGAAACGACGCTTAAAGTCCTCCGGATTCTTCTGGAACAGCTGCAAACCATCCTTGCAACACTTCACACGATTCCGTTTTTGGTCAAGCGTGAGCAATCGCGGCACCCATCTTGTGGATGTTTATGCAAAATATTATGTACCCGTTCAGTCGAGATGCCCACAGCACTAGCAATCTCACGCACCTTAACTCTTCTGTCATCCATCACCATATCATGGATTTGATCAATGATTTCTGGAGTCGTAACCTCCACAGGCCGTCCAGAACGTTCAGCGTCACTTGTGCCCATATGGCCAGTCCGAAAATTTTGAAACCACTTATAAACTGTTCTAATCGAAGGTGCAGAGTCACCATAATGTTTATGGTGTGCGTTCATTCAAGAGATGCTACTAACTAAACATGACCTCGATACGCGCCGGTGGTGCCATCTCTCGGACTTTGCACGGACTTTGCACGGACTTTTCAAACCAGCCTCGTATTAGTTTCTGGGGTTACTGGTTACTGTAAAAATAGTCATTTTACAATATTTGTTAGTACGTAGTAATAATTTTTATTACCTACCTTAGGGTATTTATTAAAATGTAACAACATTTAATTGAGATATCATTTTGTATCAGACGAAGCTACAGTGATAGCAAAACGCGTACCATACAGTTTTTGTAAAACAAAATAAAAGTGAAAATTAACTAAATCAGTCTTTCATTACATTCGTTATGAATTTTCATCAAGTACAACATCAATATCAACAATTCAAAGTTTAAAAAGGTCATAATAAAAAACATATTATCATCTACTCCCGGCCGTCAGTAATAAATGACGTAATAATAAATTAGTTGTAATAAACTAACAAATAACAATATGAAGTTTTAGTTATTTTATTGGCTGTTTTCTTCATTATCTCATTCACAATGCAACGACGTCTATTATTACAACTTCGTCAAATATTTTAGAAAATTAAAGCTTATCTATCTTCCAACAGAACACTTTTGCCTTTTTGTGCAAATTTAATTGTAAAAGCTCGCTTTGTGCAGAGAAGTTCTATGGTGGAAATAACAACTATCTTGAACAATTAAAGTTTGAAATACTTTTGAAATAGTTACGAAAGAAAATAAAATTGTATTGTTGTTTGTAACAGAGAGGTGTTAGTAAACTTAGTTAACCATTTAACGAAAAATTGAAATACAAGTCAATGTTTAAATAGCTTCGGACAGCGGTTATGTGGTGCTCAAAATAAATAAAAAAAGTTATATTCAGTTGTCGCTTTATAGCTAAAACCCATTCTCTACGACATAAGAGCAACAGTTTAACACAAGTAGGAATCCATAATTTTTAAGCAACGTTGCTTCAGAGGAAGGGGGTGAAATGAATGGGGGAGATAAATTTTGAATAGTTTTAAAATGTATATGAGAATTTTTTCTGGTTTTTAATTTAATTTAACTAAGAAATAAATTTTAAACATGATTTTTTATAGTCAAATATATAACGGGCTTAACGGGTAGGGGAAGAGATAAAACAGGTTGCTCCGAATATATTTTGTTATACGTTTTTGAGTTTAAGAAGTAGAAAATTTTGATATTTTTCTCATTATTTCTGTTTTAACAGAGACACTATGTAGCGGAAAATCTCCGGTTTCAATTATAGATATCTCCAAAACTTATTAATATCCCACCATAAAATACTCTCTACTGTATTCTTGTAACTGAAAATAATTTAGCTCTGGTGTTTAAAATAACATCGGATACGATTTTCTATTTAATAAACTTTCGAGCCTCTCGCCCACCTGGACAGAATCCTACACCCTCTGCTGTAATCTACCTCCTACGATTGTCTTGTATTTAGGTGTTAATTTGCTTATGTCAGAAAACTAATCTAATAGTTGATAGTGTAGCGTTGACCTTAGCAGTAAGGGAACATGAATATACCCGGGCCAATATTATCTTAATAACTAATCCCGTTGGTGCATATTAATAACACGATAAACGCATCAACGAAAATGCAATCTATTTCCCATAAGGTGCAAATGCGACTTCTGTAAGTTAGTGAGCTAATAAATCTTTGATAGATAAGATTAGATAAAATGGATTATTCGCGGAATATTGTTTAATATTAATCTATTTAAATTCAAAGGTAATTTTCTGCTTTCACTTTTGATGGTAATAATTGATAAATAGTTTACTTGTTACATATGCAAGCTTTTTCTTGAAAGTTAACGTTACAGAACTTATCATAGTTGTGTCATGATTCAGCAACATATGTAGTTATGTCATGACATGTCACTCTCACACATCTTGCTCGTCATTAACTTGGATACCAATATGTCTTCACATGGCCACGTTACAAGCATAGCAGCGAAAGTTTTGAAAATAAATATAGTAAGGCACTTCTTCTTCTTAGCAATTCTTTTCCGATTATCGGACATTACGTTGGCTATGTTGACTTTACTCACTGCTGTTCTAAACAGAGATGCTGTTGTCCTATTAAACCATTGATGAAGGTTTTCAACCAGGATGTTCTTCGTCTTCCAGCACTAGTTTACTGGCAATCTTACCCTGCATTACAAGTTGTATAATGCAGTATTTCTCGGGATATCTTACAGTGTATCCAAAATATGGTATATTATTCTAAGAATTTCGTTTTCTTTCTTCATCTTCCTCAAAACCTTTTCAATTCTTACTCGATGTACTCAACTAATCCTCAACAGCCATCTGTATGTCCAGAGCAAATACATAACAACGCGGAAGCTCTCAAGCTCAGATTTAGGTCATGGTTGCATAAACTTTTTTAAATTCGATAACATAACATTCTATTCGGTGTTTTATTTCCACAGAATGATCCCATTTTCTGCTTATAGTACTTATAGTGGTATGTGAACTGTAACATTAGCCTCATGTTGCGTTGACACTACCATACGCTGAGTTTTACTGCGCTTAACACACTGGCCTCTGGCCAACTAGCTATAATGTCGGTGACATCCGCGCAGAGGAAGTTATTTATATGTACTCCGTTGATATTAACACCTTCGTCAGTGTCAGTTAGCGCCTCTATAAGATTCTCTGAATATAAATGGAAGATTAGGGGTGACAAAACGCAACTTTGCCTAACACGCCTATTCTATACTTTCTGAAGTTTAGTTTTCAACTCTTATTTGTTTTCAGAATAGCTTCCCAATAATTCTGACATCTTTATCATCAATCTTCGCATCTTTCAGAATCTGGTTTATTTTATGTTGCTGAACACGATCTGTTCCTGTATCGACCACCAAGTGATACCAATTTTCGAACACTTTTCGCTTCTCTTGCAGACACCATCGATTATTTACAAAGTAACTATCCAAGTGCCGAAATTGCCATCCTGGGCGACTTTAATGTCCACAATATCAACTGGCTCAAATATTCAAATACTACCGACGAACAAGGTCGTGAAGCTGAATCATTCTCAATCATTTATGGCTTAACTCAGCTTATTGACGAACCAACACTGATCCCTGATCGAGATGGGGAGTTCGCCAGTCTTCTTGATCTGTTTTTAACCACCAATCCGGAGATTTACACGGTCACCGTAAATCCGCCGTTAGGTTCTTCCGACCATAAACTGCTTTCGACATCGAGTATCCTGCCAATCAGTAACAGAGAGGCGCCTAGGCCGCGCAAGATTTGGCACTACAAATCTGCTAAATGGGAAGATCTCATGGAATACTTTCGAACTTTCCCTTGGATGGACGTTTGTTTTCGATCCGATAACCCATCTGACTGCGCCAGGGAGGTCTCCGATGTTATTTTGGCTGGTATGGAAGCTTACATCCCTTTTTCGAAGAAATGCTCCTCCAACGGCAAACCTTGGTTCGACCGAAAATGCAAAGAAGCTGTTGCTTCTAAACATATTGCCTACCGACAATGGCGTGAAAATCCTAATACCTTAAATCGAAATATCTTTGTTCATGCCCGGAACAGATGCAAGGGAATTATCGACGAAACCAAGGAGGCACACAATCAACGAATTAGAAACAAACTTCTCGCTTGTCCCAACAATTCCAGGTCCTTTTGGGCAGTCGCTAAGGCAGTTAGTCAAAACTTTACCAAATCCACCATACCACCACTCACACGGCCAGATAATTCCATTGCAACCACACCTGTTGAGAGAGCGAACTTGTTGGCTGAACTCTTTGCTTCACATTCTACTGTCGATTTCCAAGGAAAAACACCACCTACTATTCCCATATTGCAGTCAAGGATGCCCGATGTTGTCTTCAGACAGCGCATCATAAAGCGTATTTTAATGAAGCTAGACACCAAGAAGGCTTCTGGCGCTGACGGAATACCTGCCATAGTTCTCAAAAACTGTGCAAGGGAACTAACACCAGTTTTCTGTAGACTTTTTAACCTATCCTACAGAAAGGGAATATTTCCGTCCTGCTGGAAATGTGCCACGGTTCAGCCGATACCTAAAAAAGGTAAGAAGACCTTGCCAAATAACTACCGACCAGTTGCACTGCTTTCAATAATATCGAAAGTCATGGAAAAGGTTATCAATGAGCATCTTCTAAAATATCTTGAACGATTCAATATTATTAGCGATCACCAATATGGTTTTCGTAAACATAGATCAACAGGAGATCTTCTGACTTATGTAACACATGTTTGGAACAACGCAATTGAACACTTTGGAGAATCTCGAGCGGTTGCTCTTGACATATCCAGGGCATTCGACCGTGTTTGGCACGATGGACTGTTGGCTAAGTTGCGCTCTTATGGTATGTCTGAAAGTTTCTGTTTGTGGCTCTCATGTTTCCTCAGAAAGCGTTCTTTACGAGTGGCGGTCGACGGATTTCTTTCTAACACCCTCACTATCAACGCCGATGTGCCCCAGGGCTCCATACTGTCTCCTACTCTCTTTCTCATTTACATTAACGATCTGCTGGAAAAGACTGGGAATCCAATCTATAGCTTTGCAGACGACAGTACGCTTGTCTCTTCATTCACCTTGAACGCTCGGACATCGGCTGCTCAGGCGAATATCCGCAGACAGCAGGAGGTCGTTCAACTTAACAAAGACCTGGAAGAAATTCTATCTTGGGGTGACAGTAACCAAGTAGAATTTAACGCTACAAAAACCCAAGCGGCAGTTTTTTCTAAAAAAGTTAACGTTGCTGAACCCGACATAGTTATGTCGGGGCACTCCATTCCCCTAGCATCGTCGCTCAATTTGTTGGGCGTTAGTTTGGGAGCAAATATGTCTTGGCATGAACATGTTGCAGGCATAGCAAGGAGAGCTTCTCAAAAATTGGGAATATTATTTAGAACCAGAAAGCTTACACCCCACAGCAACTGTTAATTCTTTACAAAGCCCAAATTCGACCAACTATGGAATACTGCTCCCACGTTTGGGGCTCCGCTCCCAAATATACACTGCATTTGTTGGATTCTGTTCAGAGAAGAGCGGTCCGTCTGATTGGGGACCCGGAATTGACCGGCGGCCTTGATTCGCTGGAACATCGAAGAACGGTGGGCGACTTGAGTCTGTTCTACAAGTATTTTCATGGAAAGTGTTCGAAGGATGTAGCCCGCTTAATTCCTCCCAAAGCGGTGCATGTTAGAAATACACGTCGCGCTGGTGCTTCGCATCCGTATGAGGTTCAGCTTGTTACTCCGCGTACGACGCTTTTCAAGCAATCTTTTATATGGAAAACGTCATCCCTTTGGAATAATTTGCCCAGCGCTGTGTTTCCCACCGAGTACAATTTACAGCGATTCAAGAACAACGTGAATCGCTTTTTCCGCACTCGTGCCGCTCCTGGAGCGCTTTAGGGACTTCCCTGCAGCACGTGTGCTAGACCAATAAAAAAAAAAAAAAAAAAGAACGCTTTCTCGAAATCAATAAAGCATAGATAGACATCGTAGTTAACTTCTCTACATCTTTGAATTAGTACTAGTAGACTAACAAGAGCTTCTCTGGTACCCAGACATTCCCTCCGATATCCTCAAGATATAAAGGGGGTAAAATTTCTACTCAGGCGGGGAGGTGAATTGAGTTTCGGTGATATTCTCTTCGATTTTTTTGATAAACTTTTTGATGAATCATTTTGAAGAAAATTTTTAGGGCGTGACTCGTCAAGATTATAGTAAGGTGATCATTGCATTGCGTTAAGTTGGTTCTTTTAGGTATCATGACAAACGTAGACTTAAGCCCGTCTTGTGAAATAATTCCTGCTTCATATATTTTGATAAATAATTTGAGCTTTTTTTCCATATTTTTCGAACAGTTTCAATACTTTTATCGGTATTTGATCTGGGCGGTTGCTTTCCTATTTTTATCTGTCCGTAATGCTTTTTCAACTTCGTCCATAGTAATCCATGGGGCAGAGGTTGTAATTAATATTCCGTTGCTATCTGGTCTTCGAACATTAAAAAGTTGTTCTATGCAATGATTCAACGTTTTCAGTTTTTCTTCTTTATCCCCCAAAAAACCCATTATCATCAACAAATTGCCAGTAGCTCTTGTTAGTAGTTTATGTATTCCAGTGCCTTTTCAGCTGTTGCAAAATGCTCTACGTACATTTTCTTTGTCACAAATGGGAACAAAAAATCACAAGATGATAAATGTATCGATTTATATGGGCAATAAGATATGAATTCCTTGTTTTGCACATGTAAATAACCAATTATTTGATCGGTTGTATTAGAGCTTGCACTGTCACTATGTTTTTAGTTTATTTTATACAATTCATCGTTAACTTTAGGCAAACAAATTGTTGCATACCAATCAGCATTATCATGCTCTAAAAGCGGCAGTAGTCACATGACCAGCAATTGAAAAAATTATAGCTATTATTTCTTTGAAGCACTACTAGAACGAATAACTTTTGTTGGTTTAGGCTCATCTCGGAACACTCAAACAGTTGATTAACAGACTCGGAGGAACAATTTCAAGTTACATCATCAATTACGGTGTTATAAACATAATTTGAAACACCTCAATTGGAGTTCTTAAGCATTAGTTTGCTCCATTTGACACAAACCTTTTTAGTGTTTCGTACGGAACATTCGTACGATCACTGTCTGTCTGTTCGTTTCTCTGTCTGTCTGCCTGTCTGTCTATCACACTCGATTTTCTTCGAAACATTTGACATAGAAAGTTGAAATGACAAAACTCAAAAAATATTTGAAAAGACACTAATTTCATTCAAATGAAGAAATAACAATTTTTTTTATGGGTCTAGCACACGTGCTGCAGGGAGGTCCCTAATGCGCTACAGGAGCGACACGTGTGTGGAAAAAGCGATTCACGTTGTTCTTGAATCGCTGTAAGTTGTACTCGGTGGGAAAAACAGTCCTGGGCAAATTATTCCAAAGGAATGATGTTCTCCATATAAAAGACTGCTTGAAAAGCGTTGTACGAGGAGTAACAAGCTGAACCTCATACGGATGTGAAGTATCAGCGCGACGTGTATTTCTAACATGCACCGTTCTGGGAGAAATTAAACGGGCCACATCCTCCGAACACTTTCCATGAAAATACTTGTAAAATAGGCTTAAATCGCCAACCGTTCTTCGATGTTCCAGCGAATCAAGGCTGGTCCGGGTCTCCAATCAGACGAACAGGTCTTCTCTGAATAGAATCCAACAAATGCAGTGTATGTTTGGGAGCGGAGCCCCAAACATGGGAGCAGTATTCCATAGTTCCATAGCTCTCCTTGCTATGCCTACAACATGCTCATGCCAGGACATATTTGCTCCCAAATTAACGCCCAACAAATTGAGTGACGATGTTAGAAGAATGGAGTGCCCCGCCATAACTATGTCGGGTTCAGCAACGTTAACTTTTTTAGAAAAAACTGCCGCCTGGGTTTTTGTAGCGTTAAATTCCACTTGGTTACTGTCACTCCAAGATAGAATTTCTTCCAGATCTTTGTTAAGTTGAACAATTTCCCGCTGTCTGCGGACACTCGCCTGAGCAGCCGATGTCTGAGCGTTCAAAGTGAATGAAGAGATAAGCGTACTGTCATCGGCAAAGCTGTAGATTGGATTTTCGGTCTTTTCCAGCAGATCGTTAATGTAAATGAGAAAGAGAGTAGGAGATAGTATGGAGCCTTGGGGCACACCAGCGTTGATAGTGAAGGTGTTAGAAAGAAATCCGTTGACCGCCACTCGTAAAGAACGCTCACTGAGGAAACATGAGAGCCAACAAAACCTTTCAGACATACCATAAGAGCGTAGCTTAGCCAATAGTCCATTGTGCCAAACACAGTCGAATGCCTTGGATATGTCAAGAGCAACCGCTCGAGATTCTCCGAAGTGTTCAATTGCGTTGTTCCAAACATGTGTTACATAAGTCAGAAGATCTCCTGTTGATCTATGTTTACGAAAGCCATATTGGTGATCGCTAATAATGTTGAATTCTTCAAGATATTTTAGAAGACGTTGATTGTTGTCAACAATGTTGTCGAAAACTAGTTTGCAAACGAAGACAAAGATTTTTAGTGTTCCGTATGAAACACTTATAAGATCACTTCGTTTATCTGTTCGTTTGTCGGACACACCCGATTTTCTCCGAAATTATTTGACATAGAAAGTTGAAATTTGGTACTAATATAGGAATTAATCATCATCAGAGCCGCGTAGATTTGAAAGTTAAATTTTGACTTAAAGGGTTAGTTTTGAAGGTGAAATCGGAAGTGAAAAAAAAATTATCAGGTCATCGAGTCGGGTATCAAATGGAAGCTTGGGAAACACGAGTTCAAAAATATATAAATGTAATACTTGTGCACATTTTTCTTGGTATTATTTTTAAACAATTGCCAAAAATCGCTGCTCCTCACCCATATCTCAAAAAGAACTATTCAAAAAATTTTGAAAAAATTCTGGAATATTCTCCGCGGGGTGAAGATTGAACGAAAATTATCACGAGTGCATTACCTTTAATAATTTATCTGATACATATATATATATATATATATATATATATATATATATATATATATATATATATATATATATATATATATATATATATATATATATATATATATATATATATATATATATATATATATATATATATATATATATATATATATATATATATATATATATATATATATATATATATATATATATATATATATATATATATATATATATATATATATATATATATATATATAAAATATATATATATATATATATATATATATATATATATATATATATATATATATATATATATATATATATATATATATATATATATAATAATATATATAAATATATATATATATATATATATATATATATATATATATATATATATATATATATATATATATTAAAGATACATTTTCCTTTGTAAATGCAGTCAATGGTTTGCAAGTACCAACAGATTATGTGTTGCTCTCATTGGATGTAATATCGTTGTTTACGAACATACCACTTGAATTGGTAATTGAAATCTTGGGCAATAAGTGGGATCTTATAAAGATACATACTAGTTTATCAAAGAACAATTTTTTAAAATTAATCACATTTATCTTTAAAAACACTTATTTCGGATTCAATGATAAATTTTTATAGTCAAATATTTGGTACACCGATGGGCTCACCTATTAGTCCAATCTTAGCCACCATAGTTTTAGACCATCTGCTTGACTGTGTGTTACCAAAGTTACCGTTTGGAATCCTTTTTATGTACAAATATGTGGATTATATTATATGTTCCGTACCTGCTAACTGCACTCAAGTAATTTTGGACATTTTTAACTCTTTTCATAATAAACTACAATTTACAGTGGAAGCTGAAAAAGATCACAGTGTACCTTTTCTAGGCACAAAAGTCATAAGAAATTCAGATAATAAAATCATTTTAGACTGGTTCCAAAAACCCTCGGCATCTAACAGATTTATCAACTTCTTTTCCAACCATCCCTCTAACCAAAAATTTAATACAGTTACAGCTATGAGAAACAGAATAACTCACATCAGTGACGAAAGCTTTTTACACACAAACTTAAAAAAACTTTTTAATATCTTTCTCAATAACGGATTTCCAAAACACATTCTAAAAAGGATTATTTACAACTCCAATATTTATGATGGGCCCTTGGATGACAACAGTCACGAACCTAAATATATCAATCTACCATTTATACCCGAATTAACTAACAAAATAGTAAAAATTTTTAAAAAAGTTCCTCACCTAATGATTGCAAAATATAATACCCTGAGTAATTGGACCCTGTTCAGTAAAGTTAAACAAAAAACTCCTCTTTTCTATAACAACAATGTAGTATACAAGATATCCTGCCTAAATTGTAATGGTGTCTACATTGGACAAACATCTCAATGGCTCAAGCAGAGAGTAACACAGCACAGGAGTGATTGCTTAATAGGAAAGAACTCTTGTGCTGTAACGAACCATCATATATCAACGGGACACCAATTGGATTTTAAGAATGTAAAGATTCTGGAACAAGAAAACAATCACAAAAAACGCTTGTTCCTTGAGATGGGTCACATTAACAAAGAAACACAATCCATAAATTATAAGTTAGACACCAACAATTTGACTAATATATACTGTAATATTTTAAATAACTTAACATCACACAATTAATAGTCATATCCCATTTACTAACAATCAACACACGTCCATCTCTTTTCATGTTAATTTACTATCAACAAACACAAAATAACTTTTCCTATACTGAACCACTGTTCAGATTTCTGAAGAAATAAACACAATAAATAACAACAGTGTCATTGCAACCAGAGCTACAGTATGTTGTTTCGTCTTGTCTGTTCGTAGTTCTGTTAGTTATATATATTTAAATTGAATGTATTTTTTTGTGATACCTCTTCCAATGGAGGAATACTTTGGTTGGTGAGTTTTTCCGTTTTTTAATATGATAAACTTACCAAAAGACTGCTTTGTCATTTTTTTAGTTTTTAACTCCAGATGAAGCTGAAAAAATATCAGCGAAATATAGAGTTTTTCTTTAACAACAAATAAGTATTTTATTCAAGACCGCTTTCCCGAAATCTCTACACTTTCTTATATATATATATATATATATATATATATATATATATATATATATATATATATATATATATAAAAAACAAAATTTTTAAGGTCATCAATTTTCAACAAAGATCGGAAACAAACTTTGTTGAAAACTCATTTGGGGTGTGTTTTATGAAGTTATTGATCCTTTTATACTTCCGTAACAATTTTTTTTATTTTAAAAGCATCAACGTACGAAACATTAATTGCGCAAGTCCGATGTGCACTTTGCCGGTTCTTTTGAGCTTCGATCGAATTATACTGAATCGAATGAACAAAAAGGCTTTTTGACAGCCTCATCTTCAAGCAAGATCTTATATTATTTCATGTTAATACCTGTAAATGTCTGAATCTTACGGTATGTTACATGCCGCTCCATTATTTCTCATAACGCATTGATGATTGATGCATCAACAGAGGTTGATGGAAGACCTTCATGAGATTCACCACTAAAATTTCTAGACCCACGTTCTATTCTGCCAGCCAGTGTCAATGGTTATATATTGTCGAGTTAATTCACACAGACAATCGTATACAATTATCGTTCGAAATTGTTCATGAGAAAATTTAATTCTTATACTTGAACATAAAATAATTTTAATTATGGTCTTGAAAATCAAAGAAGTTGGCAGTATTTTAGTCTATTCATAGGAACCTGCCTGGTCCACGATTTCTTGTACTTAATCTCTAAGTTTGTATATCGCCGTAGGTTGAATAAATCTAAAGATATGGAATGTTCAATATTTCTTAATGAAGAAAGGAAGTCAGGTCAAGGTGTAGCTGATGGTTAAGAAGAGATAGGTTACAATAAATTTATTTAGACGAATTAATGTATGAAATTATATTATGAAGGCGGATTTGAGGGTAATTTCATTAAGATCAAAATCATAAGATGATTTAGCTCTAAAGTATGTACATATCGCCCGTCGCTTTCATTCCAAGGTGAAATAAGTCGTAACAAAGTAGGTGTACTAGAAAGTATACCTAGAAATGCAGATTAGACCTTGATAAAGCATTTTACTCTTCTTCAAAATAAAGCACAAATGCAATAAGTTGATTTGTCTTTGATCTGTCAATGCTGTTTAACCTAAAAATTGTTAAATTTTGCAAAAATGATACTCTGAACTTTCAATTATGCTATGCCATCTAGTACTGGTTTCTAAAACCTTTCGCAGCAACCAATGTCAATTCTAAATGTTATATTGTTATATTAATATGAAGAGGAACGAAATCTTAAAGTTTTATAATACAAAAATATGATTTACGTCTCCTAAATATATCAATTCATAAAATTTCTTGTAACTTATATAAATAACACTTTATTACGTCGTTGTTTATCAAATATTAGCCAAAGGCAACAGATTTGACCTGTTTATATTCTTCGTACATCGGAGCTATCCAGATAAGGGCAATGAACATAATCACGATGTTTGAATGTAAGAAAACACGAGAATGATGTAATATTTTTCTTATATATGTAGGGTTTATTTGTTCATGTTACGAACAGATGACAAAGGGATTATTAAAAGAATAACAGCAGAAAAATAATTAACTGTCTAAAATACTCTGGAGCCATGAGATCTGAAAGAAATGTAACCATCATATCAAATGAAATGCTTATTAAAAGTAGCCTAATTAATTAAAATTAAGTCCAGAGGCATGGAACAACAGAAAACAAGCGAAGAAAGGTTGAGTTGATGGAACTGGGAATATCTGTCAGGAAACGTAGACAATAAGTGGGCGCGGATGGTTCTCTAATGATGGATATTGAGATAAAGCAACTAAGATGGTACGGTATTGTATAAAGAGTGGGGCAAACTATAAATCTGAAAAGAATTGAGGAAAAATCTGGTGGACTAAGGACAACCTGGAAAGAGGAAATCTATAGAACAATGAGCTCAAGGAAACTAAGAGATAGCCAGTGAAATAACATAGCGTTAAGCAATTTAGGCATCAGAGAAGGTGAAAAGAAGTTTTGAAACCGGAATCACGTTAAAGACAATGTTCAAAAGTAAAGCAACTGCGCGTTGCATATGTTTAAAATTAGAACACAACCATTACAAGAATCACGCTCATCAACAGTCATGCCGTCTAACAAAATTTCTCGCCATTTGGTAGAAAAATATCAGACTTAGCAATTCACATAACCACATGACCAGGTCATGTGGCTGGATCATCTGGAGACAGATGGGTGTATAGGAGGAGGTATAATGGAGACCCAGAGAAACAGGAAGAAGCGTTGGACGTCCACAGAATGCGAGTCGAAGCGGGCAAGCAGTGGTTAAAGGTGGCAAAAGACAGGAAACCATGGAAAAGATTAGAAGAGACCTACGTGCAGAAGTGGACAGATTTAGGTTGAGAAAAAGAAGAAAAATCAATCCACCCTTGTAGCTAACGTAGCTATAGAACGTAAGTTTAATTTGAAGCACGCATAACTTTTAAACATCAAACATAGATTTTTATAAAGTAAACTCTATCTGCCAAACAAGTTTTTATTTTTTATTTTCGAAAGAATAACGATAAAGATTTTTAGTTTACATTTTTAAAAGGTAAAATTGGTGTACGTTTAGAGTTCTTATTGTAAAAAGATGTAAAAGGTACATACGAGAAAATTTTCATCTTATTTCATAGAATTGTTGTTAAGGGAAATGTATATGTTTGAATAATAATAGTTGGTACTCAGTATATATCACCACTACACCAAACACTTTATTTTTGCACTCGACGCGCGTTTCGCTAACCATGTTAGCTTCATCAGGAGCGATGATTGACTAAAGCTAAACTACAAATCTACCCTATTTATAGCCTAACCCTTGAATTACTCAAGCGGAACTAATGACATAGGCAAGGCCATCAATTCCGGTCAAGTAACCAGTAGAGGGGACTATAAGGAACAGGTCCTCTGTCTTTATTTAAACTACTTTTACATTTTATGATTTCCATACTTTCGTATGCGTTTAACAATCTCCTATCAGATACATTTTTTATCAGTCTTAGATTATCTAATGTTACAGTATGATCAGCTTCAAGGGCATGTTCGGCAATGCTAGACTTTTCTGTTCTATTATATTTTAAGTGTGCTAAATGTTCTTTAAATCGTGTTTTAATTGACCTTTTAGTTTGCCCAACATACTTTTGTCACAATCATTACAACTAATTTCATAAATTCCACTTTTCTCACAATTAGGAATCTTATCTTTGGGATTTCCTAAGATATTCCTCAGATTGTCTGATGACTTATAGACTAAGGTGAGGCCTACCTTATTAAATACATTATTGAGTCCCTTGCTATATTTCGGATTATATGGTTGGTGTTATTTTTTTCTTCGCGTGTAAAAAAGGTGGAATTCTGAATATTAAACCTAAACTTATGTCTATTTATGTTATTAGCTTATTTACTAAGTCGTCGTCATAACCATTAACTCTAGTTATATTTCTACTACGATTCCTTTCTTTATTAAAGTTTACTCTATTCAGAGGAAAGTGATTAAACGATGAACTAGAAAATGTAATGAGGCTAATTTATGTTGTTTGCAATGAAATGAATCATCAGGAATATATCTATTTGTTACTGTGTCCTTCCTATAGATATCAAATTCTAATCTATTATTATTTTTTAATAATTAAAATATCTAGAAAAGGCAATTGTCCTTTGTTCTCAACTTCGTAAGTGAATTTAATGGAATCATACCGGCTATTTAATTTAGAAACAAAATCATCAATATTTGCTTTATTTGTATCAAAAATCGCGAAAATATCATCCACATACCTATACCATACCCTTGGGAAATATTCGAATTCTTGACTGGCTCCGATTTCAAACTTATTCATGAATAAATTGGCTATGAAAGGTGATAAGCAATTACCGATAGCTGTTCCTTCTTTCTGAACATAAAATATGGTATAGGTATGTGGATGATATTTTCGCGATTTTTGATACAAATAAAGCAAATATTGATGATTTTGTTTCTAAATTAAATAGCCGGTATGATTCCATTAGATTCACTTGCGAAGTTGAGAACAAAGGACAATTGCCTTTTCTAGATATTTTAATTATTAAAAATAATAATAGATTAGAATTTGATATCTACAGGAAAGACACAGTAACAGATAAATATATTCCTAATGATTCATTTCATTGGAAACACCACAAATTAGCCTCATTACATTTTTTTAGTTCATCGTTTGGTTACTTTTCCTCTGAATAGAGTAAACTTTAATAAAGAAAGGAATCGTATTAGAAATATAACTAGAGTTAATGGTTATGACGACGACTTAGTAAATAAGCTAATAAATAGACATAAGTTTAGGTTGCGAAGAAAATAACACCAAGTATGTCTCTATACCATATAATCCGAAATATAGCAAGGGACTCAATAAGGTATTTAATAAGATAGGCCTCACCTTAGTCTATAAGTCATCAGACAATCTGAGGAATATCTTAGGAAATCCCAAAGATAAGATTCCTAATTGTGAGAAAAGTGGAATTTATGAAATTAATTGTAATGATTGTGACAAAAAGTATGTTGGGTAAACTAAAAGGTCAATTAAAACACGATTTAAAGAACATTTAGCACACTTAAAATACAATAGAACAGAAAAGTCTAGCATTGCCGAACATGCCCTTGAAGCTGATCATACTGTAACATTAGATAATCTAAGATTGATAAAAAATGTATCTGATATGAGATTGTTAAACGCGTACGAAAGTATGGAAATCATAAAATGTAAAAGTAGTTTAAATAAAGACAGAGGGCCTATTCCTTATAGTCCCCTCTACTGGTTACTTGACCGGAATTGATGGCCTTGCCGATGTCATTAGTTCCGCTTGAGTAATTCAAGGGTTAGGCTAAGTATAAATAGGGTAGATTTGTAGTTTAGCTTTAGTCAATCATCGCTCCTGATGAAGCTAACATGGTTAGCGAAACGCGCGTCGAGTGCGAAAATAAAGTGTTTGGTGTAGTGGTGATATATACTGAGTAGTATCATTGTGCCAAAGATTCCACATTCCCAACTTAATAATAGTTGGGTTGGAAAATAAATCTTTGGGTAATATAAAAGGTAACGCATTTTTACATTACTTACAGTTTTATTTGCATTATAATATATATAAAAATCAAAACATTGTACGACTGTATTATTTTCACGAGTGCTATTGCTACAATGGGAACTCGCTTTATTAGTAAAAATGTTCATGGAATTGATATCAAGAACAATTTTTTGGACATTAATAATGTACCATAGGCAATGTTGGAAAGTAAAGCAACTGCGCGTTGCATGAGTTTAAAACTACGAACACAATCATTACATAAAGCATGCTTATCAACAGTCAGCCCGTCTAACAAAATTTCCCTCCGTTTCGTAGAAATTTACCAGACTTATTATTCCACCCTCGTAGCTAACGTAGTTATATAACGTAAGTTTTATTTGAAGCACGCATAACTAGTAAACATCAAACGTAGATTTTTATAAAATAAACTCCATCTGAAAACATGGTTTTTATTTTTCATTTTCGAAAGAATAACGACAGAGATTTCTAGTTCATATTTTTAAAAGGTAAAATTGGTGTACGTATAGAGTTCTTATGTAAAAAGATATAAAAGGTACATACGAGAAAAATTTCATCTTATTTCATGGAATCGTTGTCGAGGGAAATGTATATGTTTGAATAATAATAATATACTATTGTGTTCTTTGGTTGGAAAATAAGTCTTTTAATAATATAAAGGATAATGCATTTTTACATTACTTACAATTTTATTTGCATTATAATTCATATAAAAATAAAGACATTGTACTACTGTATTATTTTCAAAAGTGGCTTTGCTAAAATGTAATAGAGAATTTTTGGGAACTCGCCTTATTAATAATAACCGGTCAAGTGCAAGTTGAACTTGCGCAATTAGAGTTCCGTACGTTCATTGCTTTTAAAATAAAAAATATTGTAACGGAAGTAAAAGATGATCAGTGACTTCACAAAACACACCCCAAATGAGTTTTCAACAAAGTTTATTTCCAATCTTTACTGATAATTGATGACCTTGAAATTTCTGTTTTTTTTTATATACCAGATAAAGTATTACAGGTAATGCACTCGTGATAATTTTCATTCAATGTACACCTCGTGGAGAATATTCCAGAATTTTTTCAAAATTTTTTGATAAGTACTTTTCGAGATAACGCGGGTGGACAGCGATTTTTTAAAAATAATACAAAGAAAAGTGCGCGCAAGTATTACATTATATATATATATATATATATATATATATATATATATATATATATATATATATATTTTTTACTCGTGTTTTCAGAAGCTTTCATTTGACACCACACTCGATTACCTAGTAAAAAAAATTTTTTTTCACTTCCGATTTCACCCCCCAAAACTAACCCCTTAAGTCAAAATTTAACTTTCAAAACTACATGGCTCTGATGATGCCATTAATTCCTATATTATTACCAAATTTCAACTTTTTATGACAAATAGTTTCGGAGAAAATCGGGTGTGACAGACGGACGGACAGACAGACAGGCAGACAGACAGACGGACAGACAGACACCAAAGTGATCTGATAAGTGTTCCGTACGGAACACTAAAAATGTTCATCATACTTCATCGAATTGATATTAGGAAAATTTTTTTGGATATTAATAATGTACCAAGAAAGCAAAACTTAGTTTTTGTGTAAAGAATCGAATATTTTTAAACTACTTCAAATTTTTTTAAGATGACAGATATTTAAATGCTTCCTCGCATCACAATATCGTCTAAAAACACTTAGTCATCAACTCCCTTGTTACGATTACAGCCACAATCTCTTCAATCTGAACTAAAACAACTTACTTCCGTTATTCAATCAAACGATTTTCAGTACCGCTACATTTAAAAACATACATCTTCCCAGGCGTCTTCGAAGGCTAGAAGTCAAGCAGATCAGTCTCTTGATTGTAGTCCTTCTATACATTAAGAATGACATAGATTGCATGTGGGAAATTCTAAGGAGACATAAGATAACAATATGGTTCTTTATGTGCCTTACACTCTCACAACACCTCAAATTTGTCACAGATATAATTCTCCTTAAAAATACAGAACTGCATGTTCGTCGAAACGAGCAGAAAAATATGTACCAGACTTAAAGAATATTTAAGATTTCCACTTCAGTACTTGTAAAATACCAGCAGGAAAGTTGACACCAGATTTTTTTGCTTAATCAAAGATTCTTGCAACAAATATCTTTTTCTACCCTAGAAAAATCCGAAAGTCCATCGAAATATCTAAATATCCCAATAACCTTAATAATGACCCTGATCTTTATCGCTTACCAATATGGGAACATATCATCCATGAAGCTCCGCCTCTCACCCGCCACTTCGGTCCACTAATATAAAAAGCATGTGCAACCAAAATTATATCAGTTTCGTGCTAAATTCCAAAAAAGTTAGTTCTCAGAATAAACAAGTGAAATTTCATTTTATTAGTGATTTCTTTGAGAGGAAACTGAAACGTTTTAGTGAGGATTTTTAAATTTCCTTTTTGGTAGGCTGCTTGTAGTTCTCTTATTTCTCTAGCAAAATGCCCCTTGTATCTATGGTTCCTTCACTTATAGAACGTAACGACGCCACTGCTTACAAATTAGTAGTTTTAAATATAAGTATTCCTACCAGTGAAGATAACAGCCAGGAACAATTAATAGAAGGTCAAAGAACAGGAAAGATACAAACATTCATATATTTAGGACAGAAAATCGAAATATTAAAAATAATTTAAAGGCTGACTTGGATAGAAGAGTCTCCTTAGCTTAGTCTGCGTTCGGAAGGTTACAATCTCCATTTAAATTGGCAATTTTTAAGTTAAATGAACAGTAAAACAATAATTTTTTTTCGTTTACTGGTAAACTCCACATTTATTTTAATATATCAACATGTTTTGCTATCACTGTAGCTTTATCAAGATTAAATGAATAAGATTTTGTCATTGTCATTGTCTTTATTGAATTTAAGTTAGGCTATGCCTCTTACTTACATTTATGATAGATTATATTCCTATACTACTTAACCTAGGTTCTATACAGTAATCCTAATTAACTTAACCTAGGACATTGGGATTTAATTACATTCGTTGACTAATCTAACTTAACTAGAGCTTAATTCTAAACTAATCTAGAACTTAATTCTAAACTTAATCTAGGTTACAATCTTCATGGGAGTGGGGGGAGGGCCATCGTCTTCGTCGGATATGGGGTCAGAAGGTCTTGGATAGTGATGGCGGGCGTTGGCGGGCACGTGGAATGCGCTCCTTATGGTGGCGTTTGGGTGTTGTAGCGCCTTTGCGAAGAACTTGATGTTGGTGGACCTCATGTGTGCCTTGATTGTTGGCACACCGAGGTCTCTATGCAATTGACGGTTTCGGACGAACCATGGGGCTCCTGTGATCATCCTCAGGGCCTTGTTCTGTACTGCCTGAAGTTGAGCTCTGCGTGTCTTGGTGAGTTTAGACCAAGTAGGGCAGGCGTGTGTGAGTCCTGCCCTCACGATGGTTTTATAAATTAGCAGCTTGATTTTTGGTTGCAACTTACTGGACCGGCTGATGATTGGGTACAGCTTGCCCAGTAGTTGCTTGGCTTTCCTTGAGGCAGCACAGACCTGGTCTTTCCAGATGAGGTGTTTGTCATACTGGATTCCCAGGTACTTGATGGTGGTTGCCCATTGGATGCGGGATCCCTGGAGCTGGAGTTGTCCATAAGGAGTGCCGTTGCCTTTGGTGAAGACGATGGCCTGTGTCTTACATGGGTTTAGCTGGATCTTCCATCGGTCGAACCAGGGGGCGAGGACGTTCAGGTGGCGCTGCAATCTACTGGTGATGATTCTGTAGCTGCTGGATTCTGCTATGATGGCTGTGTCGTCAGCATACAGGAGTAGGGTAGTCTGATCCGTTTTTGGAATGTCGGCTGTGAAAATGTTAAAGAGGTGGGGGGAGAGGACGGAGCCTTGAGGGACTCCGGCTCTAATGGCCTTGACTTCGGAGGTGGCCTTATCGACTCTGACTTGGAATGTTCTGTCAGAGACGAAGGATTGAATGAGTTTGTTAATGAAAAGGGGGTAGCCGTGTCGGATCAGTTTCAGAATGAGGCCTTCGTGCCAGACTCGGTCGAAGGCCTTTGCTACATCGAGAAACACAGCTCCAACTTTGTGACGTTTGTTGAAGCTGTTGGAAATGGTTTGGGCGAGTTTCGTGGTGTGATGGATGGTGCCATGAAGGGGCTGGAAGCCATACTGTTCGTCAGGGACAACACGGAGCGCTGTGGACTTTGCTCTGACGATTTCGAGGATGACTTTTTCAGCTATCTTGCCAAGGCCTGGAAGTAGGCTGATTGGCCGATAGCTGCTTGCCTCGTGGGATGGAGAGCCTGGTTTTTTGATCATAATGACCTCAGCTTTTTTCCAGTAGAGTGGAAAATAGCTGAGTCTCAGTATGCTGTTAATGATATTGGTGGCTTCTGAGATCTGTTTCTTGGGGAGTTTTTTGAGGGCTTTATTTGTGATTTTATCATGACCTGGGGCTTTTCGGATTGAGGTAAATCGAATGATCTCATTAACAGCGGAGGGGGTTGTGAAGTACGTATTGCGAGGGGGCTGGGCAAGATTTAGGGTCTGTATGGTTGTAGCGACCCTAAGATCACGGGCTGGATCGGGATGGGCAGGAGTGTTTAGGAGAAAACTGTTCCTCTAGCAGATCTGCCAGAAGGTCAGCCTTCTCCTGGGTTGTGGAGGCTGTGGTGCCGGCGTGAGTGAGGGCTGGCATGGACCTTGGCTCGTCATTGGAAAGGGCTGTTGCCATTTTCCAAAGAGAACAGTCCTGGGTAGTGAGGGATTCTACTTTGGACTCCCACCTGCTGCTGTGGAATTCAGCAAGTGAGTCTTTCACCTGCTGCGTATGAATAAGATGGAAAATTTGTTATATATATAAGAACCCTAAAGGTAAAATACAATAATGTTGGAAATCCCTAATTATACTATTATAAAGACTTTATATTATAGGTAACAAATTAATTAAGTACGGTATTATTGAAATATATTTAAAAGAGGTGAATTATTTAATTCTAATTGGTCGTTTAAACAAATAATTAGTATTTTTAAGTTTATTGATTTCCAGAGATTCGAGCAATTTATACCCTTTATTTTCAACATGTAAAATTTCAAAGTTTTTATTAAACTGATTTTCTGATTCTATTAAATGGTTAGCTTAATTTGAGTCTGATTTGATAGTTATAAAAGATGTAAAATGTTCTCTTATTCTTTTTTTAAAACGTCTTCCTGTTTGACCAATATAAGTACAATCGCAATTTTCACAATTAAGTTTATAAACACCTGATTTTTGCTCTTTGTCTGTTTTTGATTTATTATTTTTATATATATTTGCTTAGGGTATTATTTGTTTTAAATGCTACATTAATATTTAGTTTTTTTGTTAAGTCATTTCTAATTTTATTGCTGGTCTCACCTATGTATGTAATAACACTATAGCGTCCTTGATTCATTTTTTGCCTAGAAAAAATTAGCTCCAAGGCTTTTTTATGTCTTTTTTTTTTTAAAAATTTTGTTTACTCTATCTACATTATATCCAATTTGTTTTATTATGTTTAGTTCTTTAAGAAAATCTTTTTCATTTAATGGAATAGATAATAGTCTATGGATCATGCTATGAAAGGTAGTTAGTGTGTTGGATTGGGTGGCATGATTTATTATGAATTTTTGTGTCAGTATGCGATGGTTTGTGGTAAATAGAGAACCTATGTTTATTATTATGTTTTGTTATAGTTAAGTCTAAGAAGTTTATGCTATTATTAGTTTCTTCTTCTGTAGTGAATTTTATGTTAGCATGTAAATTATTTACATAATCACAAAATATTTTGAGTTGTCTATCTGTGCCTGTGAAGCAGGCTAAAATATCATCGACATATCTATACCAATAAATGAATTTTTAAAAAACGGATGTTCACTGATTTTAGATTCTATAGAATTCATGAAAATTTCTGCTAGTAAGGGACTAAGGGAATTACCCATTATGAGGCCCTTATTTTTAGTGTATATAGTGTTATTAAATTCAAAATAGTTTTGTGTTAAACAAGTCTTAAGTTAATGAGTATTTCTTGTTTTTTAATATAATTAATGTGGTTTAAGTTTAAAAGCTGTTCGATTAGTGTTATAGTATCTTGAGGTGGTATATTCGGGAATAAATTGGTTACATCAAAAGAGATGAGTTTCGTTTTGTTAGGAAGTTGTAAATTTTGAATTCTATTAACTAAATCATACGAGTTTTCTTTTGAAACTTAGCAACAAAATTAGATTTCTCATTAATTATTTCTATTAATTTCTTTGACAACTTATAAGATGGTGCTGAAGTAAAAGAGACTACTGGTCTTATTGGATAATCTTTTTTATGCAATTTGATTAAGGAATATAGTTTTGGTGTTTGAGGGTTCATCGAAGTTAATTTGCTTAAATCTTTATCATCAAATAAACTTTTACAATTACTAATAATAGATTTAACAATCTTTTGAAATTTTTCTGTTGGGTTATTATTTAACTTCGCATAATTACTATCGTTGAGGAAATCTAAAGTTTTTTGAATAAATTGTGATTCATCAATGGCTACTACTGTATTGCGTTTATCAGCTTTAGTAAAAAAAAATGATTGTTTTACTGTTCACTTAACTTAAGCTTAATGGATTTTCACCAAGTGTCGGCCAAAACAATCCAGTTAAATTAGAAATCCTAAATACAATAAAAGCCAAAGTATTCGATCAATATGTACTGCCAGTATTGACATATGGCACTGAAACGTGAGCTTTAAATGGAAGTATAATAAACTTCAGATAACCTAAAGAGCAATGGAGAGGAGAATGCTCAATATTAGACTCCAAGATCGTATTCGTAACATCGAGATTCGAAGAAGATCAAAAGTGACAAATGTAATACAACGAATATGTATATTATGGTGGAATTGGGCGGGGCATATCGCGAGGGTGAATGATAACAGATGGATACGTCGTATAGTTGAATGGAGACCTAGAAAATACAAAAGATGCAGGAATAAACCACAGACAAGATGGACGGACGACATAAAAAGATTAGCGGGACACGATTGGATGCAAACATTTTTACATACGACTATGAATGGAATAAGCTACTGATGATGATAATGATAATCTAGGGTGACACTAGGGACCCTACGCACGGAAAATCTGAGCTAGATAGTTATACTAAAACTGCCAACTGGCATTAAGCTACTCTAAATTAAAGGTCATTCATAAGGTAAATATCCCCAGACTATTTACAAATATCTCTTTCATACATATTCGAGGGCATGTATTTAAGATATTAGTGTTTTCTTAGGTCAAAAGATTTTGCGAAAATAATTTCTTTTTTATGAGAAAAGCCATGTTGATATAAAAGAAAGTATAAGTAGGGATAAAAAAATATTGGAAATTCCGTAAGTCTAATATAATATCAAAGTTATCAGTAAGCGGGTTATATAAATGTAATAAGGGTCAGAGGCGGGCGGAAATCATGTTTATTACTACTTTAATTAAGTTTAGCAAGAATACTATGCCAAACAACTACCGACACTACTTCCAATAATATCGAAAATTATGGAAAAGGCTAGCAATCAGCATCCTCTAAAATATCTAGAAGGATTCATAAGCATAAAATCTTCTAACGTATGTAACTCACGTTGGTAACAACGCAATTCAACAATTTGGAGAATCTCAAGTGGTTACACCTAATATATCCAAGGCTTTTGAGTGTGCTTGGCGTGACCAATTGTTGGCTAAGCTACGCTCTTATGGAATACGATAGTAGGATATAACGAATTGTACTAAGTATGCATACCTATTACGCCATCGTTGTATCCTACTACATCGTATTCCGTGACTTCTGGGCTAAGTACCAATAAAGTCTGTTCTCTTGTTGGTCAATCCTAGCCTGACTGACGAGTCGTGATACGGCGAAACGCGTCTCAGGATGGATTTGACGAATAAGAGAGCAGTGAACTGCTGAAATATGGACTTCGTCCGTTTTCAGTTGTTTTACATTAACTAAGCTCTTATGGTATGCTTGAAAACTTTTGTTTATGGCTTTCGTATTTCCATAGAGAACATTCTATAAGAGTGATAGTAAGAATCTATCGCTACAAAAACCCACACGGCAGTTTTTTTTCTAAAAAAGTAAACGTTGCTGAGCTCGATATAGTCGGGACACTCCATTTCTTTCGTGACTCAACTTGCTGGGCGTTAACTTGAGAGCAAATATGTCTCGGTATGAACATGTTGCGTGCATAGCAAAGAGAGCTTTTCAAAAGCTATTATTTTGGACTAGAATGCTTTAGACTTCACAACTACTGTTAATTCTGTCCATAGCTCAAAGTCGACCAACGAAGGAATACTGCCTCCATGTTTGGAGTTCTGCTTTCAAACACATACTGCTTTGTTGAATTCTATTCAGAAGGGAGCTGTTCGCCTGATGGAGACCCTGAACTTACCCGCAACTTTAATTCCTTGGAACGTTGAAAAACGGTTGGTGACTCGATTTTATTCTACAAGTACTTTCGTGAAAAGTGTGCTAGAAATACACGTCGCCCTAATTCGTTACACACGTATAAAGTTCAGCTTATCACTACTCGTAGTACTCAGTATATATCACCACTACACCAAACACTTTATTTTTGCACTCAACGCGCGTTTCGCTGACCATGTTAGCTTCATCAGGAGTGATGACTGACTAAAGCTAAACTACAAATCTACCCTATTTATACTTAGCCTAACCCTGGAATTACTCAGGCGGAACTAATGCAGGCAAGGCCATCAGTTCCGGTCAAGTAACCAGTAGAGGAATAGGCCCTCTGTCTTTATTTAAACTACTTTTCCATTTTATAATTTCATACTTTCGTATGCGTTCAACAATCTCCTATAAGATATATTTTTAATTAATCTTAGATTATCTAATGTTACAATATGACCAGCTTCAAGGGCATGTTCGGCAATGCTAGACTTTTCTGTTCTACTGTATTTTAAGTGTGCTAAATGTTCTTTAAATCGTGTTTTACTTGACCTTTTAGTTTGCCCAACATACTTTTTGTCACAATCATTACAACTAATTTCATAAATTCCACTTTTCTCACAATTGGGAATCTAATCTTTGGGATTTCCTAAGATATTGGTGTACGTATAGAGTTCTTATGTAAGAAGATATAAAAGGCACATACGAGAAAAATTTCATCTTATTTCATGGAATCGTTGTCGAGGGAAATGTATATGTTTGAATAATAATAATAATATACTATTGTGTTCTTTGGTTGGACAATAAGTCTTTTCTCTTTTAAAAATATAAAGAATAACGCATTTTTACATTACTTACAATTTTATTTGCATTATAATTCATATAAAAATAAAAACATTGTACGACTGTATTATTTTCAAAAGTGGTTTTGCTAAAATGTAAAAGAGAATTTTTCGGAACTCGCCTTATTAATAAAAATGTTCATCATACTTCACGGAATTGATATCAGGAAAATTTTTTGGATATTAATAATGTATCAAGAAAACAAAACTTAGCTTTTGTGTAAAGAATCGAATATTTTTAAACCACTTTAAATATTTTTAAGACAACACATATTTAAATGCTTCCTCGCATCACAATCTCGTCTAAAATCAACTCCCTTGTTACGATTACAGCCACAATCTCTTCAATCTGAACTAAAACAACTTACTTCCGTTATTCAATTAAACGATTTTCAGTACCGCTACACTTAAAACCATACATTTTCCCAGGTGTCTCTGAAGGCTAGAAGTCAAGCAGATCAGTCTCTTGATTGTAGTCTTTTTATACATTAAGAATGTCACAGATTGCATTTTGGAAATTCTAAGGAGACATAAGATAACAATACGGTTCTTTATGTGCCTCACACTCTCACAACACCTCAAATTTATCATAGATATAATTCTCCTTAAAAATATAGAATCTATATTAGCAAGCAGAAAAATATTTACTAGACTTAAAGAATATTTAAGATTTCCACTTCAGCGCTTGTAGAATACCAGCAGGAAAGTTGACACCAGATTTTTTTGCCTAATCAAATATTCTTGCAACAAATACCTTTTTCTACCCTAGAAAAATCCGAAAGTCCATCGAAATATCTAAATATCCCAACAACCTTAATAATGACACTGATCTTTATCTCTTACCAATATGGGAACATATCATCCATGAAGCTTCGCCTCTCACCCCACTTCGGTCCATTAATATAAAAAGCGTGTATAACCAAAATTATATCAGTTTCGTGCTAAATTCCAAAAAAGTTTGGTCTCAGAATATACAACGAGTGATATTTCATTTCATTAGTGATTTTTTTGGGAGGAAACGGAAACGTTTTAGTGAGAGTTTTAAGTTTCTTTTTTCTATAGTCCCCTCACTTATAGAACGTAACGATACCACTGCTTACAAACTAGTAGTTTTAAATGTAAGTATTCCCATCAGTGAAAATAACAGCCAGGAACTAATAATAGAAGGTGAAAGAATAGGAAAAGTACAAACGTTCATATATTTAGGACAAAAAATTCGAAATATCAAAAAATAATTTAGAGACTGACTTGGATAGAAGACTCTCGTTAGCTTAGTCTGCGTTCGGAAGGTTACAATCTCCATTTAAATTGGAAATCCCAAATACAATAAAAGCCAGAGTATCCGATCAATATGTACTGCCGGTATTAACATATAGCACTGAAATGTGAGCTTTAAATGGAAGTATAATAAACTTCAGATAACCTAAAGAGCAATGGAGAGGAGAATGTTAAATATTAGACTCCAAGATCGTATTCGTAACATCGAGATTCGAAGAAGATCAAAAGTGACAAATGTAATACAACGAATATGTATATTAAGATGGAATTGGGCGGGGCATATCGCGAGGTTGAATGATAACAGATGGATAGGCTGTATAGTTGAATGGAGACCTAGTGAATACAAAAGATGTAGAAATAGACCACAGACAAGATGCACGGACGACATAAAAAGATTAGCAGGACACGAGTACATGCAAACATTTTTACATACGACTATGAATGGAATAAACTAATAATGATGAGTCTCATCTAGGATGATACTAGGGACCCTACGCACGGAAAATCTGAGTTAGATAGTTATACTAAAACTGCCAACTGTCATTAAGCTACTCTAAATTAAAGGTTCACCAGCTATTAGGTCATTCATAAGGTAAATATCGCCAGATTATTTACAAAGATCTCTTTTATACATATTCGAGGGCATGTATTTAAGATATTAGTCTTTTCTTAGGTCAAAAGATTTTGCGAAAATAATTTCTTTTTTATGAGAAAGGCCATGTTGATATAAAAGAAAGTATAAGTAGGGATAAAAAAATATTGGAAATTCCGTAAGTCTAATTTAATATCAACGTTATCAGTAAGCGGGTTATATAAATGTAATAAGGTCAGAGGCGGATCGTTAGGAAATCATGTTTATTACTACTTTAATTCGGTTTAGCAAGAATACTATGCCAAACAACTACCGACTAGTCGCACTACTTCCAATAATATCGAAAATTATGAAAAAAGCTAGCAGTCAGCATCCTCTAAAACATCTAGAAGGATTCATAAGCATAAAATCTTCTAATGTATGTAACTCATGTTGGTAACAACGCAATTGAACAATTTGGAGAATCTCAAGTGGTTACACCTAATATATCAAAGGCTTTTGAGTGTGCTTGGCGTGACCAATTGTTGGCTAAGCTACGCTCTTATGGAATACGATGGTAGGATACAACGAATTGTACTAAGTATGCACGAATGTAATGAAATACTGATTTTGTAAAATTGCCACTTTATTTAGTTTCACTGAAACTGTATGACGCGTTTCGCTATACTATAGCTTCTTCTGATACAAAATGATATTTGAATATTAGTGTTGTTACATTTATACAAATACCCTGAGGTAGATAGGTAATAAAATTTATAATATGTGCTAATGAATATTGCTGAGAAATCCATTCTGAATATTAATTGTATAAATTGAGTAAAGGGGAGTTACCATGGGCCAGACAGGTATTTTTTTGTTCGTTTAAGATGATGTCTGAATTTTTAATTCTATTTATTTCTAAATTTTCTAATACGTTTAATTTTACGCCTTTGTTTTGTATGTGTAGAATTTTAAATTTATCGTCAAAAAGATGATTTGATTCTGTTAAATGATTACTGTACGCTGAGTCCGTTTTGTTTTTCAAATAGCTTCTTTTATGTTCTGAAATCCGAGTTTCGAATGAGCGACCTGTCTGACCTATGTAACTTTTATGACAAGAACCACAATTCAACTGATACACTCCAGATTTTTTTGATCTATTTTGTTTTCCCTTTGCGTTTTTAATGAATTTTCCTAACGAGTTGTTTGTTCTAAAAGCTATGTCGATATTATATTTGTTTAAGTGGTTTTTAATTTTCTCTGACGTGTTACAAAAATAGCTTAAAACATTATATTTTTCCCTGTGTTTTCTTTCTTGGGATATACTAAAGAAATAGCTTTATTTTTTTTACTTTTTGTTTAGAATTGAGTCTATGGTGTCAGGAGAATATCCGTTACTAACAGCAATTTGTTTTATTAGATTTAATTCTTTATTAAAATCATCTACAGATAAGGGGACACTTACAAGTCTATTAGACCTGTAGCCTCCTACATATCGGCCCCAGCCTACAAACTCTCAAAATTTCTCATAGATATCATTAAAACGAACATTAACTTCACCCCAACTTACACAATAAAAACTTCGTTAGAATTAACGGATAAAATTTCCAACGTCTTTCTACCAGATAATTCAAAACTAGTATCATTTGACGTCCAAAACCTTTTCCCTAGCATACCCCCGGATGAAACAGTAAAAATCATAAAAATATTCCTAATCAAAAATAACGTTAATATCGTTATACAACAAGACATATTAAATTTATTAAACACGAGCCTCAATCAAAATTATTTTTACTTTAATAATACGTTTTATAATAGTTCTGAGGATCTCATAATGGGTAGTCCACTTAGCCCGCTTTTAGCAGCAATATTCATGAATAACCTAGAAAAACAAATACATCGACAAGAATTGAGCAAATCATTTTTGTATTGGTACCGATATGTAGACGACATCTTTGCTTGTTTTAATGGTAGAGAATGTCAACTAGACAATGCTTTTAACTATATAAACTCAATACATAAAAATATTAAATTCACTATGGAACTAGATGTCGACAATAAAATTAATTTTCTTGACTTAATGATAACCAGACATTACAACAAACACAAATTCTCTATTTTTCACACACCCTCACATACAGATACTACAATAAACATAAATCAGCTCACCCCCTACAACACAAATTGGCAGCTTACCACAGCAGTTGCATAGACTTGTAAGTGTCCCCTTATCTGTAGATGATTTTAATAAAGAATTAAAACTAATAAAACAAATTGCTGTTAACAACGGATATTCTCCTGACACCATAGAGTCAATTCTAAACAAAAAATTAAAAAAATAAAGCTATTTCTTTAGTATACCCCAAGAAAGAAAACACAGGGAAAAAATATAATGTTTTAACCTATTTTGGTAACACGTTAGAGAAAATTAAAAACCATTTAAACAAATATAATATCAACATAGCTTTTAGAACAAAATACTCGTTAGGAAAATTCATTAAAAACGCAAAGGGAAAACAAAATAGATCAAAAAAATCTGGAGTGTATCAGTTGAATTGTGGTTCTTGTCATAAAAGTTACATAGGTCAGACAGGTTGCTCATTTGAAACTGGGATTTCAGAACATAAAAGAAGCAATTTAAAAAACAAAACTGGCTCAGCGTACAGTAATCATTTAACAGAATCAAATCATCTTTCTGACGATAAATTTAAAATTCTACACATACAAAACAAAGACGTAAAATTAAACCTATTAGAAAAATTAGAAATAAATAGAATTAAAAATTCAGACATCATCTTAAACGAACAAAAAGATATCTGTCTGGCCCATGGTAACTCCCCTTTACTAAATTTATACAATTAATATTCAGAATGGATTTCCCAGCAATATTTATTAGCATATATTATTAATTTTACTACCTATCTACCTCAAGGTATTTGTATAAATGTAACAACACTAATATTCAAATATCATTTTGTATCAGAAGAAGCTATAGTATAGCGAAACGCATCATACAGTTTCAGTGAAACTAAATAAAGTGGAAATTTGACAAAATCAGTCTTTCATTACATTCGTTATGAATTTCCATCAAGTAACAGCCACAACAATTCAAAGTCTAAGTATGCACACCTATTACGCTATAATTGTATTCTACTATCGTATTCCGTAACTTCTGGGATAAGTACCAATAGATTCTGTTTTCTTGTTTGTCAATCCTAGCCTGACTGACGAGCCATGATATGGCGAAACGCGTTTCAGGATGGATTTGACGAATGAGAGAGCAGTGAACTGCTGAAATATGGACTTTGTCCATTTTCAGTTGTGCTACATTAACTGCGCTCTTATGGTGTGCTTGAAAAGTTTTGTTTATGGCTTTCGTATTTCCATAGAGAACATTCTTTAAGAGTGGCAGTAAGAATTTATCGCTACAAAAACACAGGCGGCAGTTTTTTTCTCAAAAAGTAAACGTTGCTGAGCTCGATATAGTCGGGACACTCCATTTCTTTCGTGAATCAACTTGCTGGGCGTTAATTTGGGAGCAAATATGTGTTGGTATGAACATGCTGCATGCATAGCAAAGAGAGCTTTTCAAGGGTTGACCGACGACGGAATACTGCTCCCATGTTTGGAGTTCTGCTCTCAAACATATAATGGATTTTTTGAATTCTATTCAGAAGGGAGCTGTTCGCTTGAGGGAGACCTTGATTCCTTGGAACGTCGAAGAACGGTTGGTGACTCGACTTTATTCTACAAGTACTCTCGTGAATAGTGTTCGATAGATGTAGCTCGCGTAATTCCTTCCACAGCAGGGTATGCTAGAAATACACGTTAATACTTTACATACGTATAAAGTTCAGCTTATCACTACTCATAGAACCCTTTTCAAGTACTCCTTTATATGAAGAACCGCATCTCTTTGGAATGATTTATATAGGATTATGTTTTCGTTTAAGTACAATTTATAGTGATTCGAGATCAACGTGAACCACTTTTTCCGCGCACCCGTAACCCCTGTGTTGCTTAAGGGATTTCCTTACAGCACGTGAGCTATGCTTACAAAAAAATAGTTATGACAGACCTCTACTCAAAATCATAACAAATCGTTGAAATAATTAAAAAATAAAACGAAATACATTTCTATGTGTACATGGTTTGGAGGAAGGGCAACGTCGCTGCGATCAGCTTCACATGACAGTTACATTAACTACCTACTACAGACTCAAGTTTGTTTTACAGTCTTTACATGATTGTAGATAGTTAATTTGTATTTATGGGGTAGGTTATCCAAATTGATAAGGCAAAATATTGAGCAGAACGTTATGCTGTCAAATGTTAGGTCATAATTAACAATCACGCTGTTGTGACTTATAGAAAAATACAAAGGCTTATGGAGAACATTATCTATCTAGGGCATAAGTGTCAGGTGACGCAAGGCTTTTTTAAAGGGGCAAAAGGAGGTGGACAATGAACCTTGCGCAAGAATAACGTCAACCTTAAAAAGAGATGATAGTGTGAAAAGAGTGAGAATTTTTGTGATGTAAGATAATCAAGTGATATTAAGAATGCTCAGTAGTCAATTAAATTTAAACTGTTTTGAAATCTATCAGATTTTTTACCAAGATTTCAACGGGAGAAAAATGTACTGTCTCCAAAAAATTTTATAATTGAATAGAATGTCAACCGGGGGAGGTGTGTCTTGATTCTTTACTCTTATTTATTATTTAATCATATGATCACAATAATGGATTTTCGAAGAGAAGACGACTTCGAGGCAAGCCTACAAAATTGAGAGTGTTACCCGGGAAACCCTCCTCCTTTCAAGAAAACGAGAATGAGCACTTCTTGGCATTCACTGGACTGTTTACAAGGAACTTGTGCCTTTAGAGCACACTGTAACGTAAACTTTTTATTATTGGAAGGTTTAGGAAGAGAGTGTACTTGTATGACCTGCTATTGCAAGCACTGTTAGGTAATAGTTAGGTAATAATAATTCATGAAATTTCGGCAAGAATTTTATTTTTGATTTTACAGCATTCGGTATATCTATGCCTTCGTCTCAAAAACAACTTAAATGGGCACTTTGGTTGGCAATGTCAATAATATTTAGAATAACGTAACTGAGTTCTAGGAAACTCCTTCCAGCACTGCTACTGACACTTGACTCTCCCTCCTTCAACCCCTCCGCGGTTGTGTAGGTGTCCAAGAGAACTATGAGTACTTTGAAGACAATTAACCTGAGCTGGATAAAAAAAAAATATATATCACGTTCATAATTCTTTTTCTGTTTTCTAGCTACAAAAATCTAGTTTTGATTAGTGGTATAATTATTAATTTATTTTTCATATATTGATTATTTTGAGATTGGCATCAGGTTGCAATAATTATAAAATTATTTAGAAGTCTATGTTGTTTTTATTTTTTCCTTTACAGGTAAAAAGAAAAGTACATAACGAATAGTCATCATAATGAATAATGGAGATCCACTAAATCATATATTCCTGAAGTAACTGTTACGTTTAGTTTTAAGTTCAGTATTAGAGAGATTTTGCAAAGCTTATGTTTCCCATGCCCTTGTCCTTATCGTTATATCAAGCATGTGCAGTATTAACGCGAAGGAATTGCAAGGTTAGGTTAGTATTTATCTTCTATATTTAGGAGATCTTTTTTCATTCATTTTATGGTTAGGCACCCCAGTTATTAATATTTGATGGGTCCACACAAATTTTTAAATTAAACTGGTATCTAGCAGGTTTCTAGCACTTCCTTTAATATTTCCAAGGTAATACGAATGTGCGATAAATGAAATTTCATTTGAAATTAGATCTATACACACTGTAATGCTATTGTGTATCTGAACACTAATTAACTGTTGTCAGTGTTATTTGCAATAAAAGATTATCATTTCAAGTTAACTATATTTTCTTAGTGGTTTGTGTACCTAAGTAGGAAAAAAATAGGTCCTACCATAATAGCAATAAGAATAGCGAACTTTAAATAACTTCTCTTATAAGTTCCTAAATAAGGGAAATCGTTATCCTTAATAAAGAAATCTCTTATTTTGTTTTAATACTACGCAAGCTCCAAATGATGGGCGAATGCTTCAAATAACGATAAGAGCTGAGTCCTTATATTCAATTTCTTCTCTTTACTACTGCGTAAGCTCCAAATGGTGGGCGCAAGCTTCACATCAAGATAAAGACAGTGGCCTACCAAAATAAGAATTGCAAAATCTCTCGAGTGTCTCAATGTTCTCTCTGCTTAAACCTATTTTCAAAAATACTTACATCACTACGATATCTTTGTTTGATAAATATGTAAGTGGTTCCATACCTGAAAATAAATAAATTATTACTATAGTATGTACTGTTTATATTTATCCAATTTTATTTGATTGAGCTTTACTGATTCAAGCGATTATATAACATAAACATAACAATCCTCAAGCTCTTATATTCAGACATTGGATTGCTTCCTGCCTGATATTTTTTGATAGACTCATTCCGAAAAAGAAAAGATAAAAGAATATCGCCGCACAATGGGTAGGAAAAAAACATTACCGTTCAACAATCCCTACAGACCTCAAATTTCATCGGATCACCTATATTTTTTTTTTCAAATCATGGTACGAAAATTTAGAAAAGAACTGTTGAGCCACATTTTCTAAATATGTATTTTAAAGGTTGGTTAAAGGTTGAGTTCCGCCCCGGCAGTGGTTACCTCGTTCAACGAGCATTATTATGGTAGTGTTTCGATATATTGAATTATTTAACTGTTTTGGTCAATTGCAACCGAGAGGGACCAGAAATAAAGCAGAGTGTAACGTTAGAATTAAGACAATAAGTTAAAAAAAAAGATTTTAAAAGTCTATGAGAATAATTCTGGGAAATTGTATGAAGCTAAAGAAACGTTGAGCGACAACCTTGATTGCTTTGTTTACTGTCTACACGGTGATAAGAGGTAAAAACAACAATTTTTTTTTCTGCTCTTCTCTCGGGTTTAAAAATAGAATATACGAGGAGCATATGAAAAGTTTTGATAACATAAGTTTCAACAGAAATAACAATGGATAACGATGATTATACATTAGGAGGCTCGAAAAGAGGAAGAGTCGAGGTAAGGGAAGAGCCAATGGGAATATACAAGAGGAGTAAAAAGCTGATAGGAACCCCACAGGAAGAGAAAAATGAAGGACAAGATAAGATGGGCAACTTAACAGAAATGATCAGAGAGCTAATGTTGGATATAAAGGAAATAAAACAGGATCAGAAGAGATGTCAATAAGAGGTGAAGGAACTAAGAAAGGAGAATGAAGTATTAAATGAGGAAAACAAGACAATTAGAGAAAACATGAGAAATATGGATTCGAGGATGAGTGGGCTGGAAAAGGAAAACGTAAGGAATAATATTGTAAAAGGGATAGAAAGGCATAAGGATTAAGTACGTAAGTAAGTATTTTGAATGACCATTTTACGCAAATACTGTGATAAAAAAATTGATGAATTCGAGAAAAAAAAATTATTGATTTTACTATTGACCAGACATATGTACCTGTATTCACACAATATTAAATTTAACAGCTTAGAAATTAAAATTGATTACGTGTCTTAAAATTTTTTTACTTTACTAATTCATCTTAGCACTTCACCTACAATAAAGTTTTATATGACAAACAAATGTAAAAAGTCTCTCCTCTTCTCCTTTTTTATGAATGAATCCGTTAGGTTATGTTAGGCATAAGGTTCGTTATATATTTGATTTTGCTCTTTTATGACCTTTTAATCGTTTAGGTAACATACATGAGCAAATCAGACATTAGGTTTGAATTTAGTGACTAATATTACGTAGATTTGACATATCTGGCCGTTTTTATAATATGTTTCCTGACTTAACCACTTTTGATAATTTTTGGCCTTTAATTCGAAATCAATAGGTGTACGAGCAAATCAGATATCATATTTGGATTCAGTAACTAAAAATACATCGGAACATGTATTTCTCAATATTATTGTTAACTTGACGAACTTTGACCCCTTTAAGGTCGTTTTTGGACCATTATTCGAATTCAATAGGTTTATTAGCAAATCGGATACCATATTTGGATTCAGTGAACAAAAATACGTAGGAATACATATGTCAGGTCAATAGTAAATCAATAGTAAAGTCCATAATATTTTTTTTAACGGATCGATCAATTTTTTATCACAGTATTTGTATAAAATGGCCATTTAAAATATATATTTCCAAAACATGCTAGAAAGTTCTTTTCTAAATTTTCTTACAGTGATTTTTAAAAAAATAACCGGTCAAGTGCAAGTTGAACTTGCACAATTAGTGTTCCGTACGTTGATTGCTTTTAAAATAAAAATATTGTTACGGTGGTATAAAATGATCAGTGACTTCACAAAACACACCCCAAATGAGTTTCCAATATTTACTGAAAATTGATGACCATGAAATTTTTGTTTTTTTTTTTATACCAGATAAATTATTAAAGGTAATGCACTCGTGATAATTTTTGTTCAATCTAAACCCCCTGGAGAATATTACAGAATTTTTTCAAAATTTTTTGTTCAGTACTTTTCGAGATAAGGACAGCGATTTTTCGCGATTTTTTAAAAATAATACAAAGAAAAGTGTTCGCAAGTATTACATTATATATATATATATATATATATATATATATATATATATATATATATATATATATATATATATATATATATAATATATATATATATATATATATATATATATATATATATATATATATATATATTTATATATATATATATATATATATATATATATATATATATATATATATATATATATATATATATATATTTATATATATATATTGTAACATTCATTTTTTCCTAGATTTTAAGACCATATAATGTTACTGATTTTTCTCTTAATAATGTACTTCTTTTCATTTTTGTATCGAGCGGTATATTAATCAGAAATTCCTAGCCGCTCGTTATATAGTGTGCTGTGCGGGTTTGCGACCGAATCTATCGATACGCCGGGATTGGTCAAATGTTTGTATCCGGAGTTTTGGTTCCGGCGTCGCCATATTACAGACAGAGTGCTCACGGCTTATTTAAGGGTCCGGAGGACGCGAATCTTGGCTTAGAACACCGAGCCGCCGCCAGGCAGTAACATCAAGCCGCCGCCAGGCTTAGTACCATCAAGCCGCCGAGAGGCTTAGTACCATCAAGCCGCAGCCAGGCTAATTTCCACCGAGCCGCCAAGTGGCGATTTTCCACCGAGCCGCAGTAGAGGCTTACGACAATATCTACGAGAGCCAAGTTAAGCACGAGCTTTTTTATCATAAAGCCGTAGTGGGCTTTGTGTGTTTTCTAAATGGAGTAGCTAAAGTAGGCTCTTCTCAAAAGTGTGAAATCGGTTTTGTGTTCCATTGAAGGCCTAGAAGCCCGTAGGAAAACCGTAAGTTACCAGAACATACATCAATAAATATATTCCCCGCAAATAAGTGTTTTAACAGCAATTTGAACTGAAAAATCGCGAAGTGAAAATCACGACTCTTCGATTTCGGGTGTAGTGAAGATTTAGAAGTAAAATCTCTGATTTAGGGACTCTAATTTATAAAAACTACTTTTAGGCTAGAATTTTTTTTGTATTCCTTAAAACTGCAAAGGTTGGAACTTTTATTTTAAATCATGAATAAATTTTCTTTTTTTGTTGATTAAAGCTAGTGTCTCACTGAATACCTATTTTTCTTTTCAGGATAAGAAAAGTTGTACTAGAATAATTCTTTTTAGTAATAACCGTAAAACACTTCAGTATTTTTTCATTTTTTTAACTGAAGTTAGATCCTTTCTATTTTAAAATGAATGGTGCCCAAAATTTGTACAACTGAAGCTTTTTAAAAAAAATAGAAAATAATTCCAAAAAGACGTGTAACAATTATCTCTTACCCATATTTCTCTACCAAGGAAAACTGAGCTAGTCTGTGTTTAATTTCTTTAGTTCTTTTAAAATCAGGATTCACTCAATTCATTATCAGAAATTAAAAAGAGGTTGCAAGAAAATTGCGCCCAAGCGTGGGAAAAACAAATTTCAAACGGTACAAAATAGCCGCCACAAAGTGCAAACAATTTTCACAGGGTACAAAATGACGCCGGCAAAAAGCGGGCAAGTACAAATGTTACAATATATATATATATATATATATATATATATATATATATATATATATATATATATATATATTTATATATATATATATATATATATATATATATATATACATATATATTTTACTCGTGTTTTCACAAGCTTTCATTTGATACCACACTCGATGACCTACTAAAAATTTTTTTTTTTTTCACTTTCGATTTCACCACCCAAAACTAACCCCTTAAGTTAAAATTTGACTTTCAAAACTACACGGCTTTGATGAGGCCATCAATTCCTATATTATTACCAAATTTCAACTTTCTATGACAAATAGTTTCGGAGAAAATCGGGTGTGACAGACAGACAGACAGACAGACGGATAGACAGACACCGAAGTGATCTTATAAGTGTTCCGTACGGCACACTAAAAATATAGGGTCACCCGATGAAATTTGAAAGGTATTGTTTTTTCTACCCACTATGCGCTGGGTCACTACTCCTCTAGAACTTGGTGGCGGATGAGCTGCTCACTAGCCTAAACTCACAGGGCTTTTACATCTACGCTGATAATAAATATAGAATCCAAGGGAAGCATACCGTCACTGTGACAGAGCTCATGCAAAGAGCACTAAACAATATACAGCGCTGTTGTGACTTTTATTAAGTATGTCATACACCTATTTCTAATAGTTTTCGATTTATTTTGAATTTTTAAATTTTTACCTTTGTTTTTAATACACTTACGCTATAATATTATAGTTGCCAAGACAAAACAAAAATGTAGGCATTGTCAAATTTTGACATGTCTATTAAGCAAGTAAATATACTTATACCATCTAGAAAATCTTTTCAGTGCTTAATGGGACGGTTTGATGGTAGTGGTAGCGTTGAGTATACCAAACGGTAAATAATAAACCAGAATGCTACCAATGAGGAAAAAGAAATGAAAATTTTACTTCAAGTTGAAGATAATCCCCAGATCAGCAGCCGTCAACTAGCTGACTTATCTGACATATCCCAATCTACGGCTAATCGCACCACGAGAAAATACAGGTATCATCCCTTTCATATGGAACTACCCTAAGAACGTCAAGATCGTGATTTTGAACAACGAGTAAACTTTTGTACCACCATGAATGGAGAAATAGAAGCCGATCCAAATTTTGTATCCAAAATAATGTTTTCTGATGAAGCTACTTTTCGCACTAATGGAGCAGTTGACAGCCATAACAGGCATTATTATTCAACAGTTAATCCATTTTGGGCCCGGGAATTTCAAAAGCAAAACCATTGGTCGTTTAATGTATGGTGTGGAATATTAAATTTTCGAATTATTTTTTCCGCGAACCGCTTAACGGGTCTAGATATCTAAATTTTTTGCAAAACAAATTACCCCAGCTTCTTAAAAAAGTTGATAACTTCGAATGGGAACAAAAGTGGATTCAACAAGACGGAGGTCCTGCTTATTACCACCGGGAAGTTCGGGACCCACAAAAATGGGTCGGGTAGGGATGGATTCATCCCGTGGCTCCCTCGATCATGTGACTTAACACCTTTCGACAATAACGCTCTTTATGCTAAGAAAAGTGAAGGAAAATATAGTAAAACGACTAAACATGTGTATTTAAGTAGACGGGCATATTTTTGAACACTTATTACGTCATAATAGTTAATCATTAGATAAGTTATTTGTTTATGTTTTCACAATAGCGTAAGTGTATTAAAAACAAGGGTAAAAATTTAAAAATTCAAAATAAATCGAAAACTATTAGAAATAGGTATATGACTTATTTAATAAAAGTTGGAGGGTTTTGTAAAATCTATCAGAAAAATTAATAATATACAGGGTTGCTATTTAAACAATTTGAGATTTTTCAATTTAAAATAGTCGAAATGCATAAATTTATTTTGAACACCTTGTAGCATGTAACTCAAATTTCTTTACATATATATTTTTTTACATCTCCATAGCACGCTCGTACCATTTATGAGTATTCCATCTTCAGAAAGAATGGCGCTACTGGCAATTTTTTACAAAAGTGAACACTAGTATTTTTTTAAAAAAAAATTGAAATATTAGAAAAACTACTAGGGGTAGGTATAGAACATTGTTAATAAAAAAGTTATAAAATTTTACGCAGAATTTAAAAATAAATTAGAAAATAGGATGTTCTATAAAAAAAAACATGTTATATCGGCACACTTTTTTGAAGTACCCTGTATACTCAAAAATAACTTTAAACTCTGCACCTTAACATTCTCTAAAACTATTGTATTTAATATTTTTTCGTCATTCCCGAAACAAACGAGATAATGAACTGTACTCTATCGTTGACTCACCCTGTACAGTCACTGATAAGTTTTTAATGTAGGGCTAATACAACGATAAATAAAGGATATCAAATACCTAATATTTTTGTTCCGTAAAAAAATGAGTAAAAATTAATTTTACCTCAAGCTTTCATTTTATGCAAACCAATCAGTTTTAAATTAGGTCAAGGTTAAGTACGCTTAATGCACGAACAAACTATTCTTCTGTGTTCGAAAGCCGTGATTATTTGCATTTTTAATTTAAAAATAACATACTTAAATTAGTCCGTTCAGTTTGCTTACAATCGTAGGCGTTCAATATTATCTTGCATCCGCAAATATTAACTCTGGAAGGTGTGTTAGGTAAAGTACACATTCAGGTAAATATTGTTAATGTCAACATAAACCAAGGGCGTAGCTTTTTTTGATAAGGAAAAAATTTCCCACTGAATAGAGAAATTCATGATTTCCAAATATTTACGCTAGAAGGTTTTTACAATTAAACGACACCGGTTATAGAGAGAGGTGACTGCATCTTTTTTCACTATTAAATCCAACGTAAAGTTCTATATTAGACTAGATATAAATTACAAAAACTGTGCTATTAGGGAAGACACAATTTTATAAGGCTAAACAAAATAGCGCATAGTGCAGTATAAAAAGCATTTCAAATGGCACAGTTTAGATACAGCAATACTATGATTTTATTCTCTCTGGGGTACCACCAGGAGTATTGTCCTGACTTTTGGACCTTAAAAAACTTGTGCTCTTTTGTTTGTAAACAATTGAAGTTCTCAAAAACGCGTTTTTTTGAGCTTAAAATGCAAATAACTCCGGTTATATATGTCGGATCGAGACAGAAAAAAAACCAAACTCTTCGTAATGAAATTTCCAACAAATCCTCGTTAATTTTAAGTCGCTCAAATGTGTATACAACCTAAAAAATTGAAAAAAGCTACAACAAATTGTTTTGTTTTTTTTTCATTTTATTGTACAGACCGATTAAGTGAACCTATCGGCATGAAACTTTCAGAAAATATGCCTATTGTTACAGCAAAAATGTCCTGAAAAATGTCCTGAAACTTTGGTTCAAAAATATTAAACCCAGTGGGCACAATTGAATTTGTTTTTTAAAATTTGAATTGCCCGCCATTTTATGCCCTTTAGTCCAAAATGGATCTTTTTTTTTTCAAAATTTAGGTCTTGACGCCGGCTTTTCGATGCCATTATTTTTTTTTGTGGAATCATTTTAAGCGGTTTTCTTTACATTTGATTATTAATCAAATAAAAACAAATGCGTTTTTTCGGCGGGCAATTTAAATTTTAAATAACAAATTCAATTGTGTCCACTGGGTATTTTTGCTATATTTTCTGAAAGTTTCAAGGTTCATTTAGTCGACCTGTACAATAAAATGAAAAAAAAAAAACAGATTCTTGCCTGTTTTTTGAATTTGGTAGGTTATGTATACATTCGAGCGATTTAGAACTAACGAGAATTTGTTGAAAATTTCATTATAAAGAGTTTAGTTTTCTGTTTGTCTCGATCTGACTGATATAACCGGAGTTATTCATATTTTAAGCTTAAAAAAACGCGTTTGAAATTTTTTTTCGAGGTCCAAAACTCAGGACATTGCTCCTGATGATATCCTAGAGAGGGATAAAATCATAATATTGTATAGATGGGATATGCATAGTATCTAAACTACGTATATCCCATCATTATTTTGACCTTCCTTTACTGCACTAGCAGAGCAGAAGTTGATGTCAGCCATAATTTTGTATAGTATGGAAGCTTACATCCCTTTGTGGAAGGAATACCCTTTAAACGGCCAGCCGTGGTTCGACTGAAAATCCCAAGAAGCTGGTACATATTTTGCATACCGATAATGACTTCAAAATTCTAACGTCACAAATCGTAATCTTCTTTGATTGTGTTAGCCGATACTTGTTGGAAATTCATAATAAAATTATATAAAAACAACACTATGTTTTAATTTCCAATATATTTAATATATTTAATATATAATATAAATATATTGGAAATTAAAACATAGTGTTGTTTTTATATAATTTTAATCGTAATCTTTGTTCGTATTCGGAACAGATGCAAAGAAATTATTGAAGAAACCAAGGAGGCACACAATCAAAGAATTAAAAGCAAGGTTCTTGCCTGCCCCAACAATTCCAGGTATTTCGGTCTCTTCCTAATGCCATTATTCAAAAATTCACTAAACCTATTTTACCATCACTCAGACGGTGAGATAATACTATTACACAATACCTGTTGAGAAAGAGAACTAGTTGGTTGAATTCACTACGGCACTTTCGTAGAACTACGTGTTTGCAAGGGAAAGGCTGGCAGGAACTGTTTCTTCAAATCTACAACACGATACTGTAGCTTTAGCTCCATTGTATCGTTTCTACATTTGATACCGAGGGTCTCGGGTCCTAATCCCGATGAATCAGTGTACTTATGTATCTACTAGTCAGTCAATAAGTTTTGAAAATGGAATTGAAACAAGATGAATTAATGAGTCGAAATACATTTATTCTTCAGTATAGTCTCCCTTAAGGTCGATATATTTTTTCCATCTATTTTCCAATTCATTTAACCCATTTCTGAAGTGGTTTTCCAGCAGACCTTCAAAATACCCATCTGCCGATGCTATCACCTCATCATTTGTTGAAAAACGCTTCCCATGTAGAAATCTCTTGAAGTATGGGAACAGATGGAAGTCAGACAGAGCCAGATCTGGAAAATAGGGTGGATGTTCCAAGAATCCGACCAGTTTTGCCGTTGCAAAAGCAACTCTGTGACCAGGTGCATTATCATGACGAGAGATGATTTTTTTTTCTGCAAACTGGGCCTAAAGAGGCCCAGTTTTTTCCCAATTGGGCCTAAGAGGCCCAGAATTTTTTCTTCCAGCTGGTCCAAAAGATTCCAGTAATACTCTTCTGTGATTGTTTTATTCTTTGTTAAACGAGCCAAATGTTGTTTAGAAAGTTGCTCTCGAGTGCGTTTTTCTTCCGATGTTAGTAAATGCGGCACCCATCTTGTGAGTAGCTTTCTCATACTCAAAACATTAGTTAAAATCTCATGTACAGATGAGATGCCTATAGCCTCAGCTAAATCATCAGACCAACTTGAAATTTAGGATATGTTCATATGACAGATGAAGCTTCAGAATGGTATTCAATATTTTATTCAAGTGATGCTCCATAGGTGTCGCTTTCAAAACTTATTGACTGACCTCTACCGCGTTTTCAAAATAGTGAGATGAAATACAAATATAGTTATGTTTCGGCACTTGGACAAATATTACGACTTCCTCGCCGATATCCGTCTAAAAAGGGTAATCTCTATTCAGATAGGGAGGTGGGCGATAAAAAACAACTACTAGTCTCCATTTTCCCGGTACTGAGAGTGATTCTTCAGAATTGAATGTATTCCTCAGAGTCATTTTAAACTCATCAGTGCCCAATGGAATTGTGCGTCAACCTTAAAATTCTCCTATTGTTATATTTTTTCAATATGAAAAACACAAAAACTCACTAACTGACGGTTCTTTTGTGGATTTTATTTACTTGATATACTATCGATGCGCCAATATCCAAGGGTGGCACCATAAATTAATTGAGTACGTCTTTTTAATGCATCCGATCCACAAAATTAATGAGTATGTGCTTTCAATTGCAAAACTAGGAAAAGTGAAAAACAGCGTAAATGAAACCTCTAATTTTTCTTCGTTTTGTGCACGCTAACAAAATATTGTTTGTGGCAAACAAAGTAGATTAGTTACCACAAAATAGGGAATAACGAGTATTGTTTTTAATGTATTATTTTTCGGATGGGTTTCGGCCTAATTGCTAAGCTTTAGTGGATGAAAAATTGCAAGAATTTTTTTATAATGGTACACAAGGAAACTTTAACAGAACTTTATTATAATGATACGGCTATTTTAAATATTTTTTGAAAGGGAAGCTATATTATTTAGAAGTAGTAGACTTCAAAGTTTGTTTTTCTAAGAATTTGGCCAGTTTTAAATAGATTTTTCTTTAAACAATTTTGTTAATTAATTTGTCTAATTTTAGTATCATTATAAAATTTTTTTATGGTTTTTGGAGAAGAAAAACCTAAAAATTACGTTGTTTGCATTATTTTCATAATATATAAAAAGGGTCTTATTATAGTATGGCATCGAAAAAGTATATCTTCAAGGGAAACAGTGGGTAAATAACTTCTACTAATATGACATTTTTTTATTTTTATAAATATTTTAATTGTTGATATTATGAGTTGTTAGTATATTACTTGTTTATTTGTTTATTTATTATTGTTAAAAAATGCTGTATAAAGATATATAATATGTATATATATATATATATATATATATATATATATATATATATATATATATATAATGAAACGTGAATAAAAGTATAATATAAACTCCAGGTAACCCAAAGAACAATGAAGAAGAGAATGCTAAAGAGTAGACTCTAAGCCCGTATTGCTAACATCGAGATACGAAGAAGATCAAAAGTGGCAGATGTAATACAACGAATATGTATATTAAGATGGAATTGGGCGGGGCATATCGCAAGGATAAATGCTAACAGATGGACACGCCGTTTGGTTAAATAGAGGCCTAGAGAATATAAAACATGCAGAGGTAGACCTTAGACAACATGAACGAACGACATAAAAAGAATAGCGGGACACGATTGGATGCAAAAACCAACAACCGACCTGATTGGAGACAACTTGGGGAGGCTTATATTCGACTATGGATGGAATAAGCTAATGATAATGATGATGTATATATATATATATATATATATATATATATATATATATATATATATATATATATATATATGTATATATATATATATATATATATATATATACATATATATACATATATATATATATATATATATATATATATATATATATATATATATATATATATATATATATATATATATATATCTATATATATATATATATATATATATATATATATATATATATATATATATATATATACCGTTTGAAGAGTCCGTGCAAAGTCCGAGAGATGGCACCACCGGCGCGTATCGAGGTCATGTTTAGTTAGTAGCATCTCTTGAATGAACGCACACCAAGTTTCAGCCATATTGGTCTATTTCTTTGTGTTTGGCATTCGGCTGAATCAAGGAAGTCGAGTGATTTTCAAGAAATGGACGAAAAAGAATTTCGTGTGGTGATTAAACATTACTTTATGAAAGGCAAAATGCCTCAGGAGACTAAAGAGAAGCTTGATAAACATTATGGTGACTCTGCACCTTCGATTAGAACAGTTTATAAGTGGTTTTAAAATTTTCGGACTGGCCATATGGGCACTAGTGACGCTGAACGTTCTGGACGGCCTGTGGAGGTTACGACTCCAGAAATCATTGATCAAATCCATGATATGGTGATGGATGACAGAAGAGTTAAGGTGCGTGAGATTGCTAGTGCTGTGGGCATCTCGACTGAACGGGTACATAATATTTTGCATAAACATTTGGACATGAGAAAGCTATCCGCAAGATGGGTGCCGCGATTGCTCACGCTTGACCAAAAACGGAATCGTGTGAAGTGTTGCAAGGATGGTTTGCAGCTGTTCCAGAAGAATCCGGAGGACTTTAAGCGTCGTTTCGTCACTGTGGATGAAACATGGATACATTACTATACTCCTGAGACCAAACAACAATCTAAACAATGGGTTACCAAGGGGGAATCTGCACAAAAAAAGGCGAAGACCGTTCCTTCGGCCGGAAAGGTTATGGCGACTGTCTTTTGGGATTCGCAAGGGATAATCCTCATCGACTATCTGGAAAAGGGTAAAACTATTACAGGTGAATATTATTCATCGTTATTGGACCGTTTGAAAACCGAGCTGCAAGAAAAACGTCCGCGATTGGCTCACAAGAAAGTCCTTTTCCATCACGACAACGCACCAGCACACACCTCAGCAGTTGTGGTCGCAAAATTAATGGAAATAGGGTTTCAACTCGTTTCACATCCCCCCTATTCTCCAGACTTGGCTCCCTCGGACTACTATTTGTTCCCCTATTTGAAGAAATGGCTGGCGGGACAAAGATTTTATTCAAACGAGGAGGTGATTGCAGACACTAATGGATATTTTGCAGACTTGGACAAATCCTATTATTCGGAACGGATCAACAAACTAGAACATCGTTGGACGAAGTGTATAAGCCTAAAAGGAGACTATGTCGAAAAATAAAAAAGGTTTACCCCAAACACATAAGTAGTTTTTGTTTTTGCACGGACTTTTCAAACCAGCCTCGTATATACATGTAGTAGTGGTTTTTCGAGTATCCCGTGTTAGCTTGAAGTCCCTTGATGGACGGTTTCGCTGACGTTTCGATGGAATCTCATCCATCTTTTTCAAAGTATTGATCACTGGTCGGTGTTTTGGCGTTGACCGACCAGTGATCAACGCTTTGAAAAAAGATGGATGAGATTCCATCGAAACGTCAGCGAAACCGTCCATCAAGGGACTTCAGGCTAACACGGGATATCCGAAAAACCACTACCACATTTCATATATATATATATAATAATTTTTCTGTTGAACCTTTTGTTTACATAAACTTGATTGGTTTTCCTTTGGTACTTAGGTTCTTTTGGAAAATATAAACTAGTTTATTTAATGTTTCGCCTTATTTTTTTTAGGCATTTTCAAAAATTTTTTATTTTTTAATATTCATTCTAAAATTAGAAAATACAAGGTTAAAATGTTTTAAGTCAAATTACAGGTTTAAAAACATATAACATTTTTACGCACACTCGGACATTTAAAATATTTACACCATAACAAAAATATAAAACCAATTACTCACGAGTATATACCTTGAAAGTCAACTATTTGCGTGTTTGTGAATTTCAAACTCTATATTTCTTTCAACATACCGTGTCTCGTATTTTTTACTGATTTTTTTAAATTTTATTACCTATAATGGGTGTCTTAATCAAAAAACTATTATTGATGTTAAGTATATATACCATTTTGTATTATTAAGAGGATATGCATGCCAGCATGTTTATTTTTTAATTAAATTTGTGTAGATATGACTGATTCCTCTTATGTCAGTGCTATCATTCACAGTGTTTTCATCTTTTTTTATTTCAATCATCTCTTTGATCTGTAGTTTGGCATAATTCCGCTCTTTGCAGAGGACCTTGGTTTCATTAAATTTAAAGTCATGTTTTTTCTTCTGCTTCGTGTTTACTAAGGGCAGTGGAAGCATTCCTAGCATATTTGTGTTCATTCAGTCTGTTTTTTAGTAACTGAGAAGTCATTCCAATATATTTCCTCGGACAATTCGCACACGGTATTGCATACACAACATTTGATTCATTCATTGTGGGGATATAGTTAAAACCGTTATTAATGAAAAATGGGATCTACTACAAGAACACAATTTCAAAAAGAAATTTTCTGGACGCCATAGATTTCACGTTGAACACCAACTATTTTCAATTTAAAAATAGATCTTATAAACAAATCGACGGTTGTGCCATGGGTTCCCCCATTTCATCAGTGATTGCTCAGCTAGTAATGGAATACCTGGAAGAACAGGTCATTAAAAAACTAAAAGGTAACATTTTGTTTTTCAAGAGGTTCGTAGATGATTGTTTATTAGCAGCCCAAAATGATAAAATTACCGAAATTCTATTCAAATTTAATAGCTTCCACAAAAAATTACAATTTACATCAGAAATTGAAAAAGATGGTAAAATAAATTTTCTAGACCTGACTCTTATCAGAAAGCAAGATAAAATCCTTACAGAGTGGTACACAAAACTTTCTTGGTCAGGGAGATATTTGAATTTTCACTCTAATCATGCAATGTCCCAGAAAATCAGCGTTATAGTGGGCCTAACAGACCGAGCAAAAAAATTGACTTCCCCTGAACTAAGACCAGACGCGCTAAAAAAAGTAAAAAAACGCTCTTAATACAAAACAATTTTAAAGAGAATGACATCAATCGAACAATAAAAAAGAGAATATATAAGTTTTATAATAACTCAAAAAACAACACCAAAAATAGTAAACAAAACTGTGATAAATTTTTACCACTTCCTTATACAAAAGAACGTTCTGAGAAGCTGAAATGGGTCTTGAAAAAAATATAACATTATAGTTTGCCATAAAACTCAAAATAAACTAAGTTCATTATTTACCAACTTAAAAAGCCATATCCCCACAATGAATGGATCTGATGTTGTGTATGCAATACCGTGTGCGAATTGTCCGAAGAAATATATTGGAATGACTTCTACGTTACTAAAAAACAGACTGAATGGACACAAATATGCTAGGAATGCTTCCGCTGCCCTTAGTAAACACCAAGCAGAAGAAAAACATGACTTTAAATTTAATGAAACCAAGGTCCTCTGCAAAGAGCGGAATTATGCCAAACTACAGATCAAAGAGATGATTGAAATAAAAAAAGATGAACACACTGTGAATGATAGGACTGACATAAGAGGAATCAGTCATATCTACACACATTTAATTAAAAAATAAACATGCTGGCATGCGTATCCTCTTAATAATACAAAATGGTATATATACTTAACATCAATAACAGTTTTTTGGTTAAGAGACCCATTATAGATAATAAAATTTAAAAAAATCAGTAAAAAATACGAGACACGATATGTTGAAAGAAATATAGAATTTGAAATTCACAAACAGACAAATAGTTGACTTTCAAGGTATATACTCGTGAGTAATTTGTTTTATATTTTTGTTATGGTGTAAATATTTTAAATGTCCGAGTGTGCGTAAAAATGTTATATGTTTTATAACCTTGTATTTTCTAATTTTAGAATGAATATTAAAAAATAAAGAATTTTTGAAAATACCTAAAAAAAATAACACGAATGATTCATAAAGTATACAGTATAGGGTTATGTATGGAATAATATATTGGGTAAATGGCCTCCATGGATTTGCTGGCAAATACGCACTCTTTTGTCGAAATTTACCATGACCATTTTGCATAAATGTAGCTGAATTTCGTTGATACAGCGCTTAATTTCTTCCTTCAAGTCGTGGGTGGTCGTGGGCTCGTTGGCATAAACCTTAAACTTTGAAAAACCCCAAAGAAAAAAGTCCAACGGCGTTAAATCGCATGAGATCTCAGCGGCCAATTTTGATCACCAAAACGGGATATTATACGACCAAGAAATGACTCATGCAGTAATTGAATTGTTTCTCGGGCTGTATGGCATGTGGTACCGTCTTGTTGAAACCACATGTCGTCCACATCCATATCTTGTAATTTAGGCACAAGAAACTGCGCGATAACGATCACCATTAATTGTTATTGCCTGGTCAACCGCATTTTCGAAGAAGAATGGTCCGATGATGCCTCCAGCCCAAAATACGCACCAAACAGTGACACGTTGTGGATGCATTTGTTTCGCAACAGTTACGTGTGGATTGTCTGAACCCCAAATGCGACAATTTTGTCGATTAACGAAGGCATAAAGATGGAAATGAGCCTCATCGCTGAAGATGATTTTTTTCGAAAAATCAGTATCCACTTGTTGTTGTTCCATAATCCATTTAACGAACTTTCTTCATTGTGCGTGGATAGTAGGCTTCAGTTCTTGAGTCAATTGAACTTTGTAAGAATGAAGATGCAAATCTTTCGTGAGAATACGCTGTAGAGAGCTTCTCGAAATATTCAATTCTCGTCCACTGTGCCGAATTGATGTTCCTGGAATCTCAGTAACACTCTTACGAACTGCTTCATTGTTTTGTGTCGAGCGACTTGTTGAAGGACGGCCAGAGCGTTTAAGATCACTAGTTGATCCAGTCTCCCTGAATTTTTAAATTAATCACTTCACAGTTGATGAGGTTAAATCACTATTCCGACCACATTTTGTAGGAAAATTCCGAACTGTAGCTGCCAGACTTTCATTATTTTTAAAATATTGCTCAACAATGAAAATACGTTGTTCTTCAGTGTAGCGCTCCATTTTTAATAACCCTGAACTGTCAGCTGTCACGCTATGTTTTTTTTGTTTTGTTGGCAACGCCAAATTAAAATCTTGGGTGAACACACCCTTTATGTAATACATATCAAAATAAAATATTAATCTATTTTGTTCAAACTAAATATTTTAGATGATTTTAATTACGAACATATTAATCAAATGTGATAATGGAATTACAAAATTATTGTTACATAAAATAATTATATAGGCGATTTCATGTGGACAAAATAATTTTGTAAAATTATTTTATTTACTTGGGTTAGTGAATATTAGCAGCTATTATACAGATTCACCAATACATAGATGGATGGATGTGTGGATTTTTTTTTTATTGTTTGCAGTATTGGGGTACACAAAATGATAGTAGTGGCAGGTAATTTGTCCACTGCAAATACATTATTATTATCATTTTTTTTCACTTAACCTCGGTTGACTCTAAAATGTTTCCTGACTATTAAAAAGTAGCCTCAAAGTATCTTATCTATATTTCCAGAAAAACTCGAGAGTATCTGAACTCAATGATTCTTAATTAAATACATATAAGTTGTGTACTCTACAATATACAAATTTTTTTTGTTGTGTTTTTTTTTTTAATTATGCTTTATTATTCCTATTTACATGGTGTCTATCCCACATAATTTTATTAAAATCGGCTTGCCTGGTATTTGTTTTAAAATATCGAACTCATATAAACTAACAATAAACTAAAACTATACATGAGAACATCACATGGAACATTTTGCAAAGGACAATTTATCTTTATTCCATATGATGTTCTTATGTATAGTTTTAGTTTATATGTATTCAGTATTTTAAAATAAATAAGAGGTAAGCCGATTTTAATAACATTATGTAGGATACATACTGTGTAAATAGGAATAATAAAGCATGGTTTAAAAAAACACAAAAAAAGAGAAAAAAAGTGTTTATTATAGAATACACAACTGACCAGGACCAAAAGGACTGGTCGAAACGTTATGTCCAAAATATCTTATCTATAATATATATAAAATGCAACGTCTCTCTGTCTGTCTGTCTGTCTGTCTGTCTGTCTGTTTGTCTGTCCGTTAGTGACCTTATCACTGGAGAACCACTTATCCGATTTACGTACTTTTTTTTTAAAACATACATATGTTCTCTGGCCAGGTTATAGGCTATATTTTATTACGATAGGTAGCATATGGAATGAGCAGTGACGATAATAGTGAATGAAGTCGGAAAAAAGTTTATCGCTAGCGCGTTCCCTTGCAATACACAGTCTAAACCATTAAATATGGAACAATATTATGTAGTAGAGAATATCTAGAATCTATAATATATATAAAATGCAATGTCTCTCTGTCTGTCTGTCTGTCGACTGGTGCGTTTATCACGCGAGAACCACTTATCCGATTTACGTCTTTTTTTAAAATTCATACATATATTCTTTGGCCAGGTTATATAATAATAATAATAATCTATACCTATAATATAAACTAATTGCAACCTCTATCTGTCTGTCTGTCTGTCCGTTAGTGCGTTTATCCCTCGAGAACCACTTATCCGATTTACGTGATTGTTTAAATTCGTACATATGTTCTCTGACCAGGTTTTAGATATATATTTTATTACATCTATCTATAATATATATAAAATGCAACGTCTCTCTGCCTGTCTGTCTGTCTGTCTGTCCGTTAGTGCGCCTATCACTGAAGAACCACTTATCCGATTTACGTACTTTTTTTTAAAACATACATATGTTCTCTGGCCAGGTTATAGGCTATATTTTATTACGATAGGTAGCATAAGGAAAGAGCAGTGACGTAAAATAGTGAATGATGTCGGAAATAAGTTTGCCGCTAGCGCGTGTCTTTGCAATACACAGCCTAAACCATTAAATATGGAACAATATTATGTAGCAAAGAATATCTGTAATGTATAATCTATAATATATATAAAATACAATGTCTCTCTGTCTGTCTGTGCGTTTATCACGCGGGAACCACTTATCCGATTTACCTGTTTTTTTTTTAATTCATACATATATTCTTTGGCCAGGTTATATAATAATAATAATAATCTATATCTATAATATATATAAAATGCAATGTTTGTCTGTCTGTCTGTCCGTTAATGCGCTTATCCCTTGAGAACCACTTATCCGATTTAAGTGATTTTTTAAATTCATACACATGTTCTCTGACCAGGTTATAGGTATATATTTTATTACACCTATAATATATAAAATGCAATGTATCTCTGTCTGTCCGTTAGTGCGCTTATCACTGGAGAACCACTTATCCAATTTACGTGTTTTTATAAATTTATACATCTGTTCTATATAATTCGATATAAGCCTAGATAATGGGAGATAAGGTGAGATAATGGGAGATAAGGAGAAATAATGAGAGATAAGTCGAAATAAGCCTCGATAATGGGAGATAAGGTGAGATAATGGGAGATAAGAATAAATAATGGGAGATAAGGAGAGATAATGGGAGATAAGCAGAGATAAGTCTAGATAATGGGAGTTATGGTGAGATAATGGGAGATAAGGAGAAATAATGGGAGACAAGGAGAAATAATGGGAGGTAAGTCGAGATAAGCCTAGATAATGGGAAATAAGGTGAGATAATCGGAGATAAGGAGAAATAATGGGAGATAAGGAGAAATAATGGGCGATGAGCAGAGATAAGCCTAGATAATGGAAATTATGTAGAGATAATGGCAAATAAGGAGAAATATTGGGAGATAAGGAGAAATAATGGGAGATATTTTATTACGTTGGGTAACATAAGGAATAAGCAGTGACGATAGTAGTGAATTAAGTCCACGCGAGCGGAGCCGCGGGCCCGGCTAGTATGATATAAAACAAGGGCTTAATTTCATGAACAATAATCCCCGGAATACTAAAAAAAGAATATAGTTGTTACATGTTCAAGAAAAAAAGGAACAAATATGTATATATATATATATATATATATATATATATATATATATATATATACTTAAAAATTTTTCTTGAACCATCAATTAATATTTATTTTCAATTCTTGGGCTTTGGGTTCGACACAAGTATACAAAAAATGCAACAACGGCACTTCATAAACTCATAATGGAACTTGGACATGATTTCAACTTTAATGAAACAAAGATATTAAACAGGGACATTAATATTGGAAAACTTGCAATAAAAGAAAATGATCGAAATTAAAAAGAATGAGAAATTTACAGTCAATGATAAAAGTGATATAAAAGGAATTAGCCATATTTATACAAATTTAATGAGGTAATATTTTAAAGTGTATATCCTTAATATATTAACAAAAAGACTACCTGCTTAATATTCAAAAAAAAAATCACGGATCAATAATACAAAATAAAATCTACATCGATAAGAATGCCACTATGACTCGTCAGTAATAAATAAAATATTTAAGATTCAAGGTAGGTAACATGTGATTTTAATTTTTAAAGATAGAACTAAGAATTTATGTAAATAGTTTATGGTTGTGTGTTAAATAATTTGTGTTGTACTAATGTACCTAAATGTAATTTTACATTTTATATTTTGTATATTTTGTAGAAATAAAGAAAAAAATGAAAATGCCCTAAACCAAAGGGCGAAACGTCAATTTAAGTTTAATTTTAAATACTAAATATTCATAAAACGAACCCAAAGACCAAGAATTGAAAATAAATATATATATATATATATATATATATATATATATATATATATATATATATATATATATATATAAATATATAGTGGCGAACAAAAGTATGGAAACATTTAAATTCCCATCTCTAGTCTTAACATTTAAACGGTTTACAATTACAATATTTATTTATTAATCGTGTACATGCTAACAAACATTTTGAAGAATAAAACAGATATTGTTTATTAGAAATGTGCTTAGTTTTTAACGTAACAAAATTATGCACTGTTATAAAATAAAAATTCCACTAAGACGACTAAGATGTCGAAAATATTTAATATTTAGTGGGATATCCTTTTGCGTCAATCACTGCTTGACATCTTTTGCCCATAGAGTCAATAAGCCTAGTACAAAAATCGGGTGGTATTTTTTCCCATTCTTGTGTTAATGCGATTCCTAATTTGTTTATCCAGATAGTGCCAAAGATTTTCTATCGGGTTCAAATCAGGTAATTGTGAAGGCCAGCTCATCACCCGAATCCTTTGTTCAGAAAACCAATTCTTGGCCAAGCGAGATGTGTGTTTTGGGTCATTGTCTTGTTGAAAAATCTATGACAGTGGCAAATTTTCTTCATAAGGAATCAAATTATTTTCCAATATCTCAATATACATTTGAGCATCCATTCTGCCGTTTATCTTTGCCAATAGCCCCGTATCAGACCGTCAAAAACAACCCGATATCATGATATTTCCACCGCCATGTTTGACAATAGGTACAAGGTACTTTGGGTCATGTCTTAGACCAACTGGTCTTCTTACGTAATCAGTAGAATCACTTCTAAAGAGATTGAACTTACTTTCGTCACTAAAGATTACTAGAGACCACTGATTTTGAGTCCAGTCTTTATGTTCCTTAGCAAATTTCAATCTCTCTTTTCTGTGACGCTTTGTAAGGAGTGGCTTTTTAACAGTATGCCTACCATGAAGATTTTCAGATAACAGACGACGCCTAATAGTCATGTCTGACACCAATACACCCTGATATGCCTTAGTTCTTTATTAATATCAACAGTAGTTTTCTTGGGATCATTTTTCGCTTTTCGAATTATAATTTTGTCTACTCTCTTGTTTTTCGAGGTCTACCACTTTTAAATGCCGGATCAACAGTGCCCCTTCTCGAGAACTTCTTAAGAATTTTGCTGACAGTGCCCCTATGCATGTTTAAAGATTTTGCTATTTCAATTTGCTTTTTTCCACTTTGATACAGAGACATAATTTTATGTTTCAGATCTGAATTTGCATATTGGCAAAAACCGCATTCTTAAAAAATGCTACTAAATTACTTCGTATCAACAATAACGTATTCTTAAAGCAGAATGATCAAATTATTTCAATGCTTTCGATAAGGACAAAACGGGTTTCTTAAAAACCTTATCTACGAGAAAAGGTAAACAAAGTCTTTACAGTCAATAATAAAATTCTATAAAACAATTGTCAACAAAACAAGACTAGTTTTTTATTCCTAAGGGATAGTATTTCATATTTTTGATTAAGAAAATGTTTCCATAGTTTTGTTCATCACTGTATATATATATATATATATATATATATATATATATATATATATATATATATATATATATATATATATACATACGATATCCCTGTATTCCGTGTACACAGAGTTACTGTGGATTTCTGGGATAAAAATATGACCATTTAACCCAACTTACCAAAAATTCGTAATTTCTGAGATACAGGGTGTGGAAGTTATACTTTTATTTTAGTTTTTCTTAAGTAGCTTTTTTAATAATTGTACTATTTGCACAAGATTCGGTACTTAGGGGTTTTCTGAAATGAGGAATCGAAATCAGCTCACAGTTTTGTTGTAAATTGTAGCGGGTGCAACTTATTGCACTCTGTATACTTTTAAATTTTCATAACTTTTTTAGGCTACTCTGTATGATATTTTTAATTAAATATCCATATTTTCCGCCTTCCCCTATCTAAAAAAGCCCTTTTGGTAAATGTTGCTCCGAGCAACATTTTCTGAGATAGTGGGATGTTTTTATTTATTGTTCACAAATTACATTTGTTTCAAATGTGCCGAATCTCCATTATATTGACCATGCAATAATTGACATATTTCTTGCCCTTTGCTAGAAATGACTCTTTTCACAACGGTAAGTCGTTTAACTACTTTATTATGTACATTTATGAATCTGACAACGAAAACACACTGGTTCCAAGAACAAACAACAGTGCTTGAATCCATCGTTATTGAAAAAATTCCAGCGATCCTCATCGAACATGCTATCGTACAAACTATTTCTTGTTTTATTAGCATAACTAGCCGGGCCCGCGGCTCCGCTCGCGTGGACTTGGTTCACTACTATCGTCACTGCTTATTCCTTATGTTACCTAACGTAATAAAATATCACCCATTATTTCCTCTTATCTCCCAATATTTCTCCTTATCTCCCATTATCTCTACATAATTTCTATTATCTAGGCTTATCTCTGTTCATCTCCCATTATTTCTCCTTATCTCCCATTATTTCTCCTTATCTCCTATTATCTCACCTTATTTCCCATTATCTAGGCTTATCTCGACTTCTCCCGCATTATTTTTCCTTATCTCCCATTATTTCTCCTTATCTCACCATAACTTCCATTATCTAGACTTATCTCTGCTTATCTCCCATTATTTCTCCTTATCTCCCATTATCTCACCTTATCTCCCATTTTCTAGGCTTATATCGAATTATATAGAACATATGTATAAATTTATAAAAACACATAAATCGGATAAGTGGTTCTCGAGCGATAAGCGCACTAACGGACAGACAGACAGACAGAGAGACGTTACATTTTATATATATTATGTTCTTTGCTACATGATATTGTTCCATATTTAATGCTTTAGGCAGTGTATTGCAAGAGAACGCGCTAGCGGCAAACTTCTCTCCGACTTGATTCACTATTATCGACACTGCTTATTCCTTATGTCACCCAACGTAATAAATTATATCCTATAACCAGGCCAGAGAACAAAAAACACGTAAATTGGATAAGTGGTTCTCCAGTGATAAGCGCTAACCTAAACTAACAGACAGACAGACAGACAAACAAACAGAGAGACGTTGCATTTTATATATATTATAGATATTCTTTGCTCCATGACATTGTTCCATATTTAATGATTTAGCATGTTTAAAAAAAAAGCACGTAAATCGGATAAGTGGTTCTCCAGTGATAAGCGCACAAACGGACAGACAGAGAGACGTTGCATTTTATATATATTATAGATATCCTTTGCTACATGATATTGTTCCATATTTAGTGGTTTAGGCAGTTTATTGCAAGAGAACGCGCTAACGGCAAACTTTTTTCCGATTTCATTCACTATTATCGTCACTGCTCATTCCTTATGCTACCTATCGTAATAAAATATAGCCTATAATCTGGCCTGTTTAAAAAAAAAAAATACGAAAATCGGATAAGCGGTTCTCCAGTGATAAGCGCACTAACGGACAGACAGACAGACATACATACAGAGATACGTTGCATTTTATATATATTATAGATGTAATAAAATATATATCCAGAACCTGGTCAGAGAACATATGTATGAATATAAAAAAATCACGTAAATCGGATAAGTGGTTCTCCAGGGATAAGCGCACTAACGGACAGACAGACAGACAGAGAGACGTTGTATTTTATATTATTATAGATATAAATTATTATTATTATATAACCTGGCCAAAGAATATATGTATGATTTTAAAAAAAGACAGATAAATCGGATAAATGGTTCTCGCGTGATAAACGCACTAATGGACAGACAGACAGACAGAGAGACATTGCATTTTATATATATATATATATATATATATATATATATATATATATATATATATATATATTATAGATTATAGATTATAGATATTCTCTGCTACATAATATTGTTCCATATTTAATAGTTTAGGCTGTGTATTGCAAACGAACGAGCTAGCGGCAAACTTTTTTCCGACTTCTTTCACTATTTTACGTCACTGCTCATTCCTTATGCTACCTATTGTAATAAAATATAGCCTATATCCTGGCCAGAGAACATATGTATGTTTTAAAAAAAAAAGTACGTAAATTGGATAAGTGGTTCTCCAGTGATAAGCGCACTAACGGACAGACAGACAGACAGACAGACAGACAAACAGACAGTCAGAGAGACGTTGCATTTTATATATATTATTATAGATGATTTTATTTAAATTTTTGTTGCTTAGAAATGATAAAAAAGCTTCGCGTCCGTAAGAAGCACGAGATTTTCCGGAAGCTCTTTTTTTTCGTAAAATGAAAAGTTCTTGAGATGTTTACTTATTGTACTCCAGGTTTTACCAATCAGTAACCGATGTAACCAAAATTAATGTGAGCTGTAAGAAATGAAAATATGAAGAAACCAAGATAAATGATTTAACCTTTATCTTCCAATCCCCTTCGGTGTATTGTATCACGTACAACCGTCATTAGTAATACATCTAATAATATGATATAACTTTACTGAAAGCAGTCTTTACTTTATCATATTTTTCTTTATTACGCTTTATATTTTACTTTTTATCCTCATTATTTTATAAAATACCAGTTTAAAATTTCAAAATAAACAGCTCCTATGTCCTCTGCGTAAAACAAAAACATTTTTAATAAGGTCTCAAATATTTTTGAGCAGATTTCATGAAGCTTTTTTTAAATACATATTTCCCTTGATCGCATTAAACTAACAAAAAAGCTCTGTTTGTTTACTCACTGAAACACCGCAGTCGCGTTAAATGATGATTTGGCGAGATCGGGGGGCTCTCACCCTTGGCGCGACGACGCCGTGATATATTCGCACCGCAAAGGTTTAAAGTATTTTGTGGGATTACTGGAGTAAGGGAGATTATACGCTCATATGATTTGATGTTTATTGCCTTAAAGGTCAGTTTACAGGAAAATTTGATCAATTGAAATTTGTTTTGCCTACGATTACATCGGGTAACTCTTTTACTCACTGGCATTAGAGCAAAGATACCATCTATGAATACATTAAAGGAATAACAGTTAGTGGAAGTACACTAAACAGTATACGATCTGTTGATACTTTTCTATTAGCAAATAATATCAAAGATCTTCAGGAACTGATCAATCGGGTCGTAACAGCCAGTGAAAGATTTCGATTAACTATGAAAATAAGAAAAAAACAAATGGATGGTAATAACAAAGAAAAATCTGCCACCAGAATCCTTCGAAATCAGGGACAATACCGTAGATCAGGTCTCCACATTTAAATAATTGGAACCAAGAAAGGAAATGTGTCCCTGAATTGAACAGGCCCGAGTAACATACATGAATATGAATAATTTTTTTCATCGCACAAGTCTCAGTCTCGAACTCCGAATGAGAATAGTGAGAGCGTATGTATTCTCAGTGCTATTTTATGGATGTGAGTGCTAGATCCTTGACCCTAGTTCAGAAAAATGACTGGAATCTTTTGAAATATACATTTATAGACGCGTTCTTCGCATCTCCTGGGCACAGAATATAAAAAACACGGAAGTATTGGAAAGAATAAACTAAATGAAGGAATTACTAACACCCATATAAGAAAAACTCAATATTTCGGACATATAATGAGGGACCCAAAGTACGAATTGTTACGTCTAATTATTGAAGGCAAAATAAAGGGTAAACGATAAATCGGAAGACGACAGACTTCTTGGCTGAAGGACATGAGAAGGTGGTTTGGGTGTGCTTCGAGTCATATTTTTGGAGCATCAGTGTCTAAAGTTCGTTTAGCTGTATGGATCGCCAATCTTCGTGAGGAGACGGCGTCGTAAGAAAATTAGAGTAGGGGTAATGAATGAAGTCAGAAAAGCAAACAAGAGTGATACTTTGGCTCAAGTAAAGAGACATTGACTACATGTTCTTTATCAATTTGGATATTTCGAAAATTTTGCAAAAATCCCATTTGGCAGCCTACTTGGACGCCTGTAAGTAAATATGCAACAATGTTGCCACATTTTTGAACTAAAAAAGGTAAAATTCCTGTATTATAACAGGGTATAACAACATCTTAATTTTAATCATGACAATATTGGAACTGCCCAGGTTCGGATCAATTATTTTCGACGAGTCCGCTTCGTGCAACTATTACCCTACATGCTGAAAACCGGTAATCTGAAGGGTCGAATGCCTTATGAGTTACAGAAATGCCATTTATTAATATTTTTTTCGCAATTGCTCTTGATACGAAAACTTCTCAATTTAAATATACTATTATTAACGAGTATATTTTTTCCCAATAAAACTACTATTTTAATTAATTGATTTAAAATTACTTAAGATACATTGCGTAGTAGAAAACTAATTCCTAGAGAGCATTATCACCCCAAAAGTGTAGAGTAGGGAGAGAGCTATCTATTTTGGAACATTAAAGAGAGAAACACAATCGTATTATATATGAATGATTTTCACTTATCTACACAATTTTGTTATATATGATGCACCGATTGTGTGTTGGAATACAACTTACTAAAATTGACATTTTCGTTAGGCTTTGCTAAGAACTGTTATTACTCTTTTGGCAAACTTTAAGCACATTGTAGGTTGGTGTTAAACATTTATAGTAAATACTTGAAGAAAGTGCTGTTAATCACCTGATTACAGAGATTAGGTATTTACTGTAATACTACACTGTAGTATGGTTTACTATAGTATTTATATTATAAGTAAAGCATTTTAGGTATAGCTGAGACAATTAACTGAAGTATATTTTGGTTACAAATTTCTCCTTAATTACATACTAGCATGTGCCAATGTTGGACAGTGAATCTAATTAACATAAAACATGGTAAAATTTAAATTTATTAACCATGCTTTTAAATGTTTTAAAAAAGTCTCTTTTCAAATTTTTGAAGCAATAACGAACGATTCGGTTTTTGCAATAGGAGAATTCTAATAATATAATTACCAAAATAGTTATAAAGTTTTTCCCGCACCTCTCTAAATTTAGAGCGGAAAAATGATTTTACCAACATATTCATCAATTAGTTATTCCTCTTATATATATATATATATATATATATATATATATATATATTTATATATATATATATATATATATAAAAGAGTATTTTCAAATAATATTATTTCATTCAACAGCGAATTAGAAGCAGTTGATTGATCTACACCAGGGGTGCTCAAACTTGAACTGCTGGCAATCTCCCTCAATATTGTTAGACTACGATCGATCGACTCTGAGAGGCTGCAAGTAAGTGTGATGCAGGATTGTCGTCTAGGTAGGGTGTATCGTGGCATAGATATTAGTTTTCCGCACAATATGCATTTTTTTAGTCAAGGTAAGTGTACGTCTGCTCTAAAATGTCAATGAAAAAACTCATAATTATTCAAAATTGCGAGTTTATTGGTTCTTGCAAAACAAACGAGTTCTAGTGTCTAAACTTAATTAAAGAGTGACTTTGGATGCTGAAGCATGGCACTGCATGTCCTCAGCATACTTTTCATAAGATGGTACGTAATTACCGAGTGCTAATCGCAAGCATGATGACATATGTTTGTTAGTTAGTCGATTGTGATATTTTGACTTAATTATCTTCATTTCAGAAAATGCAGACTCGCACAAGTAAGTTGACCCAAACATTGCCGTCAGTTAAAGGGCGATTTGCCTTAAATTCGGATATTTATCTTCAGATATAAAACACCAGAATTTTGTATCAGATGCTGTGGGCTTTGAGATGTATATCTGATATAATCTGCACTAACTCATTTTCAACAGAACATGAGTCCATGTTAAACTGACTTGCTATTTCAGTAGCTAATTCCTCAATGTTTTTACACGAAAAAGGATAACTCATAAATGATGCGATATTTGCCAATTTACTGAAATCATAAAAACGTATTTCGAATTGGCCCAAAATATTTGATAATTCTGCCTCATAAATATCATAATTCAACTGAGGAATCCTTGCTTTCAAAGACGGAAAATTTTTCAGATCCTTTCTTTTCAGTTGATATATCATAAGTTGCAATTTACTTTTGAATGCGTTTATTGCGCTAATCATCTCAATAATAGTTTTTCCTTTACCTTGAAGCTCCAAATTAATGGTGTTTAAATGCATTGTGATGTCTGTCAAAAATGCCAAATCAGTCAGCCATTTTCCGTTTTTCAGCATCTGAGTGTTATCACCTCTTTCGTCCAGAAAAGCTGTTATTTCGGACAATAATTCTTGAAACCTTTCTAGGAATTTTCCGCGACTCAACCACCTGACGTACGTGTGAAGAACTAAATCAGTGTGTTAATCTGACTCACTATCTTCCAACTGCAATTTAAAGAGCCGTCGTTGCAAGCTACGTGCACGGATAGAATTCACAATTTTTATTGCAATGCCCATAATCTCCTCCATGTTTAGAACTTTTGAACACAAAACTTGTTGATGTATAATGCAATGGAAGGAGAAAAATGAAGGGAAATCATCATTAGCTCGACACAATGCCACAAAACCGTTTTTGTTTCCAGTCATTGCTGGTGCTCCATCGGTTGTAATGCACACTAGTTTATATATTGGTAGTTTGTAGTTTGTTACAAAATTGAATAAAACGTCATATATATCTTCGCCACGGGTTTTTTTCCTTTCAGAGGAATCATTGTCAAAAACTCTTCCTTAGCCGACATGTCTTTGAATACCATTCGAATAAAAATACACAGCTGGGCAGTGTCTGTCATATCGGTGGATTCGTCGAACTGTAAAGAAAAGTATGTACATTCCATGATATCGTGTTTTAGTTTATTTGCCATGTCCTGACTCATGACTTCAATACGCCTTGTGACAGTCGGACGAGATAACTGAAGTTCTCTAATAGCAGACATAATCTCTGTCTTATTTTTAAAATCTCCAAATAAGTCTCACCCGCTTCAATAAATGCTTCCTTCACAACCAATCCATCATCAAATGGTTTTCTTGTGTTTCGCCAATATATGAGATATTTTAAATGACGCGATCGTTGCAGCTTTTGATTGTTTGGCTGGTCTTGTGAACATGGTTTGTTCTTTTTTCAAACAAGTTATCAAATCACGTACTTTTCGTTTTCTTAATTCATTCTGTGACGGAAAATCCTTTTCATAGTTTTTATGAACCGTTTTATGATGCCTCTCTAAGTTCCCACGCTTAGGTATTGCAACTGATGCACGGCAAATGAGACAAATGCACTTATCCTTTACCATACAAAAGAAAAATTCTTCCTCCCAATCGTTATTAAAATGATAAGTTTTACTTTTCTTCGCCGCACTCATTTTGTACTATTTATTAATAAACTTTGTATCGATGTATCGCCTTCAAGTTAGAACTCAGACTGACTCTTATTCCTGCAGGCGCAACATTTATATCGGCGCGAACGAAGTCTCGAATGTTCCCGTCAAACACGCCGCCCGAAGTTTCTAGAAAAAATCGGCGGGAATCAAAAACGCGGCTTTTTTTTGACAAGTACCGCGCGTTCCTTTGATAAAGCCGCCTTTTGCCGCTAGCAGGGGGGTTATTACGATAAAAGAAAGTGATGAGGGGGTTATTCTGGCCTAATTGTGGGTCAAATAAATTTTAGTAGTTTATTCATTACATTTTGTTTTAGTTACCTAAAACAAAATCTGTGAATAGTTCTATATCAGAATTTTTTTCTCGAGATCGACTCAAAAAGCACTCGCGATCGACTTGTCGATCGCGATCGACCGTTTGAGCACCCCTGATCTACACTTTATCAATATGATTTAGTAAATGACGCGTACAGTACCTTCTTAAACAAAGTCCAATATTTATGGTGAAAAAAATGTCTCAAACATAGCAAACACAGTCCGTGAATTACGCGAGGTATTAGAATTTCATGTAGACATAAACGTGTGCTGTATTTAAAAAAAAATAAAGGTCTGGTAACCAATGAATACTTTAATATCTATAGTAAAGTACTAAAGCAAGTTATAATACATGCTAAAAAATATCAAATAACAGTTTTACAAATTCTGCTGAAAACAAAGTTAAAGCTGCTTGGCAACTTGTAAAGACCCTAACAGGGAAAGAAAGAAATAGTGTCAATGTACTTAACAATTTTTCAGTTAAATTTAATGATCCGTTTAAGACAGTTAATAACCTAAATCACTACTTTATAAGCTCTGGTCCTAACATAAGTACAAATAAACACAATTACGTCTTTTTCCCTTGATCGTTCTGTACGCTCTATTTATTTGAGACCAACTACCCCTCTGGAAGTGTCCAGGACAATAAAAAGTCTAAAAAATAAAAAGTCAGTCAGGGATGACAATTTACCAATGCGTATTATTAGTGAGGTTACAGATTCTATTTCGGAGCCTTTATCCTATATTTTTAATTTATGTTTTGATACAGGCGTATATCCAGAACTTCTAAAAAATGCCTTAGTAAAAGAAATACACAAAAAAAGGGGGTTTACATGAAGAAAAAAACTATAGGCCAATATCGCTGCTTTCAAACGTAGGTAAAATATTTGAAAAAATTATAAATAATAAGCTAGTCGATTTTTTGATCGCAACTCTTTATTTTCCAACAACCAAAATGGATTTCGAAAAAATAAATTTACAGTTAGCGCGGTTTATCAAGCATTAACTCATTAAATAATAAGAAGCTCACAATGGCAATGTGCATTGACCTGTCAGAGGCGTTTGATAGTGTCAATCATAACACCCTATGTTCCAAACTGGAATCGTATGGTGTTAGGGGAAATGCGTTGAATTTGTTAGCATCATACCTGGAAAATCGGACACAACAGGTTATGGAAAATGATGAGGCTTTGTTGCTATTGCTCATTGCGCTACTGTGATAATTCAGCTAGAATGCTACTCATCTTGTCGGTTATGCTATCCTATTACAGTCGGTCAAGCAAGAACGTTTTTTACATGATTCGACAGTAAAAGATTGTCATTAAAATGGTAATCATTCAGTAATTCGTCCAGGCCTGATATTTTCGAGTCCTATTTTCGACGTTATTTTTCGGGTATTATTAAATGATCTAGTGTTATCTCATCGGTTCTGACCTGGAAAACAAATGTACTTCACAAGTTTTTTTTTTTAGTATTTCATAACTCCCAGCAGGGGGTTCGCCAAGCTGGACACCCAATCCGATAATGCAATGTTGCTTAATATTTTTCCGTTTCAATTTCGTAAAGCAACACAATTTCACTTCAGATTGTAAGGTGTTAACTGCCCTGCTTTTTTTATCCTGTGAAAAGTTGTTTTTCCCACGCTTGGGCGCAATTTTGTACCGTTTGAAAAAATGTTACCCCAAGCTTGGGCGTAATTTTCTTGCAACCTCTTTTTAATTTCTGCTAATGAATTGAGTGGATCCTGATTTTAAAAGAACTAAAGAAATTAAACAAACACTAGCTCAGTTTTCCTTGGTAGAGAAATATGGGTAAGAGATAATTGTTTTACGTCTTTTTGGAATTATTTTCTATTTTTTTTAAAAAAAAAAACTTCAGTCGTTCAAATTTGGGCACCATTCATTTTAAAATAGAAAGGATCTAACTTCAGTTAAAAAAATGAAAAAATACTGAAGTGTTTTACAGATGTTACTAAAAAGAATTATACTAGTACGACTATTCTTATCCTGAAAAGAAAAATAGGTATTCAGTGAGACACTAGCTTTAATCAACAAAAAGAAAATTTATTCAAGTTTTTTAAAAAATAAAAAAGTTCTAACCTTTGCAGTTCTACAAAAAGATTCTAGCCTAACTAGTAGTTATTACATTTAAATTCTGCACTATGACAACCCCCGAAGACGAAAAATAGGGCTTTTCACTTCACTTTTTAGTCAGTTTTAAATTACTGTTAAGGCACTATTCAGGGACAGGTCTATTGAAGTATGCTTTGGTAACTTACTGTTCTGATTCCTGCTTTGATGGAATACGACCGATTTCACACTTTTCTAGCAAACACTTAGAGAGCCCACTACGGCTTTTCGTTTAGAAATTGGTGCTTTACTTAGCTCGCATGATGGTTGTTATGAGCTTTTTTCTAGCTCAGTCGAAGGAAGCCTACTTGGCGGCTCCGATGCCGTTAGCCTCGCTGGATGGAAATTCTTCACTCGGCGGCTGGATGGAAATTAGCCTAGACCGTCGTTTCTCGGACCCTTAAATAAACCATGCAAACTCTGCCGGTAATATGGCGCCCGCCGGAACCAAAACTGCGGATACACACATTTCACCAATCGCGGCGTAGCGGTAGATTCGGTCAGGAACCCGCACTGCACAGTATATACCGAACGTCTTGGAATCTCTGTTTAATATACCGTTCGATACAAAAATGGAAATAAGTACAATTTGAAGTGAAAAATCAGTAACATTACATGGTCTTAAAATCTAGGAAAAAATGAATGTTACAAGATACTGTTAACAGTCTACAGTAACCTGTCATGTGAAGCGTAAGGCAACATCTCTGTCAATTCGTGCATAATATTGCCAAGCTGACGTAATGTAAGGCAAAATTTTGAGAATTTAAATGAATGTATTTTTGCGTTAAAAGAATAAATCAGATAATCGTTCTAAATTTGCCCTATTTCCAGTCGAACTTATTGAAACTCTCGAGCACTTTTAAAACATTCCGTGTGAATGAAAAAAATATTTTTCATTTGCAGCTGCCCGGTATTACAGACATGACACTCGTTTGTGCCTTTTTGCTTGTGCTACATACTTAATAAAGGAAAAGATTTTAAAATGTATAAACTCTCTGTCGCAAACATTTCTAAGCTGAATATTTTTGGTGTATTTTAACGTTGTCTTATTAGAAGTAAACACTACAACCCAACACTTTATTTTCGCAATCAACGCACGTTTCTTTAACTATATTAGCATCATCAGAAGCAAGGATTGACTCATCGGACAATCATCGCTCTTGATGATGCCATTAGGATTAGCGAAACATGCATCGGGCACAAAAAAAAAATGTGTGGTGTAGTAGGGATGACTGTGATGTAGTGTTATTGTTCCAAAAATTCCAAAATCTCAACGTAGAAGACACAATTGAAGTACAGTAAGGAATATGTTTGATCTATGGTAAAAATGTCAGCTTTCAACTAGTAAGTATGACCCGATGTTACTTATACTACAGGAGATATGTGATACTAAAACTCTCTAACGAGGAAAAGGCCGATGAAGACTTTTTCGACATCCACATATATATATATATATATATATATATATATATATATATATATAAATATATATATCCTTCTCTGAAATCGACAAAGACCAAGTGTAGTGTCAAATTTTGTTCTAAGGAATTATCTTGGATTTTCTTGATCGAAAATATCTGGTGACTCCTCATTCCTTATGCTACCTATCATAATAAAATATAGTCTATCACCTGGCCAGAGAACATATGTATGTTTTTTAAAAAAAAGTACGTAAATCGGATAAGTGGTTCTCTAGTGATAAGCGCACTAACAGACAGGCAGCCAAATAGGCAGAGATACGATACATTTTATATTTATTATAGATGTATTTTATATTTATTATAGATGTAATAAAATATATATCTATAATCACGTATAGCGGATAAGTAGTTCTCGGGGGAGAAGCGCACTAACGGACAGACAGACAGACAGACAGAGAGACGTTGCTTTTTATATATATTATAGGTATAGATTATTATTATATAACCTGGCCAAAGAATGTATGTATGAATTTAATAAAAAGACACGTAAATCGGATAAGTGGTTCTCGCGTGATAAAGGCACTAATGGACAGACAGACAGACAGAGAGACATTGTATTATATATATATTATAGATTATAGATATTCTCTGCTACATAATATTGTTCCATATTTAATGGTTTAGGCTGTTTATTGCTAGGGAACGCGCTAGCAGCAAACTTTTTTCCGACTTCATTAGCTATTATCATCACGGCTCATTCCTTATGCTACCTATCGTAGTAAAATATAGCCTATAACCTAGTCAGAGAACATATGTATGTTTAAAAAAAAGTAAATGGGATAAGTGGTTCTCCAGTGATAAGCGCACTAACGGACAGACAGACAGGCAGACAGAGAGAGAGAAGTTGCATTTTATATATATATATATATATATATATATATATATATATATATATATATATATATATATATATATATATATATGTATATGTATATGTATATATATATATATATAATATATATATATATATATATATATATATATATATATATATATATACGCATACATATTTGAGCCACCCCTCTGATATGATAATATGGTTTATCAGATTTCCAATTTATATTTAACGCTCCTACACTGAATGAAATTACTGTCCTGGAATAATAAAGCTTGTTAACGTGATTGATGGGATCTAAAATAAACGAAAGCTGTCGATGTTAACTGTATATCTCCAAAAAATACAAAAAAAAACGAACGTAGTAAACATAAATAGACTTCAAAACAAAAACATGTCTGTCATTGAATCAGGTCTTCACATAATACGGGCTAGGATTATTTTGTTATTTTAACTTGTTTGTATGAGTGCTTGTCTGTCTTTTGTCACCTTCAATCTATGCTGAATTTCCTGAAATAATTAAATTTCTTTCGAATTTTAAAGTCGAAATAGGGCGACAAAAATATTACAGGTTCTACAACATATGGAAAGTAAATCCGCATTGTAGTAGATTTTTAGTATGTAGAGGTAGGAAAATAAAAATAATTTGAACGTAAGCTATAATTGACCAACTCATATTATAGACATGGAAGAACCGATCATTCATTGACGTAAATATTTCTTTACGGTAAAATCCTATAATTTCTTTGTTCTAAGCGATGCTAAGAAAAAACCCAAAATATCTAAAATATAACATATTCGCAATGAAATGTTCTATATTAAAGAAAAAAGAATTGCTTGTCAGCCATCACTCTTGACACGTAAACAATTAGTAAAATCACGAACTCCAAAAAGATTTTCTTAAATTAATACGATGTTGAATCACAAAAACACTAAGGTGAAATTTATTCTTTACTGCTACTGCTCTAGTATAGTTCTTTAGGCTTTACCACAATTTATTAAACACTGATAGCCAATTTCCTACTTTGTTGTAGACAATCTCCTGTCTTATGATATGCATTCTTTTCAGAACTGTATAAAGAAGATTAAATTATTTTACTAGGATTTTCTGCAAACATAAAATGAGCATTACAAATAAACTCTATTAATAAAGTTGAATAAAGTATATTGCTTATTATCAAATCAAAATTATTCGACCTTATTAATGGAATTTATTTGTAATACTCATTTTATATATGAAGAAAATCCTAGTAAAATTAAGACAATAAATTTTAATCTTCATTATGTCGTTTGAAAAAATGCGTGTATATATATATATATATATATATATATATATATATATATATATAATGGTAGCTTCTTCTGGATTCTAAAAATGCAAACCAGGTACAGAAAAATAAACTCAAAACGTTCGTTTTTAAAATGTAATTCAATGAACCATAAGACTGTATGAGAAATTACTTACAAAAATTTAGCAATTAGTTCATCTCTGGTGAAGACAATAAAATTTGCATTTTTGTTGGCCAGGTAGTAGGTGTAATTACAAAAACAGTGATAAACGGACACTTAGAGAGTAACACAAGTATTAAAATTAAAACTTTGTCAATAAACATTAATCAAAAACATTTTTTAAGACAGAACACAACTGTAAGAAACACCATGATGTTGAAATGATACTCCATTTTAAAAATCTTTTTTGACATCCAGTTTAGTAACTTATTTAGTGATATTTGATATATATATATATATATATATATACATACATACATACATATATATATATATATATATATATATATATATATATATATATATATATATACATATATATACATATATATATATATATATATATATATATATATATATATATATATACTATATATATATATATATATATATATATATATATATATATATATATATATATATATATATATATATATAATTTGGCTTGAATTCTTTCTTGAACCTTGGAGTAATGAATATATTTTCAATTTTTTGGGCTTTATGGTTTTTTTTTTGTTTTCAAGGATAGAGAAATTATATCATGTTCTAGTTAGAAGTTTATTGAAAACGTTTCGCCTAATTTGTAGGCTTCTTCAGTTCATATAAAAAATTGAAAATTTGTCAATCATTGTACAGTTTATGAATATATAAAATTCTTTAGTTATGAATATATAAAATTCTTAGACTTATAATACAATGTAAAGAGTGAAAATACTAAAAATACACACAAAAATTTTTGTGTGTAGTTCAGAGAAGATTTTATAAATTAAAATTATTCACTACTTGATAGAAGGTCCGACATCGGTTTCTTATTTAAATTGAAAAATGCTTCGGTTTATACACTTGAGTTGTTATAATAAATAAATTTTAACGTCCTTACGAGAGATTTAAGAAGTTTTTCTTTTAACTATATAATAAAAGTCTGTTTTTAGTCAATTTTCCACTGGTTTATTTAAATTGCGATGACGCGTTTCGCTTTCGATGCAGCTTCTTCGGATCTACATTTTACACTGTGTAACACCAGTGTAAAATGTAGATCCGAAGAATCCCATCCTGGATGGCAAGTAAGAAGCTTTTTGTTTCAGGGAATAACTGCCCATCCTGTAACCAGGTGTATGATTGTTTTTTATTTACTTTGTCTAATTCTTTGTGGTATTTGTGTTTTCGGTGGAGTGTTTTTTCTGACCATGTTTTTTTCTTTTCCTGTTGTAATTTGTTGTGACTTTGTGTGTCTGTTGGGTGGTCTGTTCGGGATAAGTCAAGAGGTGTGTAGTTTTTGTCTGTTTTCACTGTTGCTGTGTGGAGGCTGGTTTGCTTGCTGTGAAAGAATTTCCTAAATGCTTGTATTTGTTTTGTGTGTAGTTATCTGATGTCTATGATTCCTCTTCCTCCTGCCTTCCTCTCGATGGTGAGTCTTTCTTTGCATGCGGTGGGGTGTAACTTCCTGTATTTGGTGAATTGAGACCGTATAAGAATGTGAATGTTTGTGCCCATTTGATGATACCAAATGAATATGTGAGTATAGGTATAGCGAACGTGTTGATGGCTTTAGTGAGATATTTGGAGTTGAGTTTTGTTTGTAAAAGTTTCGTTGAGTCTGTTTTCGAATTCGGTTCAGAGCTCTGGCATTTTTATTACTATCAGTTTCAATTAAATAGAGTATAATACCTAAATACGATATTTTTAATTTACACCATTTGCTGGTTACTAGTGCACAAGGTTAGAATTGATTATAATTTTCATACTGTAATTAGTGGATGTGGTTTATAACATTGTCGCATTTCTGTTAGTAATCTAAATGTATAAATAAATGGATAACGAAAATAATAAAATAAAATTTTGGTATGTTATGAAGCTAACCTCCTCCCCTTTCTGAAAATTTGATCGCGGCTGGAGATAGAATATAAAATGGATTTAACATATTTTTTCATACATAAACAAGACTTTGTTAAATATAACGACGTATTCTTCGAATTTCTTTATAAGCTTGTTTGCATGGGCTTGTTTACTGACATTCGTCTTATAAAATATTGAAAGAAATAACAACAAACTTACTTTGATACACCTGGATAATAAATGTTTCTTTATATATAATGGTTCCTTTACAATAAAATGATACAGTCCAAAATGGATAAACTTGTTATCGACATTTTGTTTCCTAATGGAAGAGGATAAAATTCCATATTTCTTTTTTCTTTTAATAGGTTGTAAAAAAAAACTCTTGTTTTCCATCTTCGCGAAAACGTGTGTTTTAAAGTAATCGTTTATAATATTATGTCGACGGGAAAAGTTATTTGCTTAATATAAAGAAAAGTTTCTGCTTGAAAGCCCTGCTTGGCAATAAAAACTCTCTATTATGAACGAAGGGAAAAGAGGAATATAATTTTTTTTTCTTAAGTTTTATTTAGATTACTTTTTGAATATCTGTTACAATTAAAGGAACTGGAAAATAAAAAGTTTATGTAAAAGAGAAAAACGGGTCGTACCACGAGTATTAATAACAAGTAATGCAGGACCATTTCCTATTGTCGCAAATACGAGTAAATGCAGTTGTTATAGATAGTAGCTTGATATTTAGTAAACACATACATAAAATTTAGTAGTTCTGATTTTATTGGGCTACTTATAGTAAATTTTTGAAGAAGAAATGACCAACCAAAAACTGTGAATTTATTAAAATTGAATATCGATCTGTGATAAAGTACCTCTTTTTGAAATGCCTGTTCGCGAACAGACCAAGAGGGTGACCAGAAATTTTGACTTGTGGACTAACCACAGAGATAGAACTAAGCTATGAAGAAGTAAAGAAGACAATAAACACTCAAAAATAATAAATCTGCAGGGCCTGGGGGTGTGGTAAATGAAATGATTAAGTACGGGCCTAATAAATTACATCGAATGCTGAGAAACATGTTCAACAGAGCGAAAAATGGAGAAAAAATACCAGAGGAATGGTCAAAAGCTTATATAGTATCTATATATTTTAAAAGGGAGACCGCAGAAAATGCACAAACTATAGAGGCCTAAGTATAATATCGAGTATGGGACGTTTGGATGGAAAAAATTATTAAAAATATCATGGAGGAAAATATAAAAGGAAAAATTGGAGAAGACCAAGCAGGCCTTACGGCTGGAAAATCATGTATAGACCACATATACACTATAAAACAAACAATGGAAAAAAAGTGGCAAAGAATAGAGAAGTTCATCTAGCCTTCATAGACATAAGAAAGGCCTATGACTCAGTACCAAGACAAAGATTATGGAACGCAATGAAAGAAATAGGCATCGACAAAGAACTACTTCGTCATGATTTCTTTTTTTCTCTCATCCTTTGTAATACTTGTTCATTTATGACATGATCTAACAAAGATATTCGCAATATTTGTCTAAACATTCACGTCTCAAAAGCATTAATCGTTTTGCTGACTGCTTCAGTTATCGTCCAACTTTCTACCTCATACAGTAATACTGTAAATACGTAACAACCAATGAGTCTCATGTTTATCTCCTATTTAAGATAGTGGCTTTGAAAGATAAGTCTTGTTTTTTTCTATACGGGCTTTGATCTCTAGAGACCAAAGGTCTCATTGATGATTAACAAATGTACCCAAATATATGTACTTTTTACCTGTTCTATTTTATCGATCCTATGAGTAGGTGGTCATGGTTAACATTGCTCTTGCCAATTACCATATTGGATTTCGTTTTATTCAGCTCAAGTTTATATTTTTGACTACTGGTCGTCACATTATTTAAGGGTTGCTTGACCTTTCAACTCATCTGTTCATCTGTTCCAATATCACTTAAGCCTCAGATTCTTTTACATTTGCGCTGATACTGCACCTCCATATGAGGCTCAGCTTCTTACTCCTCGTACAAAGCTTTTCAAGCAGTCTTTTATATGGAAAACATTAACCTTTTGAAATAATCTGCCCAGGACTGTTTTTCCCACTGAGTACAACTTATAGCGATTCAAGAACAACGTGAATCGCTTTTTTTTTTCCGCACACACGTGTCGCTCCCGTAGTGCTTTAGGGACCTCCCTGCAGCACGTGTGCTAGACCTATAAAAAAAAAACATTGAATGCCTTCTGATAACACAGGACCACCCAAAAAAGATTGGTAGTGAAAAGGTGAGATACCATACCATACCATATGTTTTTCGGTGTGCTAAAAACGAATCTGAGGTCAGAATTTACTCATTACCCAAGGATTTTGACATAACCTCAAAAAACACCTTAAAAATATTCAAAAATACTTTTACAAATAAATTAAAAAATATAAACAAGCAAACCACCATATTTATACGTATTTTGGAGTTCCAAAATCGAAGCAAAGGTTAGAATTCGCTCATCACGTTAGCATTTTGACATTTGATAAAACACCTAAAGAATGGCCAGAAACGTGTCTGTAAGTAAATTATAAAACTAAATGAACAGACCACCATATCTATACGTATTTTGAGGTGCTTAAAACCGATTATGCCAAAAGAATTGACCTATTAAGTCAAGATCTTGAAATAACGTCAAAAAGTCCGGTTCCTTTCATTCACAAGTTGCTGGCTTAAGGTGAGTCCCCTCCCTTCTCGTCCACTGCATGCTTTATTAAAATGATTTCTCTCGCATATCACTCTCGCGATGCTGGATAACAGTGATTCCCCTCGCCTCTCATCCTAATGGAAGAACTTTACATCCAGAATTCGAAACCTAACATAACCTAATGCAACAACTGTATACCCGAAACTTTAAACCTAACATAGCCTAATGCACAAAATTTTTACCAAGAGCTTTACACCAAGAAATCTAAACCTAACATAGTCTAATGTAAGAAGCTTACACTAAGAATTTTACACCAGGAACTCTAAACCTAATACAGCGTAATGCAAGAAATTTACACCAAGAACTTAACATTGCCTAATTCAACTAACTTATACCAAAATCTTTACACCAAGAACTCTAAACCTAACATAGCCTAAGGCAAGAAACTTACACCATAAACTTTACATCAAAAACTATAAACCTAACATAACCTAATAGAAGAAACTAACATCAAGAACGTTAAACTATAACCATAACATAACCTAATGCAAAAAAAAACCGAGCAGATCACCATATCTATACCTATTTTTTGGTTGCTGAAAGCAAATATTTTAACAGAATTGACCATAATAGGTCAGGATCTTGAAATATCCTCAATTAGTCCAATCCTCTCATTCACAGGAAGCTGAATTATGGTGAGTTTGATCGCTTTTCACCCTCAGGGTGTTTTTTTTTAAAGTGAGTCGCATCGCCACTTATCCTTGATGTACCTCGGGGTGCTTTATTTAAGTGAGTCCCCTCGCCTCTCATCAGGGAGCTTATTTTTTATTTATCACTTCAATAAAGCAACCAGTGGGCGAGAAGTGAGGAGACTCAGCTTAATTAATTGTGAATGAAAGGACTGGACTTTTTGAGGTTATTTCAAGTTCTTGACTTAATAGGTCAATTCTTTTAGCATATTCAGTATAAGCACCCCAAAATACGGTATGGTAGCTTGTCTGATTTAATTTTTTAATTTACTTACAGACGTAATTCTGACCATTTTTGAGGTGTTTTTTGAGGTTATGCCAAAAAGTTGACGTAATGGATAAATTCAGACCTTGGATTCGATTTCAGTACCCAAAAATACGTTTAGATTTGGTGGCTTGCTCCTTTACTGTTTTAATTTATTTGTAAAAGTATTTTTGGTCATTTTCGAGGGGTATTTTGAGGTTATATCAAAATTCTTCTTCTTCTTCTTCTATTAGGCAATGCCTGTTCTTCATTAATAGTCTTATTGTCTTGGTGGTGATTTTGTGGACGATGACATCCAGCTCTGTGCCCATCGTTTTGGTGGTCTGCCTTGGGGTCCCCTGGTGTTTGGCTTACCGTCCCTAGCTATTTTGGGAAGCCTGGTGGTGCTCATTCGTTCCACGTGATTGTTCCATTCTTTTCGTCGTGTTTTGACGAATTTTGTGATGTCCTGGATGTCACACTCATTCCTTATTTGCTGGCTAGGTATTCTGTCTTTCAGTGTTCTTCCTGTTATACACCGTAGGGTTCTCATCTCGGTTGCTCTAAGCGATTGTTTAGTTTTACTAGTCTCTGATCTAGTTTTTACAGCGTAAGTTAACACTGGTTTAATTCAAGTTTGGTACATCTTTATCTTGTTTGCTATCGACATGTACCTGTTACGCCATATCACATCTCTTAACTGACCGGATGCTGTGGTGCCTCTTATAGCTTGTTCCTTGACTTCGTCTTGTATATCCCTGGCGCTAGAGATGTTCACGCCCAGATATTTGAAGGTCATGACGTATTCGACTACATGTCCTTGTATTTCCAGCTTATATCTTAAGGATTCTTGAGACACTGTGAGACATTTCGTCTTTTCTTTGGACACTTTCATGTTGTGTTTGCCAGCCGGTCCGACAAATCGATATAGCAGTCTTTGTAAGTTGTCTTCGCTGTCCGCCACGAGTACAGCATCGTCGGCGTAGCAAACTATATTAATATTTTATCAATCATTTTGTATCCCTCCAGTGGTCGTATTTCAGCTATTATTTCGTCCAGCATTATGTTAAACAACATCGGGCTGAGGGAGTCCCCTTGTCGTATTCCATATGCCAAAATTCTTGGGTGATTAATCAATTCTGACCTCGGATTCGTTTTTAGTGCCCTTGGATATCAATTAACGGAGAAAACTGAGAGATTTTGAGTTTTGATATGTGACTCTAAACATCAAATATTACTCGAATTTTAAAATTATTTTCCCTCCCTTGTAACCATCACGTATAACTTAAAATCACAATCAAGTTCAAAATTCTTATTCGGTCTTTTATAATCTAAATATTCCATTTATTGTTAGCTGGAAAAGCGTCCATTGTAAAAGAAAATAACACTATTATTTTTCTTTAGCTAAACCGTTTCATGCAGAAAAAAACATCCATTAAATTGCAAGCACCCAAAAAAAATAACAGTCCCGTTGAATAGCATCAGAATTTTTTTTATTACAATCTCTTTCATTTTAATACAAAAGACTCAAATTGTTAATTTATCACGCGTCTTTCCACTTAAACGTCGGTTGAAATTTATTCCATGCAGAAGTTTTATAGTCCAGTTAAAAATATTTTTCAGGCAAACAACAGAGCTCATTGGCGACAAATTGGGGAGGCTTGCATTCGACTATGGATAGAATAAGTAATGATGATATATATATATATATATATATATATATATATATATATATATATATATATATATATATATATATATATATATATATATATATATATATATATATATATATATATATATATATATATATATATTTATACAGTGGCGAACAAAAGTATGGAAACATTTAAATTTCCATCTATAGTCTTAACATTTAAACGGTTTACAATTACAATATTTATTAATCGTGTACATGCTAACAAACATTCTGAAGACTAAAACAGTTATTGTTTATTAGAAATGTGCTTAATTTGTCAAACAAAATATTTGTTTATATCTTAACAAAAAATCAGGTTCTAAAAGAAGTATTTTACAAGATGAGCAGGTCAGTCATACCGTGAGAAGAGTCCTACTACAAAGTATTTTTTTTAATTTATCAACCAAGCTATGAAATTATACTTGCAAAGCTTAAAAAAATATTTTTGTAATTACCGTCTACACTAATACACTTACTTCAGCATTTCTGGAATCATATCATTTGATTTAAAAAAATTTTTTGCTTACTCTTCAAAGACGAAGCTGTTATGGTCTTTCTTTAGATGTCTCAACAAAAAGAAATTATACTGCGCTAAATAACGGCTATAGCGTGGACACTGTAATTCATGAAATCCACAGCTTTCTGTAATGATTTGAAATGTACGAACCTTGCAGTTGTGGTGCAAAAGCTTGGTTCTTCATGAATTGGAACCTTTTTCTGTAATGGTCTGCTTTAGACTTTAAATGGTCCTTTCGTGAACCTGTTCATTAATTGTTGACAATTTTTTCGTACATTCAATAAGCAGAATTCCTTTGCAGTATCGAGAAACGATCGTCATTAACTCTCCAGAGGACGACTGGATTTTCATCTTCTTAGGTTGCCGAGAGCGCTTATGAACTCATTACATCGACTCTTACTACGTAGAAAAATCCCAATGGAACAACCAAATCTCTGTACCAATGCTCAAAAACAACCCTCATCGTTTTCTAAAACGGCCAAATATTCTTGAGAAATTTCTTTTCTTGTCATATTTTACTCTGGTAGAAAGATTCATCTTGTAGAAATTCTTTTCATTCTTGCATATTCAAGCATAATCTTGAAAACAGTAGTTTCGGTTACCTCAGCTTCTTTAGCAAGCTCTTGGATCTAACAGCACCAAATCTTCAATAAATCTGATGTTTTTTTAATCTTTGCCTTAACGGGTCTTTTTGATCTGGGCTCTTGAATTGAGTATTGGCCCCATCAAAATTGCTTAGAGTAAAATAATGAACATAACCTAATGCAAACACTGTATACTAGAAACTCTAAACCTAACATAGCCTAATGCAAAAAACTGACACCAAGAAATCTAAACCTAACATAGCCTAATGCAAGAAACTTACACCAACAACTTTACACCAAGAACTCTACACCTAACACAGCATAATACAAGGAATTTAAACAAAGAACACTGAACTTAATATAGTCTAATGCAAGTAAATTATACCAAAATCTTTACACCAAGAACTCTAAACCTAACATAGCCTAATGCAAGAAACTTACATCAAGAACGTGAAATTAAAATCACAACATAATCTAATGCAAAAAAAACTCGAGCAGATCACCACATCTATACGTATTTTGGGTCGCTGAAAGCAAATATTTTACCAGAATTGATCTAATAGCTCAGGATCTTGAAATATTCTCAATTAGTCCAGTCCTTTCATTCACAGGAAGCTGAATTATGGTGAGTGCCATCACTTTTCACCCTCAGGGTGCTTTTTTAAAGTGAGTCCCATCGCCATTTATCCACGATGTACCTTATTATGATGTTTCCCCTCCCCTCTCACCCTTGGGGTGCTTTATTTAAGGGAATATCACTTTAATAAAGCATCTAGTGGGTGAGAAGCGAGAGGACTCATCTTAATCCAGCAACTTGTGAATGAAAGGACCGGACTTTTTGAAGTTATTTCAAGTTCTTGACTTAATAAGTCAATTCTTTTATCATATTTAGTTTAGGCACTCCAAAATATGGTATGGTAGCCTGTCTGATTTAATTTTTTAATTTACCTACAGACGTAATTCTGACTATTTTTGAGGTGTTTTTTGAGGTTATGCCAGAATGTTGACGTAGTGGGTAAATTCAGACCTTGGATTCGATTTCAGTACCCAAAAATACGTTTAGATTTGGTGGCTTGCTCCTTTACTGTTTTAATTTATTTGTAAAAGTATTTTTGGTCATTTTCGAGGGGTATTTTGAGGTTATATCAAAATTCTTGGTGGCGAACAAAAGTATAGAAACATTTAAATTTCCATCTATAGTCTTAACATTTAAAACGGTTTACAATTACAATATTTATTAATCATGTACATGCTAACAAATATTCTGAAGACTAAAACAGTTATTGTTTATTAGAAATGTGCTTAATTTGTCAAATAAAATATTTGTTTATATCTTAACAAAAAATCAGGTTCTAAAAGAAGTATTTTACAAGATGAGTAGGTCAGTCATAGAACCCTACCGTGAGAAGAGTCCTACTACAAAGTATTTTTTTAAATTTATTAACCAAGCTATGAAATTATAGTTGTAAAGCTTAAAAAAATATTTTTGTAATTACCGTCTACACTAATACACTTAGTTCAGCATTTCTGGAATCATATCATTTGATTTAAAATTTTTTTTTTGCGTACTCTTCAAAGACGAAGCTGTTATGGTCTTTCTTTAGATGTCTCAACAAAAAGAAATTATACTGCGCTAAATAACGGCTATAGCGTGGATACTGTAATTCATGAAATCCACAGCTTTCTGTAATGCCCGTGGGGGGGCGGGATAGAATATCTTCCCCGGTATGTTCTGCCTGTCGTAGGAGGCGACTTAAAGAACAACCTAGATGGTAGATGCCCAGATCCTACCAGCATCGCCTGGTGTGATACCATCGCATCGGCTTAGGCTGTGTGAAGTTGCTTAACCTTTCGTGGCTGTGCCGATGTCCCGGACTGTGGGACCAAATAGCATGATGAGGCAGCTGGATACAAAAAATTCCGGAGGTAAAATAGCCCCCCGTTCGGATCTCCGGGTGGGGCTGGTTCAGGGGCGTCGACATGCAGAGAACAGAATTTCAAAATGGATTTTTGCAACATACGAGGTTTAAATTCGAACATAAATTCAGTGCACCAACACCTGCAATCAAATAAACCTCATGTACTCGCTCTCTGTAAAACTAAGGTCAGTTCATCGACTAGCACAGTAAACTATCTTTATCCTGGGTACGATTTCTATTCCCGATTTAGGCGTAACTTTGGAATCTGTCTTTATGTCAGAAGTGACCTCTCTTGCCAACGAGAAGGGGCTCTGGAGCCCCCCAACTTTGATGTTAGGTGGTTAAAAATAACGACTCAACCAACCACAAGGTTCATCTGTATCCTCTATCGACCACCAAGTGATACTAACTTTAGAACACTTTTCGCTTCTCTTGCAGACACCATCGATCATTTACAAATTAACTATCCAAATGCCGAAATTGCCATCCTGGGCGACTTTAATGTCCACAACATCAACTGGCTTAAATATTTATATACTACCGATGAACAAGGTCGTGAAGCCGAATCATTTTCAATCAGTTGTGGCTTGACTCAGCTTATTGATGAACCAACACGGATCCCTGATCGAGACGGAGAGTTCGCCAGTCTTCTTGATCTGTTTTTAACCACCAATCCGGAGATTTACACGGTCAGCGTAAATCCGCCGTTAGGTTCTTCCGACCATAGACTACTTTCGACATCGAGTATTCTACCAATCAGTGATAGAGAGGCGCCCAAACCGCGCAAGATTTGGCACTACAAATCTGCGAAATGGGAAGATCTCATGGAATATTTTCGAACTTTCCCTTGGTTGGACGTTTGTTTTCGATCCGACGACCCATCTGACTGCGCCAGGGAGGTTTCCGATGTTATTTTGGCCGGTATGGAGGCTTACATCCCTTTTTCGAAGAAATGCCCTTCCAACGGCAAGCCTTGGTTTGACCTAAAATGCAAAGAAGCTGTTGCTTCTAAACATCTTGCATTCCGACAGTGGCGTGAAGATCCTAATACCATAAATCGTAACATCTTTGTTTGTGCCAGGAACAGATGCAAAGAAATTATCGACGAAACCAAGGAGGTACACAATCAACGGATTAGAAACAAACTTCTCGCTTGTCCCGGCAATTCCAGGTCCTTTTGGTCAGTCGCTAAGGCAGTTAGTCAAAATTTCACCAAATCCACCATACCACCACTCACACGGCCAGATAATTCTATTGCAACGACACCTGTTGAGAAAGCGAACTTGTTGGCTGAACTCTTTGCTTCACATTCTACTGTCGATTTCCAAGGAAAAACACCACCTACTATTCCCATAGTGCAGTCAAGGATGCCCGATATTGTCTTCAGACAGCGTATCATAAAACGTATTTTGATGAAGCTAGACAGCAAAAAGGCTTCTGGCGCTGACGGAATACCTGTCATAGTTCTCAAGAACTGTGCAAGGAAACTAACACCAGTTTTCTGTAGACTTTTCAACCTATCCTACAGAAAGGGAATATTTCCTTCCTGCTGGAAATGTGCCACAGTTCAGCTGATACCTAAAAAAGGCAAGAAGACCTTGCCAAATAACTACCGACCAATCGCACTATTCTCAATAATATCGAAAGTCATGGAAAAGGCTATCAATCAGCATCTTCTAAAATATCTTGAAGGATTCAACATTATTAGTGATCACCAATATGGCTTTCGTAAAAATAGATCAACAGGAGATCTTCTGACTTATGTAACACATGTTTGGAACAACGCAATTGAACACTTTGGAGAATCTCGAGCGGTTGCTCTTGACATATCCAAGGCATTTGACCGTGTTTGGCACGATGGGCTGTTGGCTAAGTTACGTTCTTATGGTATGTCTGAAAAGTTCTGTTTGTGGCTCTCATGTTTCCTCAGAGAGCGTTCTTTACGAGTGGCAGTGGACGGATTTCTTTCTAACACCTTCACTATCAACGCCGGTGTGCCCCAAGGTTCCATACTATCTCCTACTCTCTTCCTTATTTATATTAACGATCTGCTAGAAAAGACCGAGAATCCAATCTACAGCTTTGCAGATGACAGTACACTTATCTCTTCATTCACTTTGAATGCTCGGACATCGACTACTCAGACGAATATCCGCAGACAGCAGGAAGTCATTCAACTTAACAAAGACCTGGAAGAAATTCTATCTTGGGGTGACAGTAACCAAGTGGAATTTAACGCTACAAAAACCCAGGCGGCAGTTTTTTTCTAAAAAAAGCTAACGTTGCAGAACCCGATATAGTTATGTCGGGGCACTCCATCCCTCTAACATCGTCACTCAATCTGTTAGGCGTTAAATTTGGGAGCAAATATGTCCTGGCATGAACATGTTGCAGGCATAGCAAGGAGAGCTTCTCAAAAGTTGGGAATATTGTTTCGAACCAGAAAGCTTTACACTCCACAACAACTGTTAATTCTTTACAAAGCTCAAATTCGACCAACTATGGAATACTGCTCCCATGTTTGGAGCTCCGCTCCCAAACATACACTACATTTGTTGGATTCTATCCAGAGAAGAGCTGTTCGTCTGATTGGACACCCGGAACTGACCGACGGCCTTGATTCGCTGGAACATCGAAGAACGGTTGGCGACCTGAGTCTATTCTACAAGTACTTTCGTGGAAAGTGTTCGAAGGATGTGGCCCGCTTAATTCCTCCCAGAGCGGTGCATGTTAGGAGTACACGTCGCGCTAATACCTCACATTCGTATGAGGTTCAGCTTGTTACTCCTCGTACAATGCTTTTCAAGCAGTCTTTTATATGGGGAACATCATACCTAGTTTGCCCAGGACTGTGTTTCCCATCGAGTACAATCTACAGCGATTCAAGAACAACGTGAATTGCTTTCTCCGCATACGTGTCGCTTCTGTAGCGCTTTAGGGATTTCCCTGTAGCACGTGTGCTAGACCCATAAAAAAAAAAATGATTTGAAATGTACGAACCTTGCAGTTGTCGTGCAAAAGCTTGGTTCTTCATGAATTGGAACCTTCTTCTGCAATGGTCTGCTTTAGACTTTAAATGGTCCTTTCGTGAACCTGTTCGTTAATTGTTCACAATTTTTTTCGTACATTCAATAAGCAGAATTCCTTTGCAGTATCGAGAAACGATCGTCATTAACTCTCCAGAGGACGACTGGATTTTCATCTTCTTGGGTGGCCGAGAGCGCTTATAAACTCATTACATCGACTCTTACTACGTAGAAAAATCCCAATGGAACAACCAAGTCTCTGTACCAATGCTCAAAAACAACCCTCATCGTTTTCTAAAACGGCCAAATATTCTTGAGAAATTTCTTTCTTGTCATATTACCATATGAGTGTGTCCTTACTACTTACTTGAAACTACTGTTTTCAAGATTATGCTTGAATATGCAAGAATGAAAAGAATTTCTACAAGATGAAGTAGCAGTAGCAGTACTCCACCGCTGTGGAGTACTGCTACTGCTACTTCATCTTGTAGAAATTCTTTTCATTCTTGCATATTCAAGCATAATCTTGAAAACAGTAGTTTCGGTTACCTCAGCTTCTTTAGCAAGCTCTTGGATCTAACAGCACCAAATCTTCAATAAATCTGATGGTTTTTTTTTAATCTTTGCCTTAACGGGTCTTTTTGAACTGGGCTCTTGAATTGAGTATTGGCCCCATCAAAATTGCTTAGAGTAAAATAATGAACATATGATGGACCGTCATTACCTTATTCTTGGGACATTCTTTCAGAAATAACTTCTGGCCCAATTCGCTCTTAAAGGAGAAACTTTATCACTTTGCGATTTTCCAAATTAATTGACAGAATTAATTTTTTCAATAAATATATAGAATAGTTCAATATTTCAAGAACAACTTTAAATAAAATAGAATTATCTAAAGTAGTTTCTCAAATTCTTTCTGCTTCCTACCGTTTAGATCAAAATTTAAAATATCGGAGGATCATTTATTCAAATATTTAACTGCATAAAGGAAAACTTCAAAAGGATGCAAAAACTTTCGACAACTATTTCAAAAGTTTCTTTACCAAAAAGGGTTTACCAAAGTGCATTTTAAATACTCCTCCGGTTTCCAACAAAATAGTTTAAGACTAAAAGGAAACTTTAAATAAAAGATAATTACGTAAGTTTTCAAAAACCTCCTCTTATAATTAAGAACTAAATTTAAAAGTTTTCTAGGTTCCTCAGCATTAATTATTGAAACTTTAAGAATACCTTCCTTTTTGAATATCCCTGAGAGAGCTAAAAAAAACCTAGGCAGGAAAAGTCAGCTCACAGTTGTGAAAAAGTTGGGTTATTGTGTGATTCTCTTAATATTTCAAATTTCAATTATTGAAAATTTACACTATATATGAAAAAATCAGTTTTCATGACTGGTGTCCATTTTCTGTCGCCCATACGTGTGCCCTTCTTAAGCACTTTAAGGCAGTCCTTAGTTTTTACGTTCGAGTGCTTGGTCCGAATAATCAAGCTATTAAATTGTCCGAGATTTGTTAACGTAAACCTTTTTCTTGGGATTGCCTATACGAGGTAGTCCGGAGTTGTTCAATATGGAAAAAGTAATGACTATCTTATGTGGCAATCACGGAAAAGGATTCTTCCCTCCAAAATAGGCCTGAGCTGTTGGATTGTGGTCGTTACTGTGTGAGCTGTAATTTTGTTCTATTAGAACAATATGTCAGGTTTATCTCGAACCGCTGGGAGTAAGAAACTATAGATCATAGATCGATATTCATCTTCGGTAATGGTGACATATACACACACAAATAAGATCCAATAATCTTTTCTAACGCCATCGCCAGCCAAACTGTATACTTAAGGTGATACAATTTTTAATGCTGGAATGCTCTAGGATTTTACACATTCCAAATCCTGCACTTTTCTTCAGTAATGAACCAGTACAAAATTAAAATGTAGTTTATGTGACACTGTCAACTTGCGGAAAAATTCGAGAACTTTTTGTGGCAATTCTTAAAATTTAACAGAACCTGTTGTGCTAACTGAATTTTAAATGAAATACTACTCAAGATTTTTAAACTACGTGGATGTGACGCACAGTAGGAAAAATGGAAAAAATTCGAGCCAGTCCGTAAATCTAATCCAGTGGCGGTAATCTTTTTTTCAATCTTCTTTGTATAACGTATATTATATGCTGGAGGTGCTAAAAATGTGAAATCTTTCAAGGCACTTTTTTGAAAAAGAAAAAAGCCATTAGTGTCATCACAGAAGTACTTTACTCAAATAAAATTCGTGTTTGAGTAACCAAAAAGAAATAAATTACGCACTTGATGTTGAGAAGTCAAAAAATCACAATAATTTAACTAAAGACTAAAATCTGAGAAAAAACCCTGGCTACTGCTATTACTATTATTACTGCTGCTGCTATTCAGCTACTGCTACTGCTGCTGTTGCTGCTACTGCTACTGTTACTGTTACTGTTACTGCTACTGCTACTGCTACTGCTACTGCTACTGCTATTGGTATTGGTATTGCTATTGCTATTGCTATTGCTATTGCTATTGCTATTGCTATTGCTATTGCTATTGCTATTGCTACTGTTACTGTTACTGTTACTGTTACTGTTACTGTTACTGTTACTGCTACTGCTACTGCTACTGCTACTGCATTGCTACTGCTACTGCTTTTGCAACTGCTTTTGTACTGCTTCTGCTACTACTGCTGTTGCTGCTGCTACTGCTATTGCTTTGTTACTGGTACTTCTACTGATACTACTACTGCTGCTACCGCTACTCCTACTACTGCTACCCTTGCTACTATTACTCCTATGACTTCTACTCCTACTACTGCTACCCTTACTACTGTTACTCCTGTTACTCCTACTACTGCTACTCCTACTACAGCTACTCCTATTGCAACTACTACCCCCACTACTACTCCTACTACTACTCCTACTCCACCGCAACCGCAGTCTAGCGCGCCAAAACCGGTTAATTTAAAAGACTATGAGCACCGCTCGAACGTTGATCGATATTACTTGTTTTCAGAGTGTAAAAAAATTTAAAAGTTTGACGAGAAGACTTTCAGCTTTCCGATGATACTAATAGTTTTTATTTTTATTGTTTTATAATTTGTAAAACTTAAAACGAAATCTCTATTTGCGTGATTTTAGCCGGCATACAGTGAATTACAAATATTTAATAAAATATAGTATTGAAAAAAAAATCGTTGTGCATATATCATTATTATATCTTAAGTTTTAATATAAGAATAATTAAAAATACGCACATTGTCTGTGTATTTAAAAATTGAGTTTTAAAATATGAAAATTTGCCTGCCGTAGTGCGCCGCTGGCAAATTTACGTTCAAAGCAGTACGAAATGGTAAAAAAAAAGTCGGACCTTTTTTTTTCTAGTTACAGTTAAAAGTATACTTGATATTAGAAAACACAGCTCCACAAAAAAAAAGTGGGGTATACTTTTGATGCGATAGATCAGATCCGTAGTATTTTTGCCCGCCGATCACGAATCTGACGTCAGAATATCGCCATCACATCTCAATTTTTTTTCTAACCTCTAAAAATAGGTAAAAATTAGTAAAAATTAGGAAAAATATACTCCTAAAAAATTGATTTAAGCTTTTTCATGAATCCAAAGATGTATTAATATGTATTCCGACACGCTAAGCTAATATTCATCGGTTGGATTGAGCCATACAGTTCTGTTTTCTTTCTAACCTCAATAAATCAGACAGATATAGTGCTTCTCGAATGCAAAAACGAATTCAAATTAAAATTCAACCGATTCTTACCAAATTTGGTACACGGGGCTGTGAAAATCATTAAAAACTTAAAAAAACGTTCCTTTTTGTAATTTTACTCTTAAAAAAGTGTTCATGATAGAACAATTTTTTGCTTGTTATTAATCATACAACTTAAACTTAATCTGGTACATGTTATTATACCACCTTAAAACAAAAAATCCATCCATCTTAAAAAGAGCCAGCCAGGCGCTTCTGCGAGAATAAATCCGGAAAAAACGCAGACAGATTGCCATCACAGAGAAAGAAACCTTCTACCTACACCTACAACTGAGCAACCATATATACCCTCTGCTGTGGTCTGATATTGACAAACTTTCATTCTGGCGGGCAGAATCCGATACCAACTTTAAAACCGAAAAACTAAAAAAGAAGCTAGAAAAGATACGCGACACACTGATCCACAACTAGAAACAAAAAAAGTCGTGCATGACCTCTCAACACATCCTCTTACAGACCACGATGAATCAGTACTAAGCAAAGGTTTCAATTACGCCGTAACACCAAAATCAATACCAGTTGAAGGTATAATCTCAAATGTAGAGGTTTTCCTAGATACCATGCCCGAAGAAAATGCTGAAAGAATAAGACAAGATGTCACTCAAATCCTGAGAACAAGCAGACCTCCTAAGCCAAACCTCAAATTTAAAGAATGGAAAGCTCTTTTAGCACTCAAGAAAAACAAAAACATCACCATATTACCAGCAGGCAGGGGCAATGCCATAGTGGTCCTAAATACCGAAGACTACATGACAAAAATGGAAACCATTCTACGAGATAGCACTTACAAGCCAGTTACCAGAGACCCTATAATATATCTGGAGAAAACTACAAAGGCCAAGATAAAAGCTTTTCAAGAGAGAAATCAAGCCGATGCCCAAAGTTGGCATGGCCAACCAAAGATACACAAGCTCAACGTTCTCCTTAGACCTATTGTTAGAGCGGTGCTCTCACCTACACAAAACTTAGAAAAAACATCTGTCAAAGATCATGCAACCAACCGTTGAAAGTGCTGATTTATACATAAAAAACCTCACGAACATAATCAAAGACATTCAACTAGAGGAAAATGAGATTCTGGCAAGTCTAAATGTTGTTTTACTTTATTCCAGTATTCCAGTGGATAAAGCACTAGACAAAATAGCAATGAACGAGGATTTTCCAGCTCATGTTATAGAACTATCGAAACACTGTCTAAAAATACCTACTTTGTCTTCAACAGTCAGATATACAAACAAACAGATGGAGCGCCTATGGGATTTTCCCTTTCACCAGTAACAGCTAATCTGTAAATGATGTATTTTGAAACAGAGGCCCTTAAAAACTCACCACTTAAACCCAAACTCTGGAAACGTTATGTTGATGACATCTTTATAATTTGGCTCCATGGACGAAACGAATTAGACAACTTCCTGACCTATTTAAATAGAATTCACCACCGGATACAGTTCACTTTGGAAGTAGAAGAAGAAAAAAGCTCCCTTTCCTTGATGTGCTCATAACTCTGAAAAACAACGGTCAGTTTCAATACTCAGTCTACCGGAAGTTCACCTACACCAACAGATATTTAAACGCTGGCTCACGCCACCATCCATCTCAAATCCAGTCGGTAGCCAACACCCTCGTATCGAGATCATACCGACTCACCGAACCAGACATGAGACAGCCAGAAATTACACAAATCATTAGGGCCCTTAAACAAAATGGATATAAAGACCGGTCCATACGGAGAGCATTAGAAAGGCAGCCAATCCACAGACAAGGATAGAAGAACGCGACCTCAACCAGAGTAGAATCCTATTACCGTATGTGAAAGGAGTTACATATAAGATTGGAAGAGTCCTAAGAAAACATAACATAGGCACAGCATACAAACCACAAACACTCTGGCAGACATCCTGGGTAAAAAACTGGAAAACTTTGGAGTTTACAGCATCCCATGCGGAGACTGCCAGAAATTGTACATAGGACAAACAAACAGAAGAATCTCCCCCGGATCCAAGAACATAGAATAACATAAGTATCAAAAACAAACATCAGCTCTTTTTCAGCACCATCATGATAATGGTCACAACATCAATTTTGAGAGATCTAAACAAATAGCCTCGATTTCATATTATAAAACACGCATAGTCAGAGAAGCCTTGAAAATCGAAAAGAATGGACAGCTAAATAAACGAGATGATGAGCTACTAGCTACACCAAGGAATAACCAAAACATCGAGAAGGCAACAGTCAGCATAGCGCCGGAACCTGTAATTACCACTCAGTCGGCAAACACCGATGCTCGGACGAACATTTCCGACCCCCCCCCCCCCACTACAATCTGCGTAGACGCCGAGCTATAAAAGACGCCGACTGCACGTCGGTTTCTCAGTTAGCTCCTACTGGCAGCGGCAGCAAGATCACAGTAACGAGTGGCGGCAGCAGCGGGAGCACTTGAAAATGCTAAAGGAGATTTTTGCGAAACGTCGTCCAAATTTATTGTTAGACGAACGGATTGAAACCTGGAATTTTAATTATATATATATAATATATATATATATATATATATATATATATATATATATATATATATATATATATATATAATGTGTCAGTGAATTTTAAAAAAAAACGTTTTTTTCTTAAAATACGACGTTTTTAAGCTTGAAGGGGGAGAAAACTAAATATGTATCACAAGCTTCGCGGTGACATCCAAGAACCTGAAGGATTTACAGCTACATCTTTATAACCTTAAATATGCCATAGCGACAAATAACAGTAAAAGACGTTTAGGAAATGGAAACAAAATTGTTACTTATATGCCAATCTCATAAAATTGGATGAGTTCTGTCCTTGTAGATAAATCAACTTAATGTTTGGAAAAAGACACTATCTGTTTTATTGTGATAAATGATCGACTAAAATAAAAAGTGGGATATTTGTTGAATTTATGGAGGAAAATTTATATTTGTACTTTTTGTTTCATAGAAGTGATATAATTTAAAAACACAAAGCGTCTTATAAAAGTAAGGGAATAGTTGTTCGGCAGTACTTATTTACGTGACAGATTCGGAGTTCTTAGGGAAGGTAATTCTGAAAAGAGTTTTTTTTTTCAATATTTTCAACTATTTTCTGCCAAACATACTAGGTTGACGGGGCAGAGAGATGTGTTGTTCTGTTTATCTCGTGATATACTCTATTTACGAGAAATTTAGAATCCGGGAACCTGAAAACCGTGTTACTTTTTCATTATTTTTCCAGGAATTGAAAAATTGTGTTACTTTTTCATTATTTTCAATTATTTATAGTCAAGCAAAAAGTACGTAATGGATGGACGAGGATGTTAGAGGGGTTCTTTTGTATATGTCGTGTTATAAATCCTTTTTTAAGGCTCTTATAGTCGAGGAATCTGAAAACTACGGTCTTTCTCTCTTATTTTCTGTTAAGTATAGTCATCATACAAAAGTTTACCTTGGTGAAGAAGAGATTTAAAGGTTGCTCCGTATATGCGAGTTTATTCGTTCTCTTCCGAGTATTTAATTTTACTTGTTTTTGATTAGAAAGACATTATCTGTTTTATTATTAGCCCAGTCGCACACTGGCTAATTTTCACTAAATGCTGGCCAATTACGAATGTGATGCGCAAAATAAGAAAAATTACATAAAACTCAATATAATAAAAACGATATTCTAAAATTTTATTACATATAAAACGAAATGTGTCTTACAATTTCATTCTAGCTGAAAATAGACAACTAGGTCTATTTTTCGTAAGTAGTAAAACATAAGAATCTTTTTCAAACATAAAATCTTTTTTTTAAATATATATACAGGGTGAGTTAACGATAGAGTAAAGTTCATTATCTCATTTGTTTCGGGAATGACGAAAAAATATTAAATACAATAGTTTAGGGAATGTTAAGGTGCACAGCTTAAAATTATTTTTGAGTATACAGGGTACTTCAAAAAAGTGTGGCCGATATAACATATGCACAAGGATTTTTTTTTCAATGCTATATTTTATTAAATATTTACAATTTACTGTATTCCGGTTAAAATCACGCAACAAAAAGTTAGTTTTAAGTTTAACAAATTATAAAGCAATAAAAATAAAAACTATTAGTATCATCGTAAAGCTGAAAGTCTCCTCTAAAAGCTAACTTTTAATTTTTTTTTACACTTTGAAAACAAGTAATATCGATTAACCTTCGAGCGGTGCACGTAGTCTTTTAAATTAACCTGTTTGGTACGCTATACTTTTTGAATTACACAGCCCCACACACAAAAAAAAAGTGGGGTATACTTTTGATGCGATATATTAGATTCGTAGTATTTTTGCCCGCTGATCACGAATCTGACGTCAGAATATCGCCATCACATCTCAATTTTTTTCTAACCTCTAAAAATAGGTAAAAAATTAGTAAAAATTAAGAAAAATATACTCCTAAAAAATTGATTCAAGCTTTTTCATGAATCCAAAGATGTATTAATATGTATTCGGACACGCTAAGCTAATATTCATCGGTTGGATTGAGCCATACAGTTCTGTTTTCTTTCTAACCTCAATAAATCAGACAGATATAGTGCTTCTCGAATGCAAAAACGAATTCAAATTAAAATTCAACCGATTCTTACCAAATTTGGTACACGGGGGTTTTTTGGGTTGCTGATCATGAATCTGAGGTCGGATTTGCAAAATTCAAAATGGCGGATTCAAGATGGCGGACAAAATTTTTGAAAACAAACCGATTCCTGCCAAATTTGATATACAGTTGGGGAATCCTCAAACCTGATACTCTTAAACCCTAAACCCTGAAACCTTAGACTCCCACACCCTGTAACCTCAAAAAATAGACCTCAATAACCCTGTAACTTTAAAAATGAGACCCAATAAACTCAAAACCAGGACTTTTAAACCATATACTCTCAAATAGTAGACCCTTAAGCCCTAGAATTGCGAAGGTTAGACCCGCGCCTAACTTTCCTTTTTTTGGCTGTATCTTGTTCTTTTTTCCGCGAATGACCTATTCAAAGGCATTCTGCCCAAACGCTTTTGAGGACTAGTTTCTCTTTTTAGCGATCAGCAATAGTCCGCTAGCATATGGTCATCCCATCGTCCTTGATACCGATTTTCTATGATTTTCAGATCTTGGTGAAAACGTGCCCCTTGCTCCTCACTGTAGTCACCAAGATTATCTGGGAAATCATCGATGTGGGAGTCCAGGAAATGTAATTTTAGATTCATTAAGCAACCTAATGTTTGAAAAATTTTTTACCATTTTCTCAACTATTTCTTTGTACTTAGGACTTTTATTATTTCCCAAAAAGTTTGTTGCGACTTCTTTAAAACTAAGCCAAGCAGCTTTTTCAACTTTATTCATTTTAGTAACAAATAATGAATCTTGAAACAATTTTCTTATTTGTGGCCCGTCAAATACGCCTGCCTTAATTTTAGCTTCAGAAAATTTCGGAAATTTTTTATGCAAATATTTGAAACATGGGCCGTTTGTATCTAATGCTCTCGTGAATTGCTTCATAAGTCTAAGCTTAATGTGAAGCGGGGGAATAAGAACTTTTCCTGGATCTACCAATGGTGGAAACAATACATTATTTTCACCAGGAGTGAACGATTCTCTTGTCGGCCAAATTTTTTTCTTATAATGACGTTCCCTGTCTCTGCTATTCCACAGACATTTATAACAAGGATAAAGTGTAAACCCTGACTGTTGGCCAAGCAATATTGTTACAATTTTCAGATCTCCACAAATTTTCCAGTTATGATCAGCATATTTTATTTTTATCAAAAGCTGCTTCATTTTTTCATATTGCTCTTCCATAACTGTGGAATGAGCAATCGGAATGGGAGCGTAAACGTTGGTATTATGCAGCAAAAACTGCCTTAATGCTCCGTTTAGAAGAATCAATGAACAGTCTCCATTCTTCAGGATCGTATGAGTTATTTTGAAATTCATCCATTAGACCTTTTACATCGGTGCAATATGAAAGTGACAATTCCTCGTCCATTGTAAAATATTTTCGAAATTCTTCATCTCTGTTTCTATAATAAGAAATCGTAGCTTCGGCTTAAGTAAATGTCTTTTCTTTAAAAAGGAAACAAGATGCTCTGAACCATCTTTGGATAAGCCTAAATCTCTGACTAGATCACTAAGTTCTGACTGTGATACGAGTATTGGTTCTGGTTTACGGTTTTGTATGGTAGAAATTCTTTATCTGTGTCACTAGTATATGATAGGTTGTCACTAGAACATTCATTAGTAACAGTGTTTGAATCTTTTTCGACAGTCTCAATGTTTTCGGCATGAACTGATAAGGTGAAATCATTTGTTTCCATAACATCAGCATCAAGTGGTTCAGGAGGCGGAATTAGTTTAGTTGGTCTTGTTACTGTCGAAACATCGTTATAAGTAATAGTGCTTTTATTTTTTCGGTTATGCCTAGATACAACATTCATACAAAAGTAGCAATCATTTTCACTGTATGGTATATTCCATATTGCTGGTCTGGAATATTTAATCGCCTTCTTATTGATGTACAACATTATTTTGCAAGAACTGCAAATGATGTGGGGAACCCAATCTGTATCCTGGTGCTGTATTTCAATGTTAAAACAATCCTTATATAAGGTTTTAATCTTATCCGTTATCGGTGACCCCATTTTACTCAATACGTGTTGACAGCAAATATAACAAAATGAATCACTGTTTTTATCGCACTTATGAAAAGTCCTTGTACCGTGAGACCGTTTTCTTGAAGCATTATACTCTACATGAGCCAAGTCACCCACACATGAAGAGCTACGGTCGCTGGATGACGACGGCTGCGGGCCCGCTTTCCTACCCTGATCAACCGCCGATACTGGGTTTCCGAGTCCCTGCATCGTAATTCTCTTTCTTCTACCTGCCATGACAACATCTAAGCCGTTATCCAGGGATTCTGCCGGCTAGTGGAGTACCACCGGTGCCCACCGTCACCACGTGGAGGTGCCCTGGATGCAGGTAGAAGAATAAAAATCCACCGATGAATTTTCTCGGCGTTCAAAATGGCGCGAAAACATCTGTCATCTTGAATTTTGCAAATCCAACCTCAGATTCGTGATCAGCGACCCAAAAAATCCCCGTATACCAAATTTGGTAAGGATCGGTTGAATTTTAATTTGAATTCGTTTTTGCATTCGAGAAGCACTATATCTGTCTGATTTATTGAGGTTAGAAAGAAAACAGAACTGTATGGCTCAATCCAACCGATGAATATTTAGCTTAGCGTGTCCGAATACATATTAATACATCTTTGGATTCATGAAAAAGCTTCAATCAATTTTTTAGGAGTATATTTTTCTTAATTTTTACTAATTTTTACCTATTTTTTGAGGTTAGAAAAAAATTGAGATGTGTTGGAGATATTCTGACGTCAGATTCGTGATCAGCGGGCACAAATACTACGGATCTGATATATCGCATCAAAAGTATACCCCACTTTTTCTTTTTTGTGGGGCTACGTTATCTATCTGAATTTTTAATAAATTCTCACGCTAATAAAAAAAAATCTACGAGGCATGTTTTTTAAGTAAGTACCGTTTTGCGATTCCGCCGCCGCAGCGATACGGTCGGCGTTCCGCGCATGCGCGCTGGTAACCTACATCTCATGTCTACGCACTGACGCCATTACAGTCTGATTCTTCATTGTATACGTTGTTTACTGAGTGTTTAAGATGCCTCCGACAATCGTGAGTCCCGCCGATTGTGAAGTACGGGCTGTTATACGATTTCTTAGTGCTAAAGGCGTAAAACCGATCGATATTCATCGTGAGATCTGTGAAGTTTACGGACAAAACATTATGAGTGATGGAATGGTAAGGAAATGGGTGAGAGCATTTAAAGATGGCCGCACAAATGTGCATGATGAAGAACGGAGTGGGCGTCCTTCGGTCGTTAATGAAGATTTGGTGCAGAAAGTGGACGAAAAGGTGAGAGAAAACAGACGCTTTACAATTTTCATCATTGTGCGACTGCTTTCCTCAATATCGATAACGAAGTCAAAACATTTGTGATACAGTGGTTAACAAGTCAGGCGGCAGAATTTTATGAGGAGGGTATTCAAAAACTGGTGCCACGTTATGACAAGTGCCTCAATATTCACGGAAAATTATGTAGAAAAGTAGAATAAGGTACAGGCTTTCATGTAAAAATAAAATTATAGCGATATCTTTGCACGTCTTTTTTTAATTCCAAAACGGTACTTACTTAAAAAACATGCCTCGTAGTTAGTTTTTCCATATCTTTTTCGAGATATTACCGAAAGACCGAATTTTTCAAGGAATTGTATTACTTTTTCATTATTTTCAATTATTTCTAGTCAACAACAAGTAATTAATGGATGGACAAGGGAGGTAGAAAAGGTACTTTTGTATAGATCGTGTTATACATCCTTTTTAGGGTTCTAGCCGAGAAGTCAACATACAAAAGCTTAACGTGGTGAAGAAAAAAGTTAAAGGTTGCTCGGTATATGTTGGTTTATTCGTTCTCTTCGGAGTACTTAATTTTTTACTTGTTTTTGATTAGAAAGACAGTATTATTTTATTGGTATGAAGATCAACATTGCCAAAACCAAATATATGAGCAACGTTACAGAAAATAATAACCTAAACCCCAATTTGAGAACTGAGCAACAAACAATAGACACAGTCACATCGCATGTATATCTAAGACAGCAAATTGCAATTAGCAAGAATAATTTAAAAGCAGATTTGAAAAGAAAGACTTCGTTAGCTAGTTTCGGCAAATTGCAAAAAGTATTTAATTCACATCTACCTAACACCATCAAGGCTAAAGTGTTCGATCAGCAAATACTGCCAGTTCTGACAGATGGTATAGAAACGTGGGCCATAAATAACTGCATAAAAAAAAAGTTGCCGATTGCACAAAGGATCATGGAAAGGCGAATGTTGGGATTAAAACTACGAGATCGCATAAGAAATGAAGGGATAAGAACAAGATCTAAAGTATCAGAAGTAATCGAGCGAGTTTGCAGGTTAAGATGGAACTGGTCAGGACATGTGGCCCGCATGACAGACAATCGGTGAACCAAGAGGCTTGTGGAATGGAGACCGCGAAAACACAAAAAATGTGTCGGAAGACCACAAACTCGTTGGAGAGATGATAGTAAGCATTTGGTGGGCAATGATTGGATCAGACAAGCTCAAGACAGACAACACTGGAGAAGCCTGGGAGAGGCCTACATTCGATAATGGATGAACAGTTGATGATGATGATGATTTATTTTTTTATGATAAATGACTGACTTAAATAAAAACTGGGATAAATCTTAAATTTATGGAGGAGAATGTTAAAAATATTGTAAAAAAATCTCATATCTGTACCTCTTGTTTTATAGAAGTTGCTCGGTAGTTAGCTTACTTTTGAGACAGATCCAGCGTTATCGGCGTAACTAATTCTGAAAATTGAGTTCTTTTTCCACTATTTACGGCAAAACATATAATGGGTTGAACGGACAGAACTCTGCTCTATTTATCTCGTGATAAACGCTGTTTTTGGGAAAATTAGAATCCGAGAGTCTGAAAACTGGGTTATTTTTCATTATTTTTCCAAAAATTTAAAAACTGTAATTACTTTTTCATTATTTTCAATTATTTTTAGCCATAATAAATAATTAACGGATGAAGAGAGGATTTAGGGGGGTTCTTTTGTGTATATCGTGTTATAATTCTTCTTAGGGGTCTTGTTGTTGAGGAAACTAAAAATTATTGTTCCTTGTTGTGTATTAAGTATAGTCAACATACCAAAGCGAAGGAAAAATAATATTGCTAGAAATAATTAATAATGCATGGAAAGAAGAAAAATTTCTGGCCGAATTACACCAATCTATAAAAAGGGAAATCACAAGAATTTGCAATAATTACAGAGGAATTACTGGAATTGTCAAAATTTATGAGGGCATCATTAATAATAGGATAAAGAAAGTAATAGAACCAAAACTATCGGAATCGCAAAGCGGATTTAGACCAGCAAGAAGTACACAAGATCACATCGACACAGATTATGAAAAAAAAATCAAAAGAAAATAAAAGTCTACACCTTGCTTTCATAGACTTAGAAAAAGTATTTGAAAGTGTGCCGAGAAATAAAGTGTGGAAAAGCCAAGAAAATAAACAAAAAGACAATAAGAATCATAAAGGAAATATACAGCAACAATGCGCAGTATGTAATAAAAAACAACATGAAGTCGGAGGGATTTACAACACAGAAAGGTTTGAGACAAGGAGGAAGCTTGAGCCCAATATTATTCACTGTATACATGGATGCAATAATTAAGAAATGCAAAATAAAAGTGAAAAGAACGACAATTGGATACCGGAAGCTAAAAAGAATAGAAATATCTGAAGCGGCTTTTGTTGTGGCGGAAAATGAGAGACAATTACAAGGAAACCTCGATATTTGGAATAAAACGTTTAAAGAAGAAAGTATGAAAATTAATATAGATAAAACGAAAGTAATAACAATGGAAAACTAACAAACGAATATTTACATAGAAGGGAATAAAATACAAGTGGAGCAGTATATGTATTTGAGAGTGATAATGAATGACACTGGAAAACAAGACGAAGAAATTAATGAAAGAATCGAAAAAACGAACAAACTTTACTATGCAATAAGTAATAAATTCATTAGGAAGAAAGAAGTGACGAAACAAGCAAAAATAAAAGTATTCAAAGCAATTTATAGGACAATCCTAACATATGGATGTGAATTATGGACCCTAACAGACAGTCAGAAAAACACGATACAAGCCGTCGAAATAAAATACCTGAGAGCAGTTACACGGAAGGACAGAATAAGGAATACAGAAATAAGGAGAAGGCTGAGAGTACAAGCAATTATGAAATATATACAACAAAGACAGCTGGGATGGTGGGGACATATACAGAGAATGACAAATGACAGACAGGTGAAACAAGTGTATGAACCCCGAATACAGGGAAAACAGAAGCGAGAAAGACCTAGACAGACCTGGAATAGGAGTATTGGAGGTACGCTTAAGCACAAGGGAAAATCCTGGAAAGAAGCAGTGAAAATGGCAAAGAATAGAGACAGATGAAAGAAGTTTATATGTGAAGATTGAGAGGGAAAAAAAGGAGAATGTATAACTGCCCTACACTATATGGTAGAAGAGATATACGATTATATATATATATATATATATATATATATATATATATATATATATATATATATATATATATACGAGGCATGTTTTTTAAGTAAGTACCGTTTTGCGATTCCGCCGCAGCAGCGATACGGTCGGCGTTCCGCGCATGCGCGCTGGTAACCTACATCTCGTGTCTACGCACTGACGCCATTACAGTCTGATTCTTCATTGTATACGTTGTTTACTGAGTGTTTAAGATGCCTCCGACAATCGTGAGTCCCGCCGATTGTGAAGTACGGGCTGTTATAACGATTTCTTAGTGCTAAAGGCGTAAAACCGATCGATATTCATCGTGAGATCTGTGAAGTTTACGGACAAAACATTATGAGTGATGGAATGGTAAGGAAATGGGTGAGAGCATTTAAAGATGGCCGCACAAATGTGCATGATGAAGAACGGAGTGGGCGTCCTTCGGTCGTTAATGAAGATTTGGTGCAGAAAGTGGACGAAAAGGTGAGAGAAAACAGACGCTTTACAATTTCATCATTGTGCGACTGCTTTCCTCAATATTCTCGTAGTGTTTTGTACGAGGTCAAAACATTTGTGATACAGTGGTTAACAAGTCAGGCGGCAGAATTTTATGAGGAGGGTATTCAAAAACTGGTGCCACGTTATGACAAGTGCCTCAATATTCACGGAAATTATGTAGAAAAGTAGATTAAGGTACAGGCTTTCATGTAAAAATAAAATTATAGCGATATCTTTGCACGTCTTTTTTTAATTCCAAAACGGTACTTACTTAAAAAACATGCCTCGTATATATATATACTAGCCGGACCCGCGGCTCCGCTGGCGTGGACTTGATTCACTACTATCGTCACTGCTTATTCCTTATGTTACCCAACGTAATAAAATATCTCCCATTATTTCCCCTTATCTCCCAATATTTCTCCTTATCTCCCATTATCTCTACATAATTTTCATTATCTAGGCTTATATCTGCTTATCTCCAATATTTCTCCTTATCTCCCATTATCTCACCTTATTTCCCATTATCTAGGCTTATAGCGAATTATATAGAACATATATATAAATTTATAAAAACACGTAAATCGGATAAGTGGTTCTCGAGTACACTAACGGACAGAAAGACAGAGAGACGTTACATTTTATTATCAAAAATAGTTAACCTTCTCTAGGCGTAATCAATACCCAAGTGCTAATCTAAGACTCATTTTGATCTTTCAGCTCTCATCAGGTAGATGTAAGTATGGTAGTAAAAACTTGCGCCTTGTTTCAGAATTGCTTCTTTTGCAGTTACAGGTAGCACCGTTGATTTTTTTTTATCAAGCTTTACTGTTGCTGAATTTCCTCTGTTGAATGCTCGATTTGGGATCCAATGGATCAACCTAGATTGATTCTTGGGTAGTGTGTACTAATTCATTATCTTTAGTGCCTCCATATTATTTATATAGTAGAAAGGGTTACAAGTAACAGCTGCTAGGCCTCTAAATATCTCTCTTTTTTTCATTAAAGTTCCAAATATTTTATTATTCAAAGATACATGAAGTTGGCAAGAAGAGTTGGTCGAGATGAAACTGGAAATATAATTTGTCACTATTTCGACTATAATACCCATTATTTCTCCTTATCTCCCATTATTTCTCCATATCTCCCATTATCTCACCATAACTCCCATTATCTAGACTTATCTCTGCTTATCTCCCATTATCTCTCCTTATCTCCCATTATTTATACTTATCTCCCATTATCTCACCTTATCTCCCATTGTCGAGGCTTATCTCCACTTATCTCCCATTATTTCTCCTTATCTCCCATTATCTCACCTTATCTCCCATTATCTAGGCTTATATCGAATTATATAGAACATATGTATAAATTTATAAAAACACGTAAATCGGATAAGTGGTTCTCGAGTGATAAGCGCACCAACGGACAGACAGACAGACAGAGAGACGTTGCATTTTATATATATTATATTCGTTGCTACATGATATTGTTCCATATTTAATGCTTTAGGGAGTGTATTGCAAGAGAACGCTCTAGCGGCAAACTTTTCTCCGACTTAATTCACTATCATCGTCACTGCTTATTCCTTATGTCACCTAATAAAATATATCCTATAACCTGGCCAGAGAACATACGTATGTTTAAAAAAAAAGCACGTAAATCGGATAAGTAGTTCTCCAGTGATAAGCACACTAACGGACGGACAGACAGACAGACAGACGGACAGAGAGACATTGCATTTTATATATATTATAGATATTCTATGCTACATAATATTGTTCCATATTTAATGGTTTGGACTGTGTATTGCAAGAGAATGCGCTAGCGGCAAACTTTGTCCGACTTCATTTACTATTATTGTCACAGCTCATTCCTTATGCTACCTATCGTAATAAAATATAGCCTATAGCCTGACCAGAGAACATATGTATGTTTTAAAAAAATCACGTAAATCGGATAAGTGGTTCTCGAGGGATAAGCGCATTAACGGACAGACAGACAGACAGAGAAACATTGCATTTTATATATATTATAGATATAGATTATTATTATTATTATATAACCTGGCCAAAGAATATATGCATGAATTTAAAAAAAGACAGGTAAATCGGATAAGTGGTTCCCGCGTGATAAACGCACTAATAGACAGACAGGCAGACAGAGAGACATTGCATTTTATATATATTATAGATTATACATTACAGATATTCTTTGCTACATAATATTGTTCCATATTTAATGGTTTAGGCTGTGTATTGCAAAGGCACGCGCTAGCGGCAAACTTATTTCCGACATCATTCACTATTTTACGTCACTGCTCATTCCTTATGCTATCTATCGTAATAAAATATAGCCTATAACCTGGCCAGAGAACATATGTATGTTTTAAAAAAAAAAGTACGTAAATCGGATAAGTGATAGGCGCACTAACGGACAGACAGACAGACAGAGAGACGTTGCATTTTATATATATTATAGATGTAATAAAATATAAATCTAAAACCTGGTCAGAGAACATATGTACGAATTTAAACAATCACGTAAATCGGATAAGTGGTTCTCGAGGGATAAACGCACTAACGGACAGACAGACAGAGAGAGGTTGCCATTTGTTTATATTATAGGTATAGATTATTATTATTATTATATAACCTGGCCAAAGAATATATGTATGAATTTAAAAAAAGACGTAAATCGAATAAGTGGTTCTCGCGTGATAAACGCACCAGTGGACAGACAGACAGACAGAGAGACATTGCATTTTATATATATTATAGATTCTAGATATTCTCTACTACATAATATTGTTCCATATTTAATGGTTTAGACTGTGTATTGCAAGGGAACGCGCTAGCGATAAACTTTTTTCCGACTTCATTCACTATTATCGTCACTGCTCATTCCTTATGCTACCTATCGTAATAAAATATAGCCTATAACCTGGCCAGAGAACATATGTATGTTTTAAAAAAAAAGTACGTAAATCGGATAAGTGATTCTCCAGTGATAAGGTCACTAACGGACAAACAGACAGACAGACAGACAGACAGATAGACAGACAGACAGACAGACAGACAGACAGAGAGACGTTGCATTTTATATATATTATAGATGTATATGTACCAAAGCTTAACATGGTGTAGAAAGAAGTTAAAAGGTTACTCTGTATATGTTGTTTCATTCGTTTTCTTCGGAGTATTTAATTTTTTACTTTTTTTTAATCAGGAAGAACAGCTAATTTTAGGTATTATTATTCACGATTTAGGGGGTGGGAGTAGGTTCCAAAATTTTATAATGTATGTCACACAATAAAAAATCATTTCCTGTTTCTTTAGTGTGAGAAACTCAAATTCCGATTTTATTTTACCGCTTCTTGCAAACGAAATACTGGACAAACAAATACTAATATCTTTTACTACAATAAGAGATATTTTTAAAATAGTAATAAAAATGGCACTACTTTACTCAACACTTTTTCATGCATAAAATTCCAAAGCGTTTTTCCAAAATTCTTTATTAGATAATTAAACCGTAGTAATCCGACAAAAAATCCCGAAACAAACACTGTTCCGATTAGACAGCTTTAAGCATCATTGTCAAACTTATAAATTGAGTTAATGGGAAATAAAGGAATTTCTGACACTAATCTAAATTTAAGCCGCATCGTGGTAGCGAATTCCATTTTATGGACAAATGGAACTGATGGGATTACAAGCGGATAGTTACCGCAGGATTATAGAAGAGTTTTCTTGTTGGTTATTTGGCGGGGAACCATGTAATGAGTATAATGGAATTACAATAGTTACAAAAAATCTCTGTGCAGTGTTTTTTAATTGAGAACTTTAAATGGAATAAGTCACTAAATGCTACTTGTTGTAATAAGTCTGAAAACTTGGTAGTTTAGTTTTTTCAAAAGTAAATATTTGCGACTCCTTTTATTACGGATTACAGGCGTATTTTCAGGGAACTTGAATGTATTTTAAATCCTGTTATTTATCCTTTTAGCCATACTTCTGAAAGCTACTTTTAGTCGATTCCGTAATGCCATTTACATGCTCTAATTAATACAGATTAACTAAAACCCAAAGGAAATTTAAATTTCCATGAAAATTAAGAGGATTAAAATAATACTTATCTAAATTTTAAATTTTAAAACAGCAAAATTGAAGCCGACATGGCGTAATACTACTTCCATTTTTTGTTTTGTTTGTGAATTACTTTTCCTTGAAATTTCATTATTATTCTTATCAAGATATACATCAAAAAATATTTTAATAATTAAAAATGCATAAATTTTTTTCGTATAGTGACAAAATAGTCCGGTCGGGTTTTGAGGTCTCATTAAATGTTAACAGACTTCATTTTGATATGCAGGTAGTTTTTTGATGAAGGTACCCAACGAAGTAGATATTCTTAGGAACTCCTACTCCGTCCAATACTGGCTAAGATATAATAACAAGAGTCACAAAATATTATGTAAATTTTATATACTAGTGAGCTCTAAAAAACTACCAGGTCCATACAAACTGTGGTATAATTATTTGAGAGTTCGAAGACAACAGGTGAAAAATATCATAGACTCTGGTTATGAAGAAGTAAATAATGCCTTTGAAAGGGCTTGAATTTTTATGAATAAAATGCCTAGAATATGGAGGAATTATTGTTAATTTTTAACTGATCAAAATTAAAAACCTAGGACAAAACCCCAGCACCAAAATGAAAGAATCATTCTGATCGATTTTGTAATTCTGTAGTCACTTATACATATATATATATATATATATATATATATATATATATATATATATATATATATATATATATATATATATATATATATACAGTCGACACTTTATATAGTGAAAGACCAAAATGTTGACCGAAATTTCACTATAGAAAATTTTTCACTATATAAAGAAAAAATCCGTATATATTGCTATGTATGTATTTTATATTGGTAATCATTTACTTGTATTTTATAAGGTACAAGCAACAAAAAAAAAATTGCAAAATCGAATTATTAGAAAAGATTTTATTAAACATTTGAAAGTTTAAATAGTACATAGCATGTACAGGGCTAAATACATACATAAAGTCCGTACGTTATATCTTTACTCGTGCGTCATAGTTTTCAGGCCATATAACAGACGACTATTATATTATTTGTCTCTTTTCACCAATAAATCGTAGGTATTGGTAAAAAGAGAGAAAAAATATAATAGTCGTCTGGGATATTGCCTGAAAACTATGACGCACGTGTAAAGATATAACGTACGGACTTTATGTATGTATGTACTACATACGAAAAATAAAAAGAATAATACAAAATCTGTTAATACATATGTACATACTACGTACATACGTACTAGGAAAAATAATCGGTTATTTTCTTTTGAACATTACTTTTGAAAAATAATTGTTGCTCAACAAAATTCTCGCATTTATTCACATGCATAAAGATTTGATCAGGTGTACTTTCCTGGTCTCTGAGAGTAGTTCGCACAATGTCAAATGCATTTCTTATTTCATTTTCACTAAATTTAGCAGGATATTCCCCGGTTTCAGTTTCTTCTTCATGATCTTCTATACTCTTTATATCGTCAATTATGTCTTGGTCAGTTGGGAGATCTGTCGTGCCAACATCATTGTCGATTTCTAAGAAATCTTCAAGTAAAAAATCTTTTTAAGTTAGCGAGATCCATTTCCTCTTCTTCTTCCCATTCGTCAATTTTTTCAGTAAAACCTGCTTTAGAAAAGCAGTTTTTGATAGTTTTCTGAGAAACATTTTCACTCTATACTTTAGTGACTTCGGTTATACACTCTTTAAGGGTAATCAATTTTTGGACTGGAAGGTTGTTATCAATCGCATTAACAATTTTGTGAACAATTCTGTTTCGATAATGATGTTTTAGGTTTTTTATAATACCCTGGTCCATATATTGCAATTTGGAGGTCATGTTTGGTGGAAAAAAGATCAATTCAATATTCCTTAATTTTTTACTTACAGTAACTGGATGTACAGGACAATTGTCTATAAACATCATAATCTTTCGCTTTTGGCTTTCCATTTTCGTGTCCAGTTCTTTGATCCGTCTTTCGAAAATCTCAGAAGTTATCCATGCCTTTTTATTATTGGCGTAATCTAACTCCAGAGATTTAACTCCTTTTAAACAACGGGGATTTTTGCTTTTACCTATGAGCAGTAATTTCAGTTTTTCTGAGCCATCCATGTTTGCTCCAATTATAAGTGTCACCCTTTCTTTACTTGTTTTAACACCAAAACATTTATCACTTTTAAAAGCAAAAGTTTTATTTGGCAAACATTTAAAAACATACCGGTTTCATCACAATTGAAAACGTTTTTTGGCTCGTACTTTTTCAATGCACCTTTTAAAACAGTTTCAGTCCAAATGTCACAATCCTCCTGACTAACGCTTGCACTCGCGCCAGACACCGTCTTGAAAACAATTGAATTGCGAGTCTTCCAGGCACTCAACCACCCTTCACTAGCTTGAAAATTAACGCAGTTAAATTCTTTAGCAAATTGTAGAGCCTTTTGCTTTATTAAATTTCCCGATATTGGTACGTTTTGATGAGTACGGGCCACTTGAAACCATCGTAAAACTGCTTCATTTACATCCTCATTTAGTACCCACCCGTACTCGTTTTCGATTGCTTGGAACACTAGGTTTCTTGATGATACTGTCGCGACTTTTTATTATCAGAGAGACGCAACTTGGAGAAACACCAAATTTTGCAGCAACACCAATTTTTTTGCAGCCTTTATCATCTTCCTCCAAAACTTTAATTCTCTCAGCTAAACTTAAACACACTCGCTTGGACATCTTTGTTGATTTTTAAACAAAAATAAACTGAACCTGAATTTGCGAATTACTAGGCCTCGACTATAAAATGGGTTTTTCCCCGGGTTTTTATAAAATGGGTTATTCCCCGGGTTTCTCACAGAAATCTACCTGATTTATTGCCAACCATTGGGCGTTATAAACGCGTTAAGAACCTTTTCAAAAGAGTGCGTCATAAAAATGGAATTCGTGCTAATGTTAGATAAAAATGGGAAACCCGAAATGGCCAAGATCTCAATAAATGCATAAAAATTTTATACATAAAATTCCGGTAAAAATTTTATTATATAGAGTGTTACTATTTTATAGATTCACTGTATGCAGGGCTTTTTACATGAAATTTCATTAAAATATTCTAGATCTTGAAAAAAATTGCACTATAAAGAGTTTTTCAATTCACATATACATATACATATACATATATATATATATATATATATATATATATATATATATTATATATATATATATATATATATATATATATATATACATATATATATATATATAATATATATATATATATATATATATATATATATATATATATATGTATATGTATATGTATATATATATATATATATATATATATATATATATATATATATATATATATATATATATATATATATATATATATATATATATATATATATATATATATATATATATTCTAGCGACCCGCCCGGCTTCGCACAGGTAGTAGAGCATATTATGCCTACATGTTTTGTCTGTCGTAGGATCGCACCAGCTTGATGCGTCGAATATGTGGATTAGATTTAAATGTAATATAATGTCTACACTACTTGAAGTATTTTAATGTATTTTATTATGTAGATATTATAAATATAAAAACAAATTAAAATATTTCTTTATATACAACATTGTAACTTCTGCCTGATTACGTGTAAAAACGAACATATTTTGTTTAGGAGTTACACGTGACAGGGCAACATACATTGTCCGTGTGAATAGCATTGAGTGGTTAAGTCAATTCCAGCAACTTTTAAAGTTTGACCTTGTGCTTTGTTAATAGTCATTCCAAACGCTAATTTTATTGGAAATTGGAGCCGTTTGAACTGAAAAGGCAATTCTGAGGGTATCATAGGTATTCTTGGTATAAAAAACAGTTTCACCAGTTCCGTTGCCAGTTAACATGTTAATTAAACCTAAATAATACGTACCTACTTATCAGCCTAAAAAAAATCTCAAAGATAACATGAATCAGTTTTATGGATTAATAACCTCCGACAAATTTCACTCAAACACTTACTTATGCACTTACACCAACACAAATGACAATACGAAATAAATAAAAAATGTGACCTTAATATTAATTAATTTTAAAATGATTTACGATGTGAAAAGAAACCGAAACAAATGACTAACAACGTTGACATTTGATAAAATTCAATGAAATAAAAGTATGTTCAGAACTATCAATTTTATTAATAAGTATGTAAGTATCTAACTATCTACCTAAATTTTAATAATAAGTATGTAAGTATCTATCTATCTACCTAAATTTTAATAATAAGTATGTAAGTACCTATCTATCTACCTGAAGACAACAAACACAAAACAAAAATGCGACCTTGAAATTTTACTCTAAAATATCAAAACCAACGCAATTGCAACTTTTCAACAACACCCAAAAAGAAAACAAATACCTTCCAGTCGTCACCTCCATTCGCTCCAAAAGTCTGTTTATTATAGGAGTACGCAAGCTTTTATTTAACAGGGAGAAATCCGCCTTATGGATTTCTGGAGCAGTCTGCGTCACCGTAAGGGTGTCCCAAAGTACTCCAGGTATGTGGGGCTCTCCAACCTGAAGGGTTGGCATACCCACTAAAACTCCTTGTGAGTTGGGAAAACCCTATACTTCTTTTACATTTCTGGTTTGTTAATGTCTAAATGTTTGATGTTTTCTAACTCTAAGGTTAATTTTCTAATATGTGGATCTAACCTAACTTAATGCTAACTTAACCTAATTCCCCATTTTCAAGGGGTGTGATGTTATAATTGGGTTAGTCGTGTGTGTTGTATACACTTTTTAAAACTGAAGGAGTAGCTCAACTAAACTCGGCCTTAAATAATCAAGGGTAGTCCATGTTGAATCTAATGTTAGTCTAGTGGTAGAATGTCCGTTGGTAAGTACGCGCGCGTTATCGCTCGGCTTATATAGAAACAGTGGGCGACAGCGGGGGGGCGCGGCGCGACGCGGGGGGGTGATCGCATCAAGCGAGTCCCGTCATCGGTGTGAGAAACGCGCTTGAATTTATTTTCGCGCGCGTTAATTTTTTGCGATAACTCCTAAGATATTCATTGAAATTATATGGTGTAAAAGATTATAATAATGTGCATGAAATGCTTAAGGTAACTAATGTATTTAAGTTGATAATGATTAATACTGTATCCGTCTAAATAGCTTTCCAATTACCGCATTGTAAGTGACCATTTCTTTAGCAGATAGAATGAGTATAGTAAGCTATCCTTAAAAGATAGATATATGCCATCGCGGACTTTCTTGTAGATCTAAAAAAGAGGAATATCCCACCATGCATTGTTTTGTTATATCTCAAAGGGATTAGGCAGCGTTTTCGATGAAAGCTCCCAGGCGGCTTGACTTTTTCCGACACTTCCAACAATTATCGTTATATTTCAACCAATTTACACAAAACCTTGACAAATTATATACCTAAACCTTCCTCATGAATCACTCTATCTATTGGTGAAAACGCATGAAAATCCGTTCAGTAGTTTTTGAGTTTATCCCGAATAGACAGACAGACAAACGCGGCGGAGGACTTTGTTTTATAATATGTAGTGATATATATATATATATATATATATATATATATATATATATATATATATATATATATATATATACAGTCCCTGGCCAAATTATTAGACGCACTGCAAGATTTCATGTAAAATATTAATTACCGAGTGATATTCTACCGTTTTATTATTTTAAATTGATTTGTTTTTTATTTTTGTATTATCCAATCAATTACCTATTTATTTGACATAAATAAAACAGCATTAATTTAGAAAAGCATAAGTTTATTAAGTTTTAAAGAAAAGTGAAATTAATGTTAGTAAAAGTCAATATTTAGTTGAGCCACCTTTAGCCGCTATCAAAGCTTTAATTCTGCGCGGCATGCTATCAATGCAAGATTGTACTGTCTCCTGCATTTGAGGATGATGATTCCACACATGAATAATTTTTTCTAGGAGCTGGGTTTTTGTTGGTAATCACATCTTTAGCCACTTCTCTTTTCATCAGCTCCCACACATTTTCAATGGGCTATTACCCGGCCAACTTTTCTCCATGTCGACGACGCACATACTGAGCTTTATTCTGCAAAATTTCGAATGTGCTTTCGTCACTGAAGCAGACCTGTCAAAAATAGGAAAAATATATAAACTTCCATGTTTATTTGCTTTATTTAACTGAAAATGATAATAATGTATCAATTATTGATTAAATTGCTGTATCTTACCGATCTCCAGAAGTCCACATCTTTGTCTTGCCATTGTTTGGCCCACTTCAGGCGCTTTGCTTTCATTGCAGCTGTTAACTTGGGCTTCCTGGCGGGGCGACAGGCCTTAAAATCTAATTCTTTCAATTTTCTTCGAACAGTGCGCTCAGAAGCATTTACGCTAGCATCCTGGAGTTGTGATTTTATTACCTTTGTGGTAGCAAATCTGTTTTCTACACAAATTTTCTTCAAACATCTCTCTGACCGTGGAGTGAAAATTGGTTTTCTACCGCATCTTTTCTTTCTTTTCGGGCTTAATTCCTTCCCTGACTCAATTTTCTTTTTTATGCGTCGTATACTAGCTTCAGAAACCTCCAATCTTCGTGATATTTCTCGGTTTGTAAATGTTTTCGCAATCACAAGGGCCTTCACTTCAGCTTTTTTACGTGGTGAAAGATCGCCTTTTCTACCCATAATGAAAATAGTCCAATTACTTTTTTAAAACACTGCATACAAAATAAACTAATAACTGAGTAGTATAAAACTGTTAAACAAACAATCACAGTCCATAAAGCCACAGAAACACGTCCGTACCTGACTCGATTCCGATCGCGACTGATACAGGTTTGTACTTATTTACGTTCATGTATCACTTTGTCAACACAGTGTTGCTATATGTTAAAAATAAATACAAATATGTAGTCTACAACAATTCTTTTAAATAAAAATCAATAATATTGTAGTTTAAAAATATACAATTATTGCATAAAAACTCTTAAGAAACATAAAATTACTAAAAAAAATACAGTGCGTCTAATAATTTGGCCAGGGACTGTATATATATATATATATATATATATATATATATATATATATATATATATATATATATATATATATATATATACTAATACTTTAGCGCATTTCTAGTTTCTTCTCGCTCTGTCTTCATAGCAACGTCCCTGCCTGAGGGCTCTTTCCGTTAATAAAAATAAAATATTTTTAAGCATCTTACTTAATATTCCTTACTAAAAATAAAAAAAAAAACGAAAATTAAAAAAAATACTTCAAAAAAATAATATAAAATGCACTTATCTGTTTATAAAGAAGTATATAATCAGCAAAATAAATATTCGCATACTAAACGAAAAACCTGTCGATGTTGATTCTTTTTTTTTTAAACAGGAGCAATTTTTAAGTTCTCAACTAATATTTTCATGTTATAACAATTAAAATAAAAATTTTCAGCAATGAACTTATGCTACTATTGATAGTTAACATTACTGGGGGAGAAACATATTTGTTGATTGCGATGACGGTGGGGCGACATTATTACAAGGATAATGACCGACTTCGTCTAGGTTATTACGTGCATTTAACGTATATATATTACAAAATGAGTTATTTTAGTAAGGTAGAACGCCTCTAATCATCATCATCCATCAGCCATCCTCGTTCACAGCTGGATATAGGCTGTCTCTAAGCACTTCCACCCATCTCGGCTCTGAGCGGTGTTAACCCAATTTCCTGCCACTCTTTTCATGTTATCGCTCCATCTAGTTGGTGGTCTACTTCTGTCCTCTTTATCTTCTTTGGGTCTACATTTTATTAATCTTTTACACCACTGATTACACAGCCCCACAAAAAAAAAAGTGGGGTATACTTTTGATGCGATATATCAGATCCGTAGTATTTTTGCCCGCTGATCACGAATCTGACGTCAGAATATCGCCATCACATCTCAATTTTTTTCTAACCTCAAAAAATACGTAAAAATTAAGAAAAATATACTCCTAAAAAATTAATTCAAGCTTTTTCATGAATCCAAAGATGTATTAATATGTATTCGGACACGCTAAGCTAATATTCATCGATTGGATTAAGCCATACAGTTCTGTTTTCTTTCTAACCTCAATAAATCAGACAGATATAATGCTTCTCGAATGCAAAAACGAATTCAAAATAAAATTCAACCGATTCTTACCAAATTTGGTACACGGGGTTTTTTTGGGTTGCTGATCATGAATCTGAGGTCGGATTTGCAAAATTCAAAATGGCGGATCCAAGATGGCGGACAAAATTTTTGAAAACCAACCGATTCCTACCAAATTTGGTATACAGTTGGGGAATCCTCAAACCTGATACTCTTAAACCCTAAATCCTGAAACCTTAGACTCCCACACCCTGTAACCTCAAAAAATAGACCTCAATAACCCTGTAACTTTAAAAATGAGACCCAATAAACTCAAAACCAGGACTTTTAAACCATATACTCTCAAATAGTAGACCCTTAAGCCCTAGAATTGCGAAGGTTAGACCCGCGCCTAACTTTCCTTTTTTTGGCTGTATCTTGTTCTTTTTTCCGCGAATGACCTATTCAAAGGCTTTCTGCCCAAACGCTTTTAAGGACTTGTTTCTCTTTTTAGCGACCAGCAATAGTCGGCTAGCATATGGTCATCCCATCGTCCTTGATACCGATTTTCTATGATTTTCAGATCTTGGTGAAAACGTTCCCCTTGCTCCTCACTGTAGTCACCAAGATTATCTGGGAAATCATCGATGTGGGAGTCCAGGAAATGTAATTTTAGATTCATTAAGCAACCTAATGTTTGAAAATTTTTTACCATTTTCTCGACTATTTTTGTGTACTTAGGACTTTTATTATTTCCCAAAAAGTTTGTTGCGACTTCTTTAAAAACTAAGCCAAGCAGCTTTTTCAACTTTATTCATTTTAGTAACAAATAATGAATCTTGAAACAATTTTCTTATTTGTGGCCCGTCAAATACGCCTGCCTTAATTTTAGCTTCAGAAAATTTCGGAAATTTTTTATGCAAATATTTGAAACATGGGCCGTTTGTATCTAATGCTCTCGTGAATTGCTTCATAAGTCCAAGCTTAATGTGAAGCGGGGGAATAAGAACTTTTCCTGGATCTACCAATGGTGGAAACAATACATTATTTTCACCAGGAGTGAACGATTCTCTTGTTGGCCAAATTTTTTTCTTATAATGACGTTCCCTGTCTCTGCTATTCCACAGACATTTATAACAGGGATAAAGTGTAAACCCTGACTGTTGGCCAAGCAATATTGTTACAATTTTCAGATCTCCACAAATCTTCCAGTTATGATCAGCATATTTTATTTTTATCAAAAGCTGCTTCATTTTTTCATATTGCTCTTCCATAACTGTGGAATGAGCAATCGGAATGGGAGCGTAAACGTTGGTATTATGCAGCAAAACTGTCTTAATGCTCCGTTTAGAAGAATCAATGAACAGTCTCCATTCTTCAGGATCGTATGAGTTATTTTGAAATTCACCCATTAGACCTTTTACATCGGTACAATATGAAAGTGACAATTCCTCGTCCATTGTGAAATATTTTCGAAATTCTTCATCTCTGTTTCTATAATAAGAAATCGTAGCTTCTGGCTTAAGTAAATGTCTTTTCTTTAAAAAGGAAGCAAGATGCTCTGAACCATCTTTGGATAAGCCTAAATCTCTGACTAGATCACTAAGTTCTGACTGTGATACGAGTATTTTTTCGGTTATGCCTAGATACAACATTCATACAAAAGTAGCAATCATTTTCACTGTATGGTCTATTCCATATTGCTGGTCTGGAATATTTAATCGCCTTCTTATTGATGTACAACATTATTTTGCAAGAACTGCAAATGATGTGGGGAACCCAATCTGTATCCTGGTGCTGTATTTTAATGTTAAAACAATCCTTATATAAGGTTTTAATCTTATCCGTTATCGGTGACCCCATTTTACTCAATACGTGTTGATAGCAAATATAACAAAATGAATCACTGTTTTTATCGCACTTATGAAAAGTCCTTGTACCGTGAGACCGTTTTCTTGCAGCATTATACTCTACATGAGCCAAGTCACCCACACATGAAGAGCTAAGGTCGCTGGATGACGACGGCTGCGGGCCCGCTTTCCCACCCTGACCAACCGCCGATACTGGGTTTCCGAGTCCCTGCATCGTAATTCTCTTTCTTCTACCTGCCATGACGGCATCTAAGCCGTTATCCAGGGACTCTGCCGGCTAGTGGAGTAACACCGTTGCCCACCGTCACCACGTGGAGGTGCCCTGGATGCAGGTAGAAGAATAAAAATCGACCGATGAATTTTCTCGGCGTTCAAAATGGCGCGAAAACATCTGCCATCTTGAATTTTGCAAATCCAACCTCAGATTCGTGATCAGCGACCCAAAAAATCCCCGTGTACCAAATTTGGTAAGGATCGGTTGAATTTTAATTTGAATTCGTTTTTGCATTCGAGAAGCACTATATCTGTCTGATTTATTGAGGTTAGAAAGAAAATAGAACTGTATGGCTCAATCCAACCGATGAATATTAGCTTAGCATGTCCGAATACATATTAATACATCTTTGGATTCATGAAAAAGCTTGAATCAATTTTTTAGGAGTATATTTTTCTTAATTTTTACTAATTTTTACCTATTTTTTGACGTTAGAAAAAAAATTAAGATGTGATGGGGATATTTTGACGTCAGATTCGTGATCAGCGGGGGAAAAATACTACGGATCTGATATATCGCATCAAAAGTATACCCCACTTTTTTTTTTGTGGGGCTGTGTTATCATAACTGCGGGCTATATGGCCTGCCCATCTCCATTTGAGAAATTTTTTAGATAATGTCAGTTACTTTTGTCCGTTGTCTGATAATTATATTTATTTCTTATTCTATCCTTCCTTGTGATACCCAGCATAGCTCTCTCCATTTCCCGTTGTGATACACACAGTTTGTTTGCTGAACGCTTAAAATCCGAGGAATTAATCAAGGCAGTGAAATTCTTTTTGGCCTGTCTTGGCTTTAATATATTTTTAGTGTTCCGTACGGAACACTGATAAGATCACTTCGATGTCTGTCTGTCCGTCTGTCACCCGATTCTCTCCGAAACTATTTCACGTAGAAAGTTGAAATTTGGTACTAATATAGAAACTGATGGCCTCATCACAGCCGTGTAGTTTTGAAAGTTAAATTTTGACATAAGGGTTTAGTTTTGGGGGTGAAAATTTTTTTTATTAGGTCATCAAGTGGGGTGTCAAATAAAAGCTTGTAAAAACACGAGTCCAAAAATATATATGTCTTACATGCGCAAAATTTTCTTCGTATTATTTTGAAAAAATCGCGAAAAATCGCTGTCCCCTCTATCTCGAAAAGTACTGATCCAAACATTAAAAAATTCTGGAATATTCTCCACGGGGTGTAGAGTGAACGAAAATTATCACGAGTTCATTACCTTTAACAATTGATCTGGTATATAAAAAAACAACAAAAATTTCAATGACATCAGTTTTCAGTAAAGATCGGAAACAAAGCTTGTAAAAACACGAGTTCAAAAATATAAACCATGTCTTACATGCGCACACTTTTCTTAGTATTATTTTGAAAAAATCGCGAAAATCGCTGTCCCCCCTCTATTTCGAAAAGTACCGATTCAAAAATTTTGTAAAAATTCTAAAATATTCTCCACGGGGTGTAGTTTGAACGAAAATTATCACGAGTGCATTACCTTTAATAATTTATCTGGTATATAAAAAAACAAAAATTTCAAGGTCATCAGTTTTCAGTAAAGATTAGAAACAAAGCTTGTAAAAACACGAGTTCAAAATTATATATAACGTCTTACATGCGCACATTTTTCTTTCTATTATTTGAAAAAATCGCTGTCTCCCACTCTATTTCGAAAAGTACTTATCCAAAAATTTTGAAAAAATTCCAGAATATTCTCCACGGGGTGTAGATTGAACGAAAATTATCAATAGTGCATTACCTTTAATAATTTATCTGGTGTATAAAAAAAATTAAAATATCAAGGCCATCAGTTTTCAGTAAAGATCGGAAACAAACTTTGTTGAAAACTCATTTTGTGAAGTCAATGATCATTTTATACCTATGTAACAAAAATTTATATTTCGGAAGCAATCAACGTACGGAACACTAATTGAACTTGACCGGTTATTTTTCTTTTAATATGAACTTATTGAAAGTATTTTTTTATCATCGGATTTTTTATCATTTTATTAAGTGGACTGAATTAGTAAACTGATGTTTTCGGAGTGAGTTAATCTTTTCTCTATATTTTTTGTAAGCATGTTTTATCAATAAAGCTTTTAAAATGCTGGGAATTTACTAAAAAGCTTTTCGGGATTAAATCGGTTAATATACCTAGTAATACTCGGATGCTTTAATTTAATCATTAATCAATGTCGTTGTCATTGGCTACAGTTAAAGACTGATATATTGTGTTCAGGGTTACTTCATTAATTTTTTTCTCTATCAAATGTGACAAAGAATGCGTTAGCTTATAAAGAGTGGTCTGAGGTTTTTTTGTAAAACTGGAGTATAATTTGTTGGTATTCGTGTTATTACTTGTACAAGGATTTATATTAAAAGACTAGCCGTGCCCCCGGCTCCGCTTGCGTGGACTACATTCACTGTTATCGTCACTGCTCATTCTTTCTGTTATCTAATGTAATAAAATATATCCTATAACCTTGCCAGAAAACATATGTAAAAAAATCACCTAAATCGGATAATTAGTTCTCAAGTAATAAGAGCACTGACGGACATACAGAGAGACGTTATATTATATATATATATATATATATATATATATATATATATATATATATATATATATATATATATATACATATATGTGACTCTGCACCTTCGATTAGAACAGTTTATAAGTGGTTTCAAAATTTTCGGACTGGCCATATGGGCACAAGTGACGCTGAACGTTCTGGACGGCCTGTGGAGGTTTCGACTCCAGAAATCATTGATCAAAACCATGAAGAGTTAAGGTGCGTGAGATTGCTAGTGCTGTGGGCATCTCTACTGAACGGGTACATAATATTTTGCATAAACATTTGGACATGAGAAAGCTATCCGCAAGATGGGTGCCGCGATTGCTCACGCTTGACCAAAAACGGAATCGTGTGAAGTGTTGCAAGGATGGTTTGCAGCTGTTCCAGAATAATCCGGAGGACTTTAAGCGTCGTTTCATCACTGTGGATGAAACATGGATACATTACTATACTCCTGAGACCAAACAATGGGTTACCAAGGGGGAATCTGCACCAAAAAAGGCGAAGACCGTTCCTTCGGCCGGAAAGGTTATGGCGACTGTCTTTTGGGATTCGCAAGGGATAATCCTCATCGACTATCTGGAAAAGGGTAAAACTATTACAGGTGAATATTATTCATCGTTATTGGACCGTTTGAAAACCGAGCTGCAAGAAAAAAACGCCCGCGATTGGCCCACAAGAAAGTCCTTTTCCATCACGACAACGCACCAGCACACACCTGAGCAGTTGTGGTCGCAAAATTAATGGAAATAGGATTTTATTCAAACGAGGAGGTGATTGCAGACACTATTGGATATTTTGCAGACTTGGACAAATCCTATTATTCGGAAGGGATCAACAAACTAGAACATCGTTGGACGAAGTGTATAAGCCTAAAAGGAGACTATGTCGAAAAATAAAAAAGGTTTACCCCAAACACATAAGTAGTTTTTATTTTTGCACGGACTTTTCAAACCAGCCTCGTATAATAGCATTAATGGGATCTTTATTTGTTGGTCATGTTGCATTTCCAAATTCTCGGCATTATGTTGTAGTGCCCAACCAAGTAACAAACCATATTCCGAAATTTTATTTCGGAATATCGATTTGATTTATTCTTCCTAACAATGTTAGGATTATATAGTTGAACAGTTTTCGATATTCGAAGCTCCCAACAGATGGCGCAAGAGTCTGTATCTTGCCCAACGAGTAGTACCTCGTTTAAATAAAGTACCATGATTGCTATAAGCCATCATTCCAACTTGACTCTACACGGTACTCTGGTACCGTTGCCTAAAGCCTACCTGATGAAGAGTATAGACTCAGAAACTATAGTTGTAGGAGGAAAGGCATGGAATATAGCATTCATGGGATCTTTATTTGTTGGTCATGTTGCGTTTGCAAATTCTCGGCATTACAAATAAACAATGTTGCTACTAGAAAGATGATTTTTTCGAGAAGAAATAAGATATCTGAAAAATTCAAATGCATTTTGATGGGGAACAGTGGTACTTTTATATGCCGCAACGAGTTTTGTGGAGACAAATTAACTCACAGTGTAATATAATCCCGAATATAGTGAAAAACCGTGTTTTTTGCATTTTGAGGTTAGGATATCCTGAAAATCTGATATGGTGGAGCTATTCTGAGGTCGGAGTTGGATTCACAGCACGAAAAACCTTCGAAAAAGTTTAGTCTGATCCCCTTAATAGATAATATCTACGCAGCATGTTTACAATGATTTCGTTCGAGGGTTATCGTGTCAACAGATGGACGGACCGACAGACCGATAGACCGACAGACTGACACACCGACATACGTACAGACCAAAAGCTAGACAGACTTGCTCTTGTTGATCTTGCTTTGTTCAGGTTTTTGGGGTTCCCAAACAACGAAAAATATATTTACTAATTTTCGTCGGTATGTCTGTGTATCTGTCTATCAATCTGTAGGCCTGTTTGCGCAATAAGTCTAAAATAAAATGATATATCAATTCTAATCTTGCAATATGTATAATACGAGTACTGAACTGAACTGAACGATGTGGTGAGACCTGAGGTTTTTGGCTATATCGCTTTAGGAAGAGTGAGTGAAGAGACGAGTATCGAACAATTTTGTAAGGTTTCTAAAGTAACAATAAAATTTTCTTGGTACTTTGATGAAATAAACAAATTTTATGCATAAATATTTCTAATAAAACATATAAGGAGTTGAACGGGTGGGGGAGGAAATTAAAGAACTTGAACAGATATGTCGTATTATATGTCCTTTTCAGGGATTTAAAGTCGAGCAATCCAAAAATTAAGTTATTTTTCATTATTCTGCATATTATGCATAAATATTTCTAATAAAACATATAAGGAGTTGAACGGGTGGGGGAGGAAATTAAAGAACTTGAACAGATATGTCGTATTATATGTCCTTTTCAGGGATTTAAAGTCGAGCAATCCAAAAATTAAGTTATTTTTCATTATTCTGGAAGGGTTTTAAATGGAAGGGGGTTGTTAAATATTGTATGGTTGAAATAGCATTATGAGAATTTTTCAATTTTTTTACAAATCTGAAACATATAATTTATAGGAACATATGTTAGGGGTTTAAAGGGGTAGTTAGATGAGTTGTCTCGAATTTATCGTGCTGTGTATCCTTTTTAAGGTTCTTGTCAACCAATTTGAATATTAAATTTTTTTTTTTCGTAACGTTTAATTTTAATATGAAGAAGGATTAAAGGAGGTAAGGGTTCTTAGTTATTGTATAGTTTATAGTATTATGAGAAATTCTCCAGGCTACCTTTATAAGCGATTAAATAAATAAATGCTTTAAATAAACGCTTTATTTCAAATCAATATACATGGTATATGAAACGAAACAACGTCAAAATAAAGAAAATATAACAAATAATTACAAATCCGGACAAAAATCCCTAAGCCTATATGGTTCTGCTATTATTAATAAATTCTTAATCTCGGCTTTGAATCTTTTGATAGAGTTAATACTTTTGATTTGGTTTGGTAGAGCAGTCCATAAATTTACACACATATAAAGGGGCGGTTTTTCAGTAATTGTAAGTCTATGCATTAAATATTTAAAATCCATTAAGGAGTAAGATAGGAGGTTATCAGGGTTGCTTTCTATATTTCGTATTACATATTTTTTTCAGAGTTCTTGAAGTGGAGGAAACTGAAAATTAATTTCATTTCTTTCAATTTTAACAGGGAAAAGAGTTGAAAGAGGTGTAGGTAGTAACATATTGTATAGTTAAAAAAAATAACGAATGAAATATCGTCAGTGCAATATTCATTATTTTAAGAGCATTGGTCAGTTTACCTGTTTCCAGCGAGATAGAATGTTTATCACATATTTATATAGCCTTTATATTGGAATAATATTGATTGAAGATATCAAATAACCGGTCAAGTGCAAGTCGAACTTGCGCAAATAGTGCGTAAGTTGATTGCATCTAAAATTAATTTTTTTGTTACGGAAGTATAAAACGATCAGTGACTTCACAAAACATACCCCAAATGAGTTTTCAACAAAGTTTGTTTCCGATCTTTACTGAAAACTGATGACCTTGAAATTTTTGTTTTTTATATACCAGATGAATTATTAAAGGTAATGCACTCGTGACAATTTTCGTTCAATCTGCACCCCGTGGAGAATATTCTAGATTTTTTTCAAAATTTTTAGATTAGTACTTTTCGAGATAGAGGGGGGACAGCGATTTTTTGCCATTTTTTCAAAATAATACATAGAAAAGTGTGAGCATGTAAAACATTATATTATTTTTGAACTCGTGTTTTTACAAGCTTTCCTTTGACCCCCACTCGATGACCTAGTAAAATTTTTTTTTTCACTTCCGATTTCACCCTCCAGAACTAACCCCTTAAGTCAAAATTTAATTTTCAAAACTACACGGCTCTGATGAGGCTATCAATTTCTATATTAGTACATATTTTCAACTTCCTACGTCAAATAGTTTGGGAGAAAATCGGGTGTGACAGACGGACGGACAGACAGACACCGAAGTGATTTTATAAGTGTTCCGTACGGAACACTAAAAATGCATTCAAGTATGATGTATAATTGACCCTGAACTATTATACACTTTTGCACTCGTTTAAACCAATTCTCGAAACATTTTTTCCACTCTGAAGTTGGTTCCCCAAACGTGGTTTTGGAAGGGTTCAACAACTTCTCGAGGTAAATACGAGCAATGAGATATTAATTCGATGTTTTTCTCCGCCAAATAATCGAATGTTTGACGTGCTGGTATTGTCATGATGAAGAATGTGAGCAAATTGTTGTATACTATTCAGCATTAATTGATCTTCGATCCTCTAAAACAATCGTTGCGACATGTCTAGTAAAATCAAAGAAACAAGCCATCATTTTCTTGGAAGTGTTTCGCGAACGAACCATTTTTGTTGAATTCGGTTCACCTTGGAAAACCCAAACAGATGATTGTTGCTTAGTTTCTGGCCCATACGAATATATCCAAGTTTCGTCTCCTGTTATGATGTTGTATATGGATTTTGCATGTTCCTGGTAGAATTTTTTGAGTATTTTCTTACACCATCTGATACGAGCCTATTTTTGAGTTTCGGCCAAATTATACGTAATTTGTCGGGAACAGATCTTTTTCACAGATAAATGTTCGAGCAAAATCGAATGTACTACAGTCTTCGATATGGCTAACGATGCCTCTATCTCACGCTAAGTCACATGCCGATCCTCTTCAATCATGTTGCGCACAGCAACCGATTTTGGTTGACCTTCACGAAATTTATCTCTGACGGAAGCACGACCATGACTAAATTCTGCAAATCAATTGTAAACAGTCTTTTCTGATGGTGATTCATTACCAAAATTGAACGGAGGGATTCGAGGCATTGTTGTTGAGTGATGCCTTTACTAAAATCGTAAAAAATCATCCAACGAGAACCTTCACGTGAAATTTCCGTTTGTTCACAAAACTGTTTTTTTTTTTAACACTCACTGTAAACAAACTACTCCGTCAATTTCTGAGCTGCCACTGTTTTAACAATAACAAATGTCAAATTTTACAACAATCATAATATCACATCTCAATACAACCATAGTGGTCGTTTGTAAAAACTTAAACGATGGCCTTCGTATAATACTTCCCTCTAAGAAGGAAAGTAAACAATGAAACCAAATATTAAAATCTTCTTAACACTGCTTATACAAAACCAATAAAAATTACATAATTATATTAAAGCAATGTTGCTTAATCATAATTAAGTTGATGAATTTGTGGATTATAATAGGTATTGAAAACACCAATTTTTTCAATGTTTTACCGTATCAAACAAAACACTTCATTTTCTGCTAACACCCAAAATAATTGACTATGTTAGCTTTACAGAAATCCTCTCATTATATCTCGAATTAGTCGTCGTCAAAACAAATGTGTTTTCAATGTTAACTAATAAAGAATCTTGTACAAAACAAATCAGACAAAAGCTTTGATTGTAAAGACTTGAATAAATGGACAATCCCGACTGTTTCAAAAAAGACTTCCAGAAATTTCCTCTTTTAATTTATTAGCCAGTCTGTGTGTTTTTAAATAAATGTATGTACGTATAATTATAGATTTTTTTATTTTATTTTAAAACTTTGTCATAAATAATATTGATAATCGATGCGAAAAACTTCTTAAATTTTACAATAAATTATAATTTACAAAATTTTAAAAAAATCATGTGACTGTGAAAGCGCCACGATTAGTTGCCATGTTTGTGACGTCATTATGTTAAAGTGTTTTCACGTAAGTATAGTATTTTTCACGATCTAAGAAAGTGACTTAGCTACCTATACCAATTGAAAATTTAACAAGATTATGGCTGTTTAATGACAAGGCATCGTGCAGGGCCGCACTATACCTGATTGTATAATTATTGGGTTTAAAATTTTACTGTGATAAAACAGTTGAATTTTAATTTTTTGTGTACTGAATTATACACAATATAGTAATTACACAAATGTATTAAAACAGTGTACAGTGTCGTCGCGTACATTTGTTACAATTTTAGTTATTAATTAATATCTAGTTCAATTTCGCTATCGCTACTATCTTGCAAATCAATAATAAGTTTTTTTACGGGTTCTAAACTATTTATATTTACGTACATGCATCTATATGAGTTTTCAATTTCTTTTGACGTGTTGAATACAGTTTCTCTAGTTTTCAACTGTTACATTTTTGACTTCTGTCTTTATCAACTCAATTACACTACTGTTTAAAGTGGGTGTATTATTGTGAGCACGTATATTAGACTTTATTTCATGCCATATCAACTCGATCGCATTAAAGATACAATAATATGGTGGAAGCCAAATTATTTCGTATCCTGCTTCCTTTGCAATTTTGTCACAAACATATTCCTTTGAAAAATTGTAACTTTTTAAAACTTCTAACAATTGTTTAACTGTATAACTTTCATGGAAATATATGTCACGTTCGCACAAAAAGGCTTATATTTCCCTTTTTCTACTGGTGGAACTTGGTACTTTATTCATTTGGCGACTATAATAGGATGCATTATCCATCACAACACAGCTATTCGGTGGTATATTCGGCACTCATTTATTTTGAAGTCAATCTTCAAAAACTTCAGCGGTTGTTTCACAATGATAATCCAAGCTGGCATCTGAAATATTCTTGGATGCTAGAAATAGACATTCTGGTATCCAGCCTTCTTCTGACCCCGCATGTAAAATAGTCATTCTTTTACCTTTATTTTATGGAGCTCTGGTGTGGTATTTTTTTGATTTATTAATTCATCCTTTACTGGGTGTGTCGTGGATGTCATACCAAGTCTCATCTAAGTAGATTATCGTTCGATTTTTCGATCTAGCTGTATTTATTTTTTCAAGATATTCAGTTCTGAGTTGTTGTAAGCGCCGTGATTCCATTATAACTTGCCTTTTGTCTATTTTTTTGAACAAAAACCCCAAACGACGTAGAATACGCCATAAAGTTATAGTGAAACATTTTATGTCACAACTATCCTCAGACAGCCTCCGTGAAAGTGACAATAACGTAGCAACTTTTTGTTCTGCATACATTTCATAAATTAAGTCTTCTTGACAGAAATCAATACATTTCGACACACCTTTGTCTTTTCGTGTTTTTTTTAGGCGCTATCGAATTATTTACAGTTTTCCAAACTGTACTTTCAGGGATGCTTGTTAAAGCAGACGTCTTTAGTTAAAAGTACTTTTGCCTCAACGGGTACCATTTGCAGCTTCTGATGGAAAGTAGCCAATAAAATGTTAGATTGAAAGGGAGGTATATATGCCAAATCACTTTCTTAGATCTTGAAAAATACTATACTGTCAACACCTTCTACCCGTTTATATACTGTCGAAATTATTGAAGTTTAGTGCAAAGAAAAATATTGTTGGTTACTAATTTAATTCAGTAATGTGTTAATTTATTATTGAATTTATTTATTTATTGAAACTTTTGTATTATCACGATATTTAGTGGTTCTGATTTGGTGTTAGTCTCCTTAAAAATTTCTGTGATCTAACTCTATGTATTATATTTATATTTTGATATGATTATTACATCAAAATACTTACATGAAGGTGATTTTCACAACAGAAAAAAAAAATTATTTTTTTTAGTATTAATACGTTGTGCTGCTTGGAACCATTGATTCCGACGTTTAACATCTTGTTGCATATTTAAAAAAAATTTTCGGTAGTTGTTTTTGTAGTATTCATACAAAATGATAATAGGAACGATAATTTTTTAGATCAGACATTTTCAATAACTTTATCCACTAATGATAATAACAAGAATAAATTAATTGAAAACTAAAATACTCGTGTCAGCTGTCTGTGATGTTGAGGAGAAATAAACATTGCGATGTTAAACACGCTCGGGATTTTTTCGGAAACTGTCGGCGCGTAGTTGATACTAAGTTTAAAAATTTATTTTCAATTTGATATAATTTTTTAATTATAACAAAAAAAAATCGTTTTGTAATAAAGCTTATATGTGCTCTTTCCATTTATGACAAAAAAAAATTCTTCAAAACTTCCATTCTCGTTTCTATAATGGATGATTTAGTACGCTTGTCATTTTGGTAGTATGGTTCCTACTGGCCATTACGACTGTTGGGTTACCTTTACCTGTTGGTAGTATAATGATGTCCTTTTTTTCATTTGGATTCTTCAAGGCTTGGTGTTTTATAGGCGGCAAGTTAGCTCGAGGCTATTTCGACTTTTTTGAATTTTTGTTACATCTTGGCTTATTTTCTCGGTTGCGTTTTAATATAAGGAAGATATGGTTGATTTGCCCTATTATTTCTTCTGTAGAGACTGTTTTGGTACTTCTCAGAACGCTTTATTCTTCGACGGAAAGTTACTGCTCTAATAAGTTGTGGACTATTCGACTGGTGCAGGCTGCTGAATGTCTGAGTTGTATAAGCTATGAAGATCCATATTTGAGGATGTCTGTATTATCTACAATTTAAATGCTGAAAAAATGCTCCGGATTTATAAGAAGGTATTAGTACTATTCTGCTGAAGCAAATATCTATCGAACAAAAAGGCTTCATTCGAGGAAGAGGGACTAGAGAACAAATTCTCAACATACGTCAGATAGAAAAGTCAGGGAATTCCAAATAACAACCTATACCAGTCTTATAGACTACTCTAAAGCTTTCGACTGCATAAAATGGATCAAATTCTGGCCGATTCTAATCAGCATGGGAACACCTATACATCTTGTAAACCTTATCCAATCCCTGTATGAGAACACAAATGGCAGAATTAAACTGAATAATTCCTTTTTTGATCTCTTTAACGTAGAAGCCGTCATCAGATAGGGATGTATTCTGTCACCTTTGCTTTTTAATATACAGTGTGACAATTTAAGTCCGCATCATATGGGATTTTTTTTAAATAATCAGTTTAGCCCAGATCTGGTTATGGCATCCATTTGTGCTTCAAATAATATCATAAATAAAGTACAGTAAGTCATTTTTACGCATGACGTCACCTGTCAAAAATGACATTTTTCGTAAAAATTTTTGAAAAAAACTTATAATTTGGCCACATTTTAAAAAAAGTTATTAAACAAATGGCAGAGTTCCAGGACCAGGAAACATCCCAGGAGAGATAGTAAAATACGGAACTGAAAAGCTATTTAGCGCTTTGAGGAACTTATTCCAAAGATGCATTAACACATCAGAAGTACCTGAGGGATGGAAAATATCATACGTATCAACAATTCATAAGAAAGGAGACAAAAATAATTGCGATAACTATAGGGGAATAACGGTTACAGGATCTATTAGCAGAATATACGGAAAAATACTTAAAAATAGAATAGAAACGGAATACGCGGACGTAGAAGCTGAAGAACAGGCAGGCTTTAGAGCAGGAAGATCCACAATAGACCATCTCTTCTCACTGACACAAATCCTAGAAAAGAAAACCGCATTTGATCAGGAAGTCCATGTCTTGTTTGTTGATCTAAAAAAGGCCTACGACAGCGTGCCCCTAATGAAATTGTGGGAAACACTACAACCGAGTAATGTAAGCACCGAAATAATTAAAGCCGTAAAATCCTTATACCAAGACGCAAGAAGTAGTGTGAAAACCAAATATGGTATAACAACAGGGTTCCCGGTCACAAAGGGTCTCAAACAGGGCTGCTGTATATCCCCAACGCTATTTAAAATCTATTTGGAGAGTGTACTGAAGAACTGGAAAAGGAAATGCAGCAGTATGGGATTACCACTGGATGACGATACTACATTGTACACGCTATCATTCGCAGATGACCAGGTAGTAGTCGCTCAGGACATCGATGATATGGAATACATGACACGAAAACTTATGGATGAATATGAAAAATGGGGCCTAGAAGTCAATATTGAAAAGACCGAGTACATGTGCGTCGGAGGACAACAGCAGGACTTGAAACTGGCCACAGGACGCACCATCAAACACTGTGCCAGTTATAAGTATTTGGGAACGAGAATATCTAGGGACGGAATACTGGAAGAAGCAATATTCGAGAGGAATATCCAAGGAAGAAAAGCGATTGCAATGCTTAATAGTATACTATGGGACAAAAACATAACCATTGAAAATAAGAAGAGAATTTACAACTCAATAGTGAAAAGTATAATAACTTACAGCTCCCAGGTGTGGCCATTAAAGGAAAGAACAGAAAAAATACTAAAAGCTACAGAAATGGATTTCTGGAGGCGAGCAGCCAGAAAATCCAGAAAAGACCGCATACCAAATGACACGATAAGGCGAGCTTTAGAAATAAAGCACGATATAGTGGACGAAATCAGAACCCAACAGTTGGTATGGTACGGACATATACAGAGAATGTCACAAGACCGACTGCCTAAAAAGATTTTAAATTGGAACCCTCGTGGAAAAAGAAAGCGAGGAAGACCACGCCAAAGCTGGAGAGCAGGAATCAACAAGGAAGTACTAGAGAGAGATCTGGAGGAGGAGGGATGGAGAAACCGGGAGGAGTGGAAATTAGGCATCGGAAGACGGAAGACGTTATAAAACCGATTGATATATATATATATATATATATATATATATATATATATATATATATATATATATATATATATATATATATACATATTAAACAAAATGGTTTATTTTGTGATTCTAGATCTGTTTGTCAAATTTCAATGGCCTACTACTATTTTGAATTTTTGGCAGTTTTTTGACATTTCGGCAATTGTTTTTCATCTTGATTTATTGCAACCTTATTTAAATCATTTAATTTGTCAAAAACTAGGCACCTATAATCTATTTAAGAACAAAATGAAGTCGTGTCCATAATTTTTTTGTAGAATATTAAAAATCACACATTATCATGCATCAAATATGATGCAAAGTTCGAATAACTTTTGTTTTTAAATAGAGTAGAGAGTAGTTTGAGAGCGAATACACTTGAACGTTTGTAAATTAACACCAATCTTACATTTTGATCTTTTTAGTAATGTATTTAAAGCTTCAACAATGTAGTGTTTCTTTCTATAAACGCTAAATTAACAATTGGCTATTTTAACCTATTTAATAAATACTTTGTATCAAGTACACGCATATTGCAATATTCTATATTTCGGTGTGTCCACCGTTTCCCCGTTGAACCAATGAATGGTTCTTCTAGAAATTTCTTCGATGGAATTTTTCACAAACTCGGGAGGTATCTCCTGAACACACTGCCTAATTACAGTTTCTAGATGATCGATATCTCTAAATGGTCTAAACTTGTATACTTTTTGTTTGAGATAACCCTATAAATAGAAATCCAATGGGGTGATGTCGGGCGATCGAGGTGGCCCAATGACCCTGCCATGAAATAGTTCATTTAAAGTGTTTCGTACTTGCAAAGTATTGTGTATTGGTGCACCATCTAATTGACACCATAGAGCATATCTTAGATCCACAGCCGTGTTATATAGAACGTCTAAAATTTCGTTATTTAAAAAATCTAAATATCGTTGTGAGTTTAAATTATGTCTAAAAAAATATGGCCCTATTATTTGGTCATTTACAATGCCACACCAAACGTTAGTTTTAAACGAGTATTGGTCACGACACCCAATTATGAAGTTTGGATTTTCTTGGGCCCACCTACGACTATTCTGTGAATTTACTACTCCGTTAGAAGTAAACGTGACTTCATCAGTCCATAAAACATTGTACGGAAATTTGGAGTCCTCTTCTATTTTTCCTTGGTACCAGAATGGAAATAACAACCGAATATTAGAATCTCTATCATGTAGAGTGTTTATCAATTTCGGTTTGTACAAAATTTATTTTTGTGTAAAATTTTACGTACACTTTCCCTATTGATCTCCGGTTTAGACTTCGAAATAGTTCTAACACTGGTTTTGCCTTCTTCCACTACACTTAAGCACACATCTAACTTAGTATCTTCGGTATGTTTACGTGCAACACGATTTTTTCGGAAAACATTTCCCACAGATCCAGTCGATTTAAATTTTTTTATAATTCGGCTCGCAGTAGATTGCTGCAAGTTTTTTTCAGGATGACGCTCGTTAAAAACATTTGCAACAGTGCGATGAGGTGTATTTTTCCCACACAATAAAACAATTTCAATTTTTTCTTGAAGAGAAAGCATGTTGTGACACCATCTGTTTCTTTCCATTCTAGTTTGAATTGCTAACTAAATATTTGACAGCTTACGAGACCATATTGCGATCTCTAGTTCTCAGTTGTTTTCAGGGCCTACTATTAATAAACGCATAGAAATATCGAGTTTTGCTTAGCGCGTTAATTTCTCTGTTTAGATCTTTTTCCCGTAGAAGATAAGTTTTCAGGAGGAACTCGGCTCAGCCATAAAGGGTCTTTCTAATTTTGCGAACGTTAATTTTGATAGCCACGACTAAAATATGGCTAGATTTATTTTAAATTAGTAGTTACGTCAACAATGACACCGAAAGCATTTTAATGTAATTTTTCGGTGGTATTATTAACTCGTAACTGCCAAATTAATAACTAGAATATGTGTAATATTTTTATTACGGTTGCTAATTAGAATCTAAAATGTATTATTGATCTGAAAAGTGGTTTTAGCTGAAGTATAAAAAAAAAACAAATAGGATAAAGCAGCAAGTTGTTAGTTTGGTGTTTATAGTAAGAAACATTACATTGTTAAAAATTTAAATGCATTACTAAAAGATCAAAATGTAAGATCTGTGTTAATTTACAAACGTTTAAGCGTGTTCACTATCAAAATACGTAAGCGAGAAACATTTTTCTATTTAAAAACGAAAGCTAATCGAACTTTGCATCAAATATGATTCATGATAATGTGTGAATTTTAATATTCTATAAAAAAATTATGGATACGACTTCATTTTGTTCTTAAATAGATTATAGGTGCCTATGATTTAAATAAGGTTGCAATAATTCAAGATGAAAAATAATGGTCGAAATGTCAAAAAAACTGCCAAAAATTCAAAATCGTAGTAGGTCGTTGATCTAGAAACACACACCACACCATTTGTCTAATACCTTTTTTTAAAATTTGGCCAAATTATACGTTTTTTTTTTTTGTTACGTTTTTTTTTTTTTTTTTTTTTTTTTTTTTTTTTTTTTTTTTTTTCAAAAATCTTTACGAAAATGTAATTTTTGACAGGTGACGTCATGCGTAAAAATGACTTACTATACTTTATTTCTGATACTATTTGAAACACAAATGAATGCAATAACGAGATCTGGGCTAAAGTGATTATTTAAAAAAAATCCCATATGATGCGGACTTAAATTGTCACATTATATATAGTGAACATATAATGAGGTCTGTTTTGGATGGCTGGAGTGGGGGTGTCACAATCGGTGGAAAAAGGCTAAATAACCTCAGATATGCGGATGATACTGTTATACTTGCAACGTCAATACAAGACCATTTATGGAGCGCCTTGAAATCACTAGCAAAAACTTTGGATTGACAATTAACAGAGCGAAATCCAAAGTGATGATTGTTAGTCGCAATGAAGATCTGTCACACATAGATGAAATGGCTGGCTTCACTGTTGTAGACCATTTCGACTAATTGGAATTCCTCATAACTATCAATGATGGCTGTGAAGCGGAAGGAAGAAGATGTTTAGTTATCGCTAGAAACTCGACGATCAAACTCACTAAGATCTGGAAAGATCCAGCTGTCACAAAAAACACAAAGTTGAGATTGTTATCCAGCCTTATATTAGCAACTTATGCCTCGGAAACATGGATCATTAAACAAGCTGACAAAAGACGAATCGATGCGTTTGAGACGTGGGCATATCGAAGAATCCTTAGAATACACAGCCCCACAAAAAAAAGTGGGGTACACTTTTGATGCGATATACCAGATCCGTAGTATTTTTGCCCGCTGATCACAAATCTGACGTCAGAATATCGCCATCACATCTCAATTTTTTTCTAACCTCAAAAAATAGGTAAAAATTAGTAAAAATTAAGAAAAATATACTCCTAAAAAATTGATTCAAGCTTTTTCATGAATCCAAAGATGTATTAATATGTATTCGGACACGCTAAGCTAATATTCATCGGTTGGATTGAGCCATACAGCTCTGTTTTCTTTCTAACCTCAATAAATCAGACAGATATAGTGCTTCTCGAATGCAAAAACGAATTCAAATTAAAATTCAACCGATCCTTACCAAATTTGGTACACGGGGATTTTTTGGGTCGCTGATCACGAATCTGAGGTTGGATTTGCAAAATTCAAGATGGCAGATGTTTTCGCGCCATTTTGAACGCCGAGAAAATTTATCGGTCGATTTTTTATTCTTCTATCTGCATCCAGGGCACCTCCACGTGGTGACGGTGGGCAACGGTGTTACTCCACTAGCCGGCAGAGTCCCTGGATAACGGCTTAGATGCCGTCATGGCAGGTAGAAGAAAGAGAATTACGATGCAGGGACTCGGAAACCCAGTATAGGCGGTTGGTCAGGGTGGGAAAGCGGGCCCGCAGCCGTCGTCATACAGCGACCGTAGCTCTTCATGTGTGGGGACTTGGCTCATGTAGAGTATAATGCTACAAGAAAACGGTCTCACGGTACAAGGACTTTTCATAAGTGCGATAAAAACAGTGATTTATTTTGTTATATTTGCTGTCAACACATATTGAGTAAAATGGGGTCACCGATAACGGATAAGATTAAAACTTTATATAAGGATTGTTTTAACATTGAAATACAGCACCAGGATACAGATTGGGTTCCCCACATCATTTGCAGTTCTTGCAAAATAATGTTGTACATCAATAAGAAGGCGATTAAATATTCCAGACCAGCAAAATGGAATAGACCATACAGTGAAAATGATTGCTACTTTTGTATGAATGTTGTATCTAGGCATAACCGAAAAAATAAAAGCACTATTACTTATAACGATGTTTCGACAGTAACAAGACCAACTAAACTAATTCCGCCTCCTGAACCACTTGATGCTGATGTTATGGAAACAAATGATTTCACCTTATCAGTTCATGCCGAAAACATTGAGACTGTCGAAAAAGATTCAAACACTGTTACTAATGAATGTTCTAGTGACAACCTATCATATACTAGTGACACAGATAAAGAATTTCTACCATACAACCGTAAATCAGAACCAATACTCGTATCACAGTCAGAACTTAGTGATCTAGTCAGAGATTTAGGCTTATCCAAAGATGGTTCAGAGCATCTTGCTTCCTTTTTAAAGAAAAGACATTTACTTAAGCCAGAAGCTACGATTTCTTATTATAGAAACAGAGATGAAGAATTTCGAAAATATTTCACAATGGACGAGGAATTGTCACTTTCATATTGTAACGATGTAAAAGGTCTGATGAATTTCAAAATAACTCATACGATCCTGAAGAATGGAGACTGTTCATTGATTCTTCTAAACGGAGCATTAAGGCAGTTTTGCTGCATAATACCAACGTTTACGCTCCTAAGTACAAAGAAATAGTCGAGAAAATGGTAAAAAAATTTCAAAACATTAGGTTGCTTAATGAATCTAAAATTACATTTCCTGGACTCCCACATCGATGATTTCCCAGATAATCTTGGTGACTACAGTGAGGAGCAAGGGGAACTTTTTCACCAAGATCTGAAAATCATAGAAAATCGGTATCAAGGACGATGGGATGATCATATGCTAGCGGACTATTGCTGGTCGCTAAAAAGAGAAACAAGTCCTCAAAAGCTTTTGGGCAGAAAGCCTTTGAATAGGTCATTCGCGGAAAAAAGAACAAGATACACCCAAAAAAAAGGAAAGTTAGGCGCGGGTCTAACCTTCGCAATTCTAGGGCTTAAGGGTCTACTATTTGAGAGTATATGGTTTAAAAGTCCTGGTTTTGAGTTTATTGGGTCTCATTTTTAAAGTTACAGGG